>CM076575.1:1410374439-1410861002 GCA_034641835.2 Pinus albicaulis
GAAGTGTTGGTGTTATAATTGCTGAGGATGATTTAGTGATTCTAGCACTTATAGGCCTTTCCAAAAGCTAACAAAACTACCAAGATTCAGTGAATGGGAGGGAGAAGCTACCAGGGTGGGAGCGATTGTGGTCCGACTTGGTACAAGAAGAGATTCGACAAAACACTAGAGATGGATCCTCATCAAAGACTGATGATGAGGAGAAATGTGCCTTAGATGGAAAGGAAAATAAAGTGAAAGGGAAGGCATCCCATTCCACATCAGATTTTGGTCAAGCAGTAAATAAGAAGGATTTGTCAAAGATTAAATGTTTTCACTGTCATGATGTGGGACATTATGCCACAAAATGTTTGCACAAGGAGGTTGACAAGAAGCCCTTGGGAGGAGTGGCGGGTGAAGCTCTAGCTTCACAATTCAAGTTGGATTTGAATCTCATCGCATGCATGGTGTCATCAGTGATGGTTTATGTGTGGTACCTGGATAGTGGAGCTTCATTCCATATGACTGACAACAAAGAATTATTCAGAAACTTGGAGGGGAAGGATCTCCAGATGCACATCGAGATAGGAGATGGCGGGAGTTATAGTGCGATTGAAAGATGGACTGTTACCTTTTAGAGGGAATTTGGTAATCCTATCACATTAAAAGATGTCATGGATGTTCCTGGTTTAAAGAATAATTTAGTTTCAGTTGTTATGTTAGAAAACCATAGATATGATGTGATATTTATTAAAGCAAATGCGTTCCTTCGTCATAAAGCCATGAGACAAGTGAAGAAGATTAAGGTTAAGGTAAAGAAATTATACAAATTGGATGTAAAAGATTGTGCTTCCTTGAGCACGAAAGAAGAGAAGGTACAAATCAAGGACATTAGTGAGTGATGGCAGAAAATATTGGACCATCTACACCATGGCACTTTGAAGATCATGCAACAGATTTCTGTAGGACCCCCCAAGGGTGCACTTGAGCAAAGAGATACATGAAAAATGTGTACATTGGGTAATTACACCAAATCCACCTTTCATGATAAGGACAATCGAGTGAAGGTGATCCTTGAAAGAGTTCACTTAGAAGCTTGTGGACCATTATCGATAGTATCCACCATTATCGACAGTATCCACAACAAAACAAAGGTATTATGTGATTTTTGTAGATGATTTTCACGCAAGGTTGGATATTATTCATGCAAAAGAAAGATATGATGTTCTCAAAATTTTGTGAGTTCAAAGCACTTGTCAAGAAAGATAGAGGGAAGAAGGTGAAGGCTCTCATGAGCGACAACAATGGAGAATATGTTTCAAATGAATTCAAGAACTTATGTGATTCAGAATGCATTCGACAAGAATTTATAGCACCTCATAACCCACAATAGAATGGGGTTGCAGAAAGGAAGAACAAAGCTATTGTGGGAGAAGCATGAGCGATGTTGCATGATCAAGGCCTACCTTTGCACTTATGGGATGAAGCATGCAATAGAGCAGGATTTGTGCAGAAAAAAAATCCTCATCAGATTCTTGGGATTAGTATACCGTAGGAAGACTCTTGAGGTAAGAAACTAGATGTAGTGCAATTTAAATTTTTTGGTTCATAAATTTATTGTCATGTAACCAAAGATTCCAGGAAAAATCTAGAACCAACAACTGATTTGGGAATATTTGTGGGGTACATCGTTACACCTCACAACTATCGGGTGTACATGTCATCTCATAGGATGAGAGTGGTCATGAGATATGTGAAATTGTATGAAGAGAAGGCCATGTGAATTTCCCTTGAGCGGGAGCTTTAGTTGCATGCAGTTGAGGAGCTCTTAGCTGCAAAAGAAGAACCTTAAGATGTGGAGAAACCACAGGCAGAGGAACAAAGAGAGGAATAACCTACTCATGCAGAGAAATTTAGAGATGGAAGGAAGCACATTCAAGAGGCTAACAAGTTGGTGCTTGATGCTAGAGAGAATGTTGGCGCACCCACATCACAACACAGGAAGGGAAGGTCCCCACATAGATACATTTTCTGCATGCCTCTTATGAGTGAGAGTGTAGAGATTGAGCCATCCTCATTCGAGGAATCAATGTAGTAACTAACTTGGGTTGATGCCATGGTATAGGAGTATGACTCCATCATTAAAAAAAAATGCATGGGAGGTTGTCCCAAGACTAGAGGGGAAGTCAGTTGTAGGATCCAGGTGGATCTATAAGGTGAAGTAGGCAACATATGGGAGTGTTGAGAAACACAAGGCCAAATTTGTGGCCAGAGGGTTCTCTCAGGTGTAGGGAATTGATTACGAGGAGATATTTGCTCCAGTTGCAAGGTACTCATCAATCAAATCTATCGTTTCCATTTTAGTGCTGATGGGATGGAGGATACACCAGATGGATGTAAAGACAACCTTCCTAAACAAAGTGATTCAGGAAGAGCTATACATTGAGAAGCTAGAAGTATTTGAGACCTTCGACAGAGAGTCACATGTGTGCAGACTCAAGTGAGCGTTGTATGGACTGAAACAAACACCTTGTGCTTGGTACACCATGATCAACAACTAGTTCACCGGGTTGGGATTAGAAAACGTGAAGCATATGTGAACCTTTACCATATTATGGTTGAAGATAAATTATTTATTGTAGTATTATATGTCGATGATTTGATTATGACAAATGATGAGTAGATGATCAAATCATGCCAATAGGATCTTGCGATGGAATTTGAGATGAAGGATATGGGGCCCTTGCATTATTTCCTTGGTCTGGAAATTTGGAAAAGAGATGGGGAACTGTTTGTATCTTAGGGAAAGTATGCCAATGATATTCTGAAGAAGTTTCACATGGAGAGAAACAAACCCATGAAGACTCTTCTAGCATGGAATTGGAAGAATGAAGATGCTACTTCAGGCAAAGTGGTGGAAGCTACCATCTACAGGAAGCTTGTGGGTTCACTCATATACTTGGTGAACACACAGCCATACATTTTTTATGCGGTTAAATAACTTGGAAAAGCTATGGCTATTCCTACCAAGCTCTATTGGAAGGCAACCAAACATGTGTTGAGATACCTCAGAGGCACCACTCAGTTTGGGGTATGGTACAGGCAGACAGAGGGAGTGAAGCTTTGAGGCTTCATAGATGCAGATTGGGTAGGGAGTCCATCTGACAAGAAGAGAACATCAGGGGGCATCTTTAGTAATGAGTCAGAAACAATTTCCTGGTACAATAGGAAGCAAATATCGGTTACACTTAGTTTAATAGAAGAAAAGTACATGGCTTCTAGTCAAGAAGCTTGTGAGGCTATCTGGATGAGGAAGATAATTGTTGGTTTGTTTGGTTAACTGATGGATCCGACGATGATTTATTTTGATAACCATAGTTGCATCAAAGTCTCGGTTAATCCAGTTTTTCATGACAGGTCCAAGCATATTGATATTTGGTATCACCATCTTAGAGATTGTGTGTAGAGGAGGATTATGTTATTAGAGTACATTCCTATAGAGGAGCAGGATGCATACATCTTGATGAAGGCACTGTTAAGTGGAAAATGCGAGTTCCATAGAGGTGGGATTGGGGTAGCAGACAATCCCTTTCTTGTTGAGAGGGAGTATTGAAAAAAGGCAAGAAGAAGAGGCTTCTATTTTATTTTCCCTTAATTAAATTATAAGTAAATTGTAATTCCAAAACACATGACAACTTGTACTAGTTAACTAAGTTAGGAAGAGTTAGTTAGTTTAGTTAATTTGAGTTGAGGGTCAAACTAGAGGCATGTAGAGTGTATCCTACTTTTTAGGAGCCCTGTTTGAGTTTATTTTGAGTTGTAATTAATTTAATTAATTAATTTGGGTTAAAATCAGTTTAACTAGTTCTAACTGATGGAGGAACTAGTGAAAGGTCAAGTGAATTAAATTATATTTAATTCACATGGAGTGATCTATGAGATAACTGATAATCCACTAAAAAATAACTCATACATGTTAGTTTTGAGAAAGACCCAATTGAGATTGGAGTTAAAGGGAAGTGTACTATCAGTTGTATGATTAGAAAATTATACAAGTGGTGCATGGAGTCAGAGGAAGATCCTTGATGTATTGCACAATCATTATTGGCGAATTTCCTTATTAATATGGGCCTAATTACCCATAAATTGCGCAAGGAAACAGGGAATCCTAAGGCCAAGAAATTGGTTAAGTATTGAAAAAAGTGTGCCTAGGAATCAATGAGATAGACAAAGATAGTGCAGAGAGCTCTCAAGCTCTAGAGAAGCATTGTATTGTTCTCATATTCTTTGAATTATGAAAAATAAAGATATCAGGGTTTTTAGCTGAGGCTTTTCCGAGATAAATCTTTGTGTTGTGTGATTGAAATTCTTTCTCTTTCTTGTTCATGTGATTTTGCGGTCGTAATTGGTTTCTGCAAATTGTAAAGTAGATTCAAGTATTTTGTTTTAGCATATTACAAATATTAGTTTGAATCTACGTGAATTTTATAAAATTATGATTAAGGTACACTTCCATAAAGTCCTTTATGGAATGCTATATTTGGACATTTGAACTATGATAACCTTCATTTGTTGAAGAAAAATGGTGTTACTGGTTTGCCAACTATTTATAGGAAACTTAAGCAGTGTGATGCTTGCATCTTAGGAAAGCACAACAAACAATATTTCCATCATTCTCATTCCAGAGCACATAGAAAGCTTGAACTCATCCATTATGATTTTTGTGGTCCAATTCCGCTTCCTTTTGCAAATGGTAATAAATATATGATGAAATTTATTGATGATTACACGAGAATTTTTTAGGTTTATTTATTAAAGAACAAATCTAAATCTTTTGAAACAGTCAAGAATTTCCAAGCGTGAATTGAAAATGATGCACAATCTCATATTGGCTCTATTCGTATTGATAATGGAAAATAATATACTTCAAATGAATTTGAAAACCACCTTCACCAACATGGGATCAAATACCAAATAACCGTTCCTTATAATCCCTAAGAGAATGGAGTAGTTTAAATAATGAACAAGACAATAATAAATATGGTTCATTCAACGATGTTTCCCAAAAATGTTCAGCTGATGTTTTGGGGTAATGAAATTCTATGTGTTGTGTATATAAAGAATAGATGTCCATCTCATGTTATCAAATAAATACTCCCTGTGAAATGTGGTACGACCACATTCCTTCGGTGAGGCATCTCAAGGTTTTTGGTTCCTCTTGTTATGCCTTGATACCTAAGGAAAAAAGTAAACAAACTCGGTGTAAGAAGTCATTAATCTACTACAAAAAGCGTTTAAAGTACTTGAAGGGAAATCAAGACTTTGGACTCAATTATACACAAGTGGATGACTTCAACTTGATTGGATACTGTGATTCAAGTTTGGATGGAGATAAAGAAACCAAAGTATCTACTTCAGGGTATGTTATGAGTCTTGGATTAGGAGATATCTCTTGGAGGTCACGCAAACAGTCAGTTCCAGTAGATTCCACAATTGACGAAGACTACGTGGCATCAATTAATGCAAGGAAGGAAATTGTGTGGCTCAGGAAAATTATGGAAGATTTGCAGGACAAACATGTGCATTAAACTCCTCTTTTGATTGACAACACTTTTGCTATAAAGTTGGCTAAGAACCCAAAGTTCCATGATCGAACCAAGCACATTAATACAAAGTATCATCTCATTTCACATCATGTTGAGGCCAAAAAAATCCACCTACGCCATTGTTCCATAAATGAGCATATTACAGACATATTCACCAAATCACTTGGAAGAGAAAAGTTTGAAAGATTCAGAATGATGCTTGACTTACCAACATCCCTTCAGATTAAGGGGGGGAATGTTGACACCTAATCTTTGGGATCAGGAAAAATCCATGTAAATATTGTAAATTTAAAAATAAAGGAAATTGGAAGATGAAGACACATTGGGAGATGAATCCCAATAGTCCCCCTCTCCTAGTATATATCCATGTTCTCTCTTAATGCAAAAACACAATTATTTCGTGCAGTTACTCTTATGGCCTGATACTCACAAAGGTACCTTCTTTAATCATACATATTAAATTTTTAATACGGGATTAAAATCGGCTAGTGTTAAACCTCACAGAGATTTTTCTATGGCACATTTGTGTGATATTTTGAGAATAATGCCACCACGGGATCAAATATGTGTTTGTTTATAGATGAAAAAATTAATGTTAATCTTTTTTGCTAATCAATGTCTAGATTTTCAAAATCTATCCATATTACATCTACATTTTCCCTATTGTTTGTATATCTTTTGCATATTACATTAATGCTATTAACAATTTTTTCCTCTATGTTGTAGTGTTCTACATATAGCTCAACGAGAACATTATATTTGATAATAATTTTTGGTGGAAACCTCATTTTTTTATTGGATATGTTCTGTCACCACTGTATCAATTGTATCAAGAACTATTAATTCTTTGTTCACATCTAACAACATTTTTTCCTCATGCTTTTGTACATCCTTGTTCCTATAATATAGGTATGGAAATAATTAATTGAGTGGAGCAGGTATATGGAAATTATTGTTTATATATTCTATGTCTTCATCAGATTGTTGATACACTCACATATTGTTGAGGATTTTAAAATATATATATATATATATATATATATATATATATATATATATATATATATATATATATATATATATGTATATATATATATATATATATATATATATATATATATATATATATATATATATATATATATATATTTGTCTTTTTGGCACATTTCCATATTATATTTTCCTGCAAAGGTGCCTTCTTTAATCATATGGATTAAACCTTTACTATGGGATTAAAGTTGATTGATGTTAATCCATGCAACAGAGCTTTTTCTATGGTGCATTTGTGTGACACTTTGAGAAGAATTCCGCAACGGGACATGAAATATGTTCATTTATAGACGGAAAAATTAACATTATCTTTTTTTCTAGGATGAGTTGGCATTTTCCATCATGGCTAATGACGTGCACTAAGTGATGGAGTATCTGCCTTGGTTTATTAATTCTTATGGTGTTCACACTGGTTTTGTTCATACATCGTGCATGGTATCATCCTCGCTTTCTCAAAAACAAAAATTTCATGCAGCAGCCTTTGAGGTGAATGGGTTGGTCATATATAGGGGAAAAATTTAAACTTTACTCCCATATTAGCAACACCTAACTTCAAGAAACTATCAAATTGATAGGGGACCCTACTGAAATTACAAACTTCTCCTATAGGAGAACATTCCTGGTTCTTGAATACAGACCATAGGATCAACAAAGTTTTTTTTAAGGGTCTTAAAGCATATGTGAAAAAAATTGTGGTAGAAAATGTGGTACAAAAGCTATGCACTTTGTTTTAAATAATGACATATAAATATCTCGCATTCATAGTGGGGTGATCATGATTCTACTTTTTATGTGATTTTATTTACATAAACTATGTATCTCATTTTAAACACCATCATTTTTGAAGCTTTAACTTAGTTTAAAAAGCACATCCATGAAAAGATACTATATGATAGTTTATTTTGTATTTATGCACTTTACCAAGAGCATATAAAAAAGCAACGTGCATATATATTCAATGTATATGGTTACATGATCATTTTTTCATATACCATAGATTTGAATAAAAGCATACAAAGAAGACCGATTCAAAAGCAAGGTGTTTCAAAATTATTGGTCCTAGGAATTATTTCTATGCATTTCCCCAAGGAATCTTTACTTATTTTCTTTTCAAGGAAAAAATGGTTCCAAAATCATGCGCAACATATACGATTTCTATACATTTTTCAAAATATTTTATTATCTCCATGTATTTGATCTAATTCATCTCTTTGAACTACGGAAAATTGATAGAAATAAAAGAGATAAAGTTAAAGACAATGATAACTTTCCTAAAAGGTATGTCTTTGTTCTGTATATTATGTCATTACGACCTTTGTTCTAGTATCTTTATTCATCATTTGATTATTACAATATATAACTGCCTCTTTTTGCTATATTTTTTATTTACTGTAATTAAAAACAATGCTTATTTCAACTTTTAGAAAACATATAGCAGGTAAAGATACAATTTTAGAAGAATAAGTACAAGGAAAAGGTGTTTTCTTCACAACACATAAAAGAAAATTGTTTTTCCTTGATTTTCACATTTTTTTTTAATCTAATATATGTAATAAGAAATTATAAATTAGAATTTTTCCAAGCTAAAATCTATTTAGGACTTTATCTATATGCATAGAAATAATATTATATCTAGTAAGTAGGAATGTGAAATTAGAATATGCAACACTAATGACTTTGCAATATCTCGTTGTGTCCTCAATACCCAATTCTTTCTTAATGGATACTTGATATAGTCTAGTGCTATTAGCTTTCACAACCCTACAAGTTTTCATGGTGAGCAGTAGAACTAGTAGCTAATTGTATTAAAAAATAGGTGTGTAGCCTCCCCTAGACAATAAAATATATTGACATGATGAGTAATGTATTTAGAACTCGTAGCTAGTTGTACCAAACCCCTAAACTTTACAGGTTACTATCAATGTACTACAATGAGGCTTTGGAAAGCTTAATTGTTTCCTACAAGTTGGAATAGTAGGCTTCTACGTTCACTCTGAGCTTGAACTAGGGATGGAAAAGTAATCCCTTTAGTTGTAACAATTCAATAAGGAGCGTAGAATGCAGAAAAATGAGAATTAATAACCTAATAACCTCAATTATGGTGAATACTTATGAGTTAATTTTCTCAATATTCCACATTTACTTGTCATTACGAGTTTTGGTATTAAATTAATGTCATTGTGATATTGAGCGAGGAAAACAACAACCTGGGTCCACATTCCATTTTTTTATTATAGTAGTGTTCCTTCCAGATCCAACATCCCAAACTTTATTTAATCGCATGGCCTAGATGCACGTCGGGATTCCATTAGCACAAGGTTTTAAAATTGAGTTGAGCTTTGATGAGATCCAACAACTAGGACTTATTTGATTTGATTGTCTAATAAAATATCATACCCCAACTAGCACATGCGCTAAATAGACTTGTGCCCCCGAAAAAATCCAGCAACCTGGGTTAATCGCAATTAATGGCAAAGATCACCCATTAGACTCTAACCTGCTCCGGGGTTAACACTGCCTCTTGTGCGTGATGAGATCAAAACAATGCAATATTTCTATATGGAAACTATATAGTAGTAGGATTTCAAATAGTGCCTAGGTGGAATAATATTCAACACTTCACCTTATTTTATTTCCAGTAAACTTGAAAAATGATTAATTAATACATAGCCCATTGATTTCTTAACAAGAGGTGCTAATTTCTCTAAGAAATGATGGTTGTTATATGTAGCAATATAGACCTCTCTATACAAAAGTTGATTGTTGTATATCATTGATCACAACCATTTGAAAGAGAAACATAGAATATGACCAAACAATCCATTCGAGACCAGGTATGAAATTACACCCAATGTCAAGAAATGAGGATGATTCAAAAGTTTTTTTTTTTTTTTTTTTTAAATACTATTTAGTGCCAAAATATCAAATATTGCCTAGGTAAAGACAAATCTAGCACTTTTCCTAGTTTTATTTTCATTAAACTTGAAAAATGATTAATCAATACATAACCCATCGATTTCCTAATGAGAGGGGCCAATTTCTCTAGGGAATTATGGTTGTTATGTGTGGTAGTGTAGGCCTCTCTATACAAAAGTTGCATTGAAATCTATTTCATTTTAGTACATTTTTATGTAATCAAATTTGAAAAATGCAGGTTTAAAATTCCTAAAAAATCCGTAGACTATTGGTATAATGAAATAATTTTGAGGATCATTAACATTGATCTAGAAGACTTGAAATATTCTTACATCTTCACCTCTTTTCTATACTAGATAATAAAACTCTTTGTGCATATGTTGGAACTCATGTGAATTGCACTAAATGAAAATATGTTATTTAACATTCAAACACATGCAATTATTGGTTCAGTTCTAGAACATTTGAAATATTCTTACATTTTAACCTTTTGGCTCTATGGATGATAAAACTCTTTGTGCCTATGCTAGAACCTATGTACCTAATAAAAAAATTTAATGATTACATATTATATTTGAAGCACGTTGTTGTTGAGATGGCTCCTTTTGCGATGCAATTATATCCATTTCTTTGACCATCTCCTTGTACATCTTTTTGGACATTCCTATTGGCATATTTTTGATATCAACGCGTTTATCCTTTGAGATTTTCATAATCTTCTTGAAAATGTAACATGAGAATAAACTTTTTATTTTTTATATTGATATATGAAAACTAAATATAAAAAAAATGATATTTATAAATGATTGCTTTGTAGTAATATATACATATAATTATAGAAAAAACATTTAAAGGAATATTTCTTTTTCAATCCTTTTTTTTTTGGCTGTACGTTTTTTCTATTAAAAGTCTCACATGTCTCATTGTCCAATTCTCTCAAAAATCTTCCTATAGTTTAAATAAAATTTGGTTCTTGGAATCATTGGATTTATTTTTGTATTGTAAGTAGAAATAATGTCTATCCATTTGTTCCACTAGATCCCTTAAAGTTTTGTAAAAGTTTTTGCCCCTTTCGTTAACCTCCATCACCACCCCAGATGAGCTAATGAGCAATTCATTTTCATTTGCATGTTCTATTTTTTTTCTTTTCTTAGAACAACATTCCTTTTCTTCATTGTTGGTCCTTGTAGAACATTAAACATATCTGAATTCAAAGATTGTTTGAAACATGTTATCTGATATTTTTAAGTATATTATTAATGAAAATTCAAAAGAGAAACTTATATTGGAACGATGGTATTTTTTCATTCACCTGATTCACCATTCTGAAATTTTTCCATCAAGCTTTTACGCTCTTCTGGTCTTAGATCAGAAATAATCTTGTCGAGCTTCGTCATTTGTGGCTTTGCATGATACACACGAAACAATACATATTAGTTAAACTTACATATAGTTCAAAAATAATAATTTTTGTAAAGAATTTAAAAAGAACTTGCCTTTTTTGCTTTTCTGGATGTGCTATTAGTGTTTTTGTTACTTGAACTTTTGTCAGCCATTTCTTTATCAATATAAAACATGCACCATTCATTAATATATTTTATAAATAAATCACATACCTTTTAGGTAAAAAAAAATAATCAAGAAAAAAATGAGACTTTCGCAACTTACACACTGAACGCAGTGTAGTAGGTTCTTATAAATGCACTGCAAATACAGTATAAACACCGTACGATGCTCTTTGTCACCAAGAAGACCTGATGCATTATATTAATACCAGAGCACCAATTAACATAAACATAAATTAATAAAAAAACTATTTTTATCAAATAGTGTTTTTGGTCGATATGTGTCCGGTGCGCTATTTTAAATAGTGTGCATCGATTAAAAAAAGCTATTAAAATCGTGCAAGGGTCGACAGGGATTGGGATCTGACTCTGCAAGTGGTCCCACGGGTTAGATGTCACATACATACATACATACATACATACATACATATATATATATATATATATATATATATATATATATATATATATATATATATATATATATATATATACCCTATAAATATAAAGTGGAAAACCCTAATTGTGAAGTCACATAAACAAGAAGAAGTAAGGGTTTAAAGTAAGAATGGATTTTTTTTTGTTTTGTTTGCTTGTTTGTTTTGTTTTTGTTTTTGTTTTTTGTTTTGTTTTTAAATTAAATGTAAATAAGAATAGAGATTTTAAATGATTTTATTAGTAAAATGCACTGTAATTTTTTTTTTTACCACACATGTATTAAATCTAACAGAAACTGTAAAAAAAATAATTATTATAGTAAAATTTAACAATTTTACTATACTACACGGTTTTTTTGTGAATCAACAAATGTTTCAAATTCTGATTCTCTCAATAGTGCTATTATTTGAAAGTATTTTGCTACTCCACAGTGCTCTCTTGCTCCAGGTATGTCTCTCGTGCAAATCCCTCCCTGAATTTTTTTGCAAAAATAATGAAATATTGAATAACTTTTACTATTTAGAGATTTTTTTTATGAAATTAGATTTCCGAAAATCATTTGCCGCTCATTTTTCTATTTATCGTTTTTTTTTTCACTTCAAAAAAATGAAGTTGTGCTTTTTTCCTGATATTCGGTGCGTTTGTTAACTAAAAGCACCAGTGTGTCCGGTAATAAAACCACACCGGTGTGGTTAGTAGTACATTAGCACCGATAACAATAACTCCTTTTTTAAGGCACTGAATTTACTTTTAGGTATGTACACCAAAATTTATTGTTGATTTTGCTCAAATGCAGGGAGAAAATATCATAATTATATCAAATGGACAATTCTTCAAAATTTAGCTCGTTCCATAATATTTCTCAAAGTCCATCGCGGAGTTCTCCCTATCCATCTCTAGACGTAATTAATTTAGATTTTATTTATATATTCATTATCTAATTGATATTTTTTTTAATCTATCTCAATCAGATGAATAAAATTGATGTATACAAATTTGCAGGTTCATGCAGATTCAGAATCAGGTTCATATGCACAAAATGTTCAAACAATTCCAAAACATTAGAATCTCTTATCAGGAGCAACATACCGCAAGGCGCAGTTGGTAGATGAAAATGGACAACCGCTTGTTCCTACCAATTGTAACATTCCATCTTCTAGCCACAATCCTGGGACATTGATGGTAATAATAATTGTTTGGTGTAATGTAATTATTTCAATGTCAAACCAATTAAGCATGCATTGACGTGCTTACTAATTGATATCATCGATTTTGTAGTAATCATGTTCAAATATATTTTTTGAAATTATTAGGATTCTAGTGATGATGACCGACCTACCTACCATCTTCCGTTGCACCCCACGACAATGTCAAATTGATAGAAGGTTGAATTAAGAGAAAAACACAGAGAGGAACGATACCAAGAATGGTTGAATCAACCACCTATTCAATTCCCACTACATCCAGATTCACCAATTAGGAATGACTAGAACAATAGTAGTTCTTCACAAGCTGGCAATGGAGGCAATCAAATAGAGGTTGGTATGGGCGATTACTTAAGGGATACGACTGCCATGGAGACAATGTTGTTAGATGCATTCCAGAATGATGATCAGCTAGGGGATGATGCTCATATCGCTGATACCTTTTTCGAAAGCCTTAAATTTGCTTCCACCACCCCTCCCTTTGGACCTGGCGGTCAATCAAAGTCTACCCAGTTGGGGACAACGATGTTACTGTACAACTTGAAAGCAAACTTTGGCTTTTTGAATGCATGTTTTTCGGAAATTTTGAGGTAATTGACCATCAAGTCCCTTATATTTTGAGAAATCTTGTTACACAATCAACATTAAAAATGGTCAATTTTATGAACATAATAATTCTTGGCATTGATGTACATTTAATATTGTCCATGACCAACTACATGTTATTTAAAGATAAGGTTCTTCCGAGTGATAATGTTTTTCCCAGTAGCTGCAAAGAGGCAAAGAAATTGTTGAAAATGTTGGGTGTTGAGTACATATCATATCACGCATGTTTAAATGATTGTATTCTATATAGAGGAGAATATGTAGACAAAGAGATATGTCCGAAATGTGGGCATGACAGGTACGATAAATAAAAAAAGAAGAGTAAATCATGTGGTATTCCTTTTAAGATATTGAGTCACATGCCTATAATCCCAAGGATTCAAAGGCTCTTTCGTTGCAAATTATTAGCTATGTTGCAGGGATGTCATGCCTCACACAAAAGTGAGTTGGGAGTGATGCGAATCCCAACAGATTCAATAGCCATGAAGCATATAGAGGATACATGGCCCAAAAAATTCAAGGATGATGTACAAAGTCTATGACTCAGCATAGCCATGGATGGCATCAACCCATATTCCCTCCAGAACACCAACTATTATGTTTTTCCTGTGTTAGTGATCAATAACAGTATCCCCCCATTGTTGTCTGTGAAGAATGAAAATCTTATGTTGGCTCTCATACTCCCTGGTAGAATAAAAGTGAATAATATGGATGTCCACTTAAAACCACTAGTAGATGAATTTAAGGAATTATGGTATGAGATAAATGTATACTATGTGTCAAGAACCATCGCAACAGAGAGGATTTTTACGTTGTATGGCATATGTGCTTACATGACACATGATTATCCAAGCTGAGGATCTTGCTCTGGTAAATTACATGTTTATTGATTTGTTTATATACATAACAATATTCTTTTGCATATTAATTACTTAATTCATTGTAATTGTTCTGAACTTCATGATATTCTTTAACGTGCCATGCATATTGTATACAATAATTTTCAAAGGTCTTGTAACAAAAGGGTATTATGGATGTAAATGTTGTGGACTTCTATGTAAGCTATATGGTGCAACGACCTATGAAAGCCAGTGTATGACTGCTCTAGGGTATTCCTCCCAGAAGAACACCCTTACAGAAGAGAAACATCCACTTTCAATGGTAAACAAGAGAGAACCCAAGGTCTGCAATAACGACACCAGCTGAATGGCTTAGAGAATATGAGGGAGAGAAGGAGAGGGAGTTCTTCTGGGAGGAATACCCTAGATCAAAACATATTTTTGAGAACAATAGTGTTATCATGCCAAGCGAGCTGGAAGATAATGAGGGTGATCATGAGAACAAAGAGTGATATGGTACATGCGTTATTTCATCATTTATACTATTTAATATGGTTTTTTATAAAGAAGGTGAATTAACCTTATAACTAAGACTATTTTTTTTTTTGAAACATTATAATATGTATTTTAAATTAATTGGTTTGTATTGTGTTATTGTTAAAATAATTTCACTTGATAATTTGCAATTATGTTGATCTCGAAAACAATGCAATCTATCAAGTTCTTTTTTTTATGTCAATTCCTAAAATAATACAACTACTTGATTTCTTTAAATGGTTTTTCACTATATCACTACTTAAATAAATGCACCCTATATATATATATATATATATATATATATATATATATATCTGTGAATGATATATTCAAATTTTAAAAAATGTATTAATGTATACTGTTATTTTTGGTATGTAAGATCATAATAAAATAATGATAATTCCAAACATGAATTTATTTGCATTATTTTCTAAAATTTATTATGTTACAAAAATTCATATTATTCTAGATTTATCATTTTATGATTATTTATATTCATACAATTTACAAATTTACAATTTTACAATTAAGGTAATTTAACAATATGTACGGTATACATTTTACTTACGGTAGTTATGGTTCAAAATTGACAATTAATTTACAATTTTACAAATTTTCAAAATTTACAATTTTAATAAAATTGAATCATGAAAATACATACAATTACAATTACAATTTTACAATTTCACAATACAATTACAATTACAATTACAATTTTACAAATATTTTACATACAAAAAAATTAAAATTCCAATTCCAATTACAATTACAATTACAATTTTACAATTTTACATACAATTAAAATTACAATTTTACAAATTTTCAAATTTACAAATTTTACAATTTTAATAAAATTGAATCATGAAAATAGATACAATTACAATTACAATTTTACAATTTCACAATACAATTACAATTACAATTTTACAAATATTTTACGTACAATTACAATTACAATACCAATTTTGCAATTTTACATACAATTACAATTAAAATTTGAATTATAATTACAATCACAATACATACAATTACAATTACACAATTTTACAATTACCAATACATAATATTTAATAAATATATTGATTTAATATTAAAAATAAACATCACAATCATGATAACCATTATACAAACATAATATTCTAAAATACACATTCAAATTCGCTAACATCATCTAATCATCGTGATCATGATCATCTAACAAAACAAAAACATTATATAACATCATCACAACACAAACAGTAAACATACATATCATGTCAAATAACTGCTATCACATAAACATCTATCCGCAAGCACATTAAATGAACATATCTAACATGACCTGACAATATACACATCATGATGAACACCAACATGTAAATTAAGTACATCAACATGAACATAAAACACATGCACCACATATATATATAATGTCAAAATATACAGTTATAATATAATTTCATATAAAAGTCAAATATATGGTGATACTACATCAATACTATAACTAGTACTCGAGGCTTGCTCAGTATATGGTGCAGCCTCATGCTCAGATGGATGACGTGCTTGCTCAGGAGGTGCCTGCTGATGAGTCAATGGTGTAGCCTGCTCAGTCGATGACCATGTCTGCTCAGGACTAGGTGCCTGCTGAGATGGTGTCTGCTCAAAAGATTCTTGCTGATCAAGACTCAATGCTGGCTGCTCATCTCCGGCGCGAGGTGAAGGAGGAGGAGGTGGAGTACTAGAATGATCATCACTCCACTCGTGATCATGATCATTCGATGAGATTCTTTGTCACACATCTCCACGACATCTATCCCTCCTGGCCGCCAGTAGCCTGGAAGCTCCAATGATATGACACATAAGAGCCATCATATCGCGGGGAATGTCTCTCTAGAGATCTGTGAGCCTACGATCAACTTGGATCTCTCTGATCGTCATCCTCAGTGGGATCAGAAAGGATTGACCCAGAAAGCCTGTCGGTGTGCATCCCACCTTTATATCAACTGTCCCAATAAATCACTGTGCCCCTTCAGGGATGTATCCTCCTCGTAGAACTTAAGGAGGCCTACCTCCCTTAAGAGCAACTGGGTGGGTGCTGTAATAGGGCGAGGGTAAAAAATTCTCTCCCTCTCCTGTGCCTCCCACTGTTGAATCATGTTATAACAATCCTCCATATGCTCTTGTTGTTCCCTTTGCTCTCTCCGTTGATGTCACTGAATGATTCACATATTAAATACATTTTTTTTATTAAATGACAAATATATATATATATATATATATATATATATATATATATATATATATATATATATATATATATATATATATATATATTATTTGAAAATAAGAAAGAAACGACCATTTGTTATTTAAAACATTCATTACAACACACTTTCTGATGCGTGCCTATTTTTATTGTGAGTTTTAACACGAGCAGAAATTATCTACACATGAATCTAATAACGAGAAAATAAACAATAGCGAGAGCATAAAACATAAAACAAATAAACACCGAGAGATTTTCCCCTGGATCCCAAATCGGGACAACCAGCTTGATTTTTTTCATTATATTCCTTTTAGTGTTACAACACATATATATACATGCCGGAGCATACATAAACCCCAATCCATTAACCCTGGATTAGAACATAACCGTAGTTCCCTTGACCGGATCTACAAAAATACCAGGGGCCGAAAACCATCGAACCCCAAAACCATGTGCAAAACCATGCACAAAACCATGGACGCAGACTACCCAGTGGAAATTAAGAAACCAAAATTTTAGCACATACCCAACATTTATCACGCATCGCCCATGGTGCACATGAAAAAACTTCACGCATCGCGCAAACATAAAATATTTTTTGTGCGGTGCATTGACCAAAATATCCACCACGGTGCAGTTAGTTTGGTCAACGCACCACTTGATAGCTGTACATAATTCCAAGTGCAGTCCAGTATACGACCGCACCCATGTACAGCCATACATAATCTGTTATTTTTAAAAATTTTATATGGTTAGTGCAGCCGAAAACCAACACACACTACACTATTTTAGTTTTAAAGCAGTGCGCGTTTTCTTGGTACCACACCAGAACCTAGTGCAATTTCCATTAACACTGTTCGCAATGCGGCGTGTAAATTTATATGCAACACTGTGAATGGAGCGAGTCGAACAACTTGAACGAACCATGAAGAATATATATATATATATATAGATATATATATATGGTAAATTTTAAGTGAATTTGAGAAATTAATCTGCTAAAAGGTTAAGTTATTTAGAAACAAGTAGATTACCTACACATTTGTACATCGCGGAGGCATCTTTGCTGAGGAATACTAAATTTTTTTTTTCCCACCGTTTTCAAAAAATCAAACTCCACATAGTGAGCAATGGATGAAAGCAATGCGGGCAATGGGAGCGCCGATGGTAGGGCGCCTCAAAGAAGAAAAACTCACACCGGTGCTTGAGAGCTCTAGAGCACTCAACAAGTAAAATTGAAGTTTTTTACGGCCGGTAATTTTTTTAAATTAACCCTTTTTCAGTGCGCTTGATTATGAGATGCACGAGGTGGTTTTATCAATGGTGCACCACACTTATTTATGGTGCGTTGGATTAATAAGACACACTAGGCTGATTTGTACAATGAGCATAGTGTCTCGGAGTGCCATTTGATATTATGCATCGGTGCACTGGATTATTGAGACAGATCGGGTCGGTTTGTATAGAGAGCATAGTGTCTTGGTGTGAAATTTGATAGTACGCACTGGTGCGCTTTATATAAAGTGCACCAGTGCATGTTATTATTAAAAACGCACTGCAAAAACCACCCGCCAAGCTCCTCTAGTGACCTCGGCTACAAACGGATATCTGGGCTATTTTTATAAGGGCTTCGTAAAAAAAAATCCACTAGAGGGTCTTTTCCTTGTAGTGTCATAAAAATATTGTAAATAGGTATCTCAGAAAATGGCTCATATCTTCAAAGGGAGTTGACTGAAGAACATCATACACTTAGATCAGAATTATACTTTGGAAAAAAGTCAATGGAAAAAGGAATCGTCTATCTTAGTCAATTAGCGGAAAAATAAATTCAAGTCTCTTCTAGATGGTTGTGCGACATAAGATAAAAAAACAGATTATTGGCATAAATTATGATTGGTTGATACTTAATGTGAAGCTAAGGAAGACTTCAGAGGGACCCACCAACAAGGATTGGCATATAGAAACCTAAAACTTGATTCAAGGATATATATTGATTACTTTTGGCAACTCCAATAATGAGGAATGACATCAATAATGTTTGGGATATTGCATGGCTTCCGATGGGAATATGAAGAAGTGTGTACCTTTATATAGGTAGAAATTGAACAAGAAGTCATGAGGCAGTTTGTTGATCACTTGATGATATGTTGTATTTGATATTGGTCTAGAATAAGTCCACCCACCTCTGACAGGGATCTATAATTGGTTCTACATTGATTAATTTGATAGGTATTTTTGTTATAATAATACTATTGATGATTGGGAATTGATATGATTTCTTGAAATAATGAAACCAAATTATAAATGAAAAAAGAAGATGTGAAGGTTTGTACTATCCAAGAGTTTGTGAATAATTTTGGCTCCATAAGGTGTTTCGGTCCACGACCCCAAAGACAAAGAATATTTATTAACCTAATGTCGCTTAACTACAATGCAATGGCAGGTGCTCACGAAAACCAGGGAAGGTACAAAGGTTTGCATAGCTGAGGAAGTAACTCATTCATCTTGGAAGGATATAGGATAAAACAAGCCAATTATTTAGGAAGTGGCAAGAAGGGGATTGTTTGGTGAGTAGGCAGCACCTTTGACTACATATAAATAGTTAGCCATTGCGAGATGCGAACAAGGCATGTGTATTTGGTTTGACAAAGTTTGATCCATGTTGAAACTAAGGCTAGAGGCATTGATCGTGATTGTGCATATCGTTTGATCCAATCTATTTTCTCTACTATATGTAATCCTTCATAGCATGACCAATTCACCGAGGTTTGGTTTCTTTGTGCTTGTGCCCTAAAATTTTGCCTCAATTATGCTTTTTACCTATTTTGGTTCTCTGTCCTTCGTGGGTTTTCTTGGAATATGGGTTTATCTCCCTTTGTTGGGTTATGTTTATCTAAGCAGTTTAATTTTATCCTTACTTCCCTTACTTCCTCTCAAAGGCTTCATTTCTCCCCTCTCGATCTGGTGTTCTCCCTAGTTCCCCTTTCTGTGTTCTTGGCTTCCACCTCCTATTAGGGCTGTCTCTTGCTTCTTCACTCCTCTGCCTTGACCCTCATTCCTTATTTCCACCCTCCTCTGCTACCTCTCTCTCACTTCTTAATCTCTTACGTATCTCCTTCTTCCCCTACTCTCTCTATTATTTTCCCTTACCCTTGTTGGAAATGTAACTAGTGTCGGTCTTGATAATGAAATTTAATTGTACTATTGATGTAATTATTATATTCATTTATTATGACTATTATTATTATTTTTTATTTCTAGTCAAAGCATGTTCTTCATGCTTATAGGGTTTATTACGTCAAAATAAACAATTATTATGAGCTAAGGAAATGTAATTAAGTCAAAGTCCCATTTGGACTTCTTGTTAGAAAAAGAAAAATATTTTTGTTCAGTAAAAAAGAGTCACAATGTCCTCCATAGACCAAGTCGGCCCTCCTGGACAAGTCAGCCTAGAAGAGGTAGATATTCAACCTCCTGGAAATATATAAATTCAATATAGTTCGACCTAGTTTCATCATCAATCAATTACTTCGATTTATGTGCAAGAAAAAGAGGAATTTCAATGAAATCCAAAGGGGAGAGAGAGTGAAGTCAAAGGAGAGATACAATTTTGTTTTCTGACCTAGTTCCTATCCACAGGTGCCCAATTTTTTGATGTTTTTGAGGCATTTATAGGGTTGAAATTCGACCATCACTACATGTCCAAAATTTTCATAGGTTTGACCAGATTTCAGTGAAGTTTGACCAACGTTGTGGTTGAATTAGTTGAAGGATATTCTTGAGGAGGGTTGACTTGGGTCTTATGGCAGTCTTGGTATTGGTTTTTGGGTCTTGGATATCTCACTTTGATCTGATTATATAAGAAGAGGATTTATTTTGTTTTCCCCCTTGTGGGGTTTTGCCCTAGCTTGGAGCCTAAATCTCTTTTATTTTTGTCTCTTGTGTTCTTCATGTTTTGTACATTTTGGTAATTGCTTGATGAAGATAATATAGATTTAATAAGAAGCCAAAACACATTCACAAGTATTTATCAAGTAAGAGAAATAAACCTTAATCTACAAGCACCTTGATTTCTCAACATGGTATGAGAGCCAAGGTGAAGGAAGGGAAGCTTGAAGATCACTTTTGTTGGCATATTTGAAGACACTTCTACAACAATTATCTCACTTTTGAGGACACCATTTGCAACAACTATACTTTAAGGCAAAATAAGAAGACATAAGGATCATCATCATTATAGAAGGAGACCATTGCAAAAAACTATCTCTCTCTCTCTTTCTTGAGGATATCATTGAAGGCTCTTGAAAACATTGACAAGATCTTGTTCATTCATCATTGAAGGTATTGATATTGTGCTACTGATAAGAAGTCTCTCTATTTCTCTCTCTACACACATAGAGTAATGTATATAATGTTGTCAAAATATTTTCACAAGATTATGATTTTTAATGTAAAATCAACATTGAAGTGTTGATATGCCTGATTTTTTATGAAGACTAATAAGATTAAATATAAATTTTAAATGACTTTAATAAAGAAATATATGATTTAACTTTTAATGTTCAAATAAAATTGAAAATTGTTTATATTTAATTGATTTTTTTCAAATTATTAATAATTCAAGACTTGAAAATTTAGTAAGAATAAAAAGTTGTCTATTTGTAAAACACGAGCATATTATTACAAATAGTCAAATTTTATTATTATGAAAAATGCAGTAAAGTTTTAAAAAATATTATTACGTTAATAACATATATATAATAAAATAAAAACTTGCTTTGAAAAAATTTACACTTTATCACATTTATTAGTCTCTGCCTCCACCATGCTCTATAACTCTCTCCTCGTGGTCAAAGACCCTTGAATGTCAAGTAATTTATGATTTTTTTGTAACTTTGACTAAAGTTTTCTCAAAATGCTTACTAATATTATTTTTTCGTAAATTAAAAAATATATTTCTAATTTTTAAAATTCTTAATTTTAATTTTCTATTAGCCCAGTGAATATTGATGTGACATAATGTCCCTAGTGGGGAGCAATTCAATTTCGATATTTGTCATACAATAGAAAAAAATTAATATAAAAGAAACGATGAATTGCATGATTTGTTCTTATAGAGTCTCTGATATTGGCTATAATGATTGTCATGATCAATTTGTAGTGGACACTACAACCTATGCCAATGCTCTGACCACAATGATCAACGATAGAGTTTCACGACACATATCGATGGCGGAGGTTTTAAGGCACAAATTGATGACTGGTGGGGTGCGAGGTCCCTTGCATAAGCGAGGAGGGGAGGGGTGGGGTCTTCACTCTCGGTTCCTCCCTTGTAGGTCCAAGAAAATGCATCTTACCTAAAAGGTGTGGCACATGACCAACTATCTAAATAAACAATAGACAATGTATAGTGAGTGTGAAATAGGGGGGCGATTAACTGTGTGGAGAATCCCAATGGGTGGGTTGGTCCCCACCACTATGTTGATGTGGCCTCACCTTATTATATATTAGGTTCCAAAGAAGTTGCACCAAAACCACTTTGTGGAGGGACCAATATTTGGTTTTGAAAACCATGGTGAAAACTTGGGTGTCTCATTGGATTCAATCCAATTGAGTTTACTTTCTCTTGTTTCATTGCATGTGCTATATGCCAGATAACAAAATTCTGGATATAAAGTTTCAAAACACGAATACTTGGGGTCAAAGTTTGCATAACCAAAATGGCGGGTGAATTTTGGTAATAGAGGTGTTAATATCACATAAACTAAAAAATTCAAAAGGGAGAGTGTTATGGACAAGAGGATCCAATTGGCTAATTCTTGTTGGTTCACAAAATCAAATTTCTCACAGTTCATGATGGATTTTCTATTAGAGGGAAAATTTCCATGGAGGGAGTGAAACCATGATCCTCCTATTCGTTGTCATCATTAGGGTACCTCCCCCCTCCCCGCAATTTACGAGAACTATGGATCTTGGCAAGTAAAACCTTCGTTGTTAAATTGAAGTGGTGAAACCCTGAGTGCACTCCTTATTGGATCGGTACAATCAAAGGAGTTACTTTTCTATCCTAGTGTGAATATACACACCAACCATTCCAATCTCTAGGAAATAAGTAAGCTTTCCAAAGCCTTGCTATAGTACGTTAATAGTAGCCCGTAATTTTTTCGGATTTAGAATGGCTATTAAACACTAGAGTGAGGTTTTCATTAATACAATAGTTCAAATCTGTGACACCCACATACAAAACATCGACATGCATGTCCTTAGAGCTCAATTAGAGATCAATGACCAATCAAATAGCTTAAAAAATTATATGTTGAATACTGGTTTACTCAGAGCTGCATTGTCGGCTCTTAATTTTGTCCTTGATGCAATTCTTCTTTTAGCTAATGATTATGATTCGTTAGGTCAAAGTATTTTTCATCCTACAATTGGACGTAGTTTCCTAGAAGTGTTCGAGAAAATTATGGCATAAATTTTGAGGTTTCTTGTGAAAGGAAAGAATATTAGTGATAAAGAATTGAATGAGGAATTTATAGATTGGGTTGAAGATGAAATATTTAGCTTTTTAGAAAGTAATGTTGAAAACCCTTGTCAAGTAGTGAAAATTTAATTACGAGTGGCTAGTAAGGTACTAAAGCCACAATTAAAGGTCAAGGTCTCTTTGTTGATTGTTATTTTATTATATCATAATGACTTGGTTATGGATGAAGTTGTCCTTCTGTGCTTAAGGGAAATAATGAAAAATCTTAGGGAAATTAGGATTATTTTCCAAGTTATCTAGCTAAGAGTATGCACTTGCACCTCAACATTGTACGATCTTTTGAGTTGTTCAGACATGTCACATATCTTATGCATCTAGTCCTGTTTTGTTATTAAAAATATTTCATCAATAAGGACTATTCTAATGAATTAAATATGTGTAGGAAAGTGTGAAGGAAGTTGACAAGTAGACTAAAGTAACATACCCAAAGAGGATACAAGGAGGATATCTCAAATTTACCTAGTGTTTCCTATTTCACATTCAAGAAAAATTTCTTGATAAAGCACCTGAAATAATGCTAAAAGATTTCAATAAGATTTTACTGTTAACAAAGGAAATTGGTATAGGGGATTGGTATCTTTTTTAGAAGTACACTATCATAAGAATATATGATTTTGAAGATTAACTCTATTGTCTACCAAAAGTTGTTACCCCACAAATTTTTGCTTTAAAAGTAGCCAGACAAAGGTTATAAGCTAATGAGATTCACTTTGTGTGTAAAAGTAAAAATTCAATGATTGCGATATCATTTAAAATTTTGTCTTTTATGATTAGAAATAGATTTTCTTTAGAAATCATTTAAAAGGATTTAATTTCATACGGTTTGGAAAAGGCTTCTCCTTGGAAATATTATCCATTGCATATTATTTATGAATTAAGAAAAAAGGCAGGTTTTATTTGTTTGTTTCCATATGTCTAATCCTAAGGAACAGAAAAGTAGCAGAGTCAACTATTAGACAGGCGTCAAATGATGTAGAGAAATATTTGTTTATGGACAACAACCATAAGAAACTACTATTGAAAAGAAGGGAAGTTGATACCTAGTTCAATGAACATGGTCACGTAGTTAAGAGAAAACAAGAAGATGATGAATATATTGTGTTCCAAAAGACTAATGAAGAATTATTACATCCGGTACAAGGTTTGTTGAAAGAAATTCAACCTAGTGGATCTACAGGTACAGTTGTGTTCATTGCCACAAATGTAAATACTGAAAAGTTTGCAAGGACAAAGGAGAAATAATTGATGATTATTTCAAAGAAAACAAAAGTTACAGAAAAATCGACTAGTGAAATAATGACTTCTAATGCAGGTCCCAGGTTCCTATGCTCCACTCACTTTGATCAGAATACATTTACTTTAACTATTATTCAACTGGATCAAGTCTAGAATAGAGCTCATTGAATTCAAAACCACTTCAATTAATGTTGATTTAGGTCAGCTCCTAATACAAATATGGTGGAATGGCATAAGAAAATAGGAGAAGTGGTTGCTAAAAGGCTAATAGAGTCCACTGCTAGTAACAAAAGGTTGAAAACTTTGTTAACCAATTTTGAAGTATAGTTGAATACTGCTAAGGTACTTGTCAAAAGGAAAGAAAATAAGATTAAAGATTTGGAAAACAGGATAGTAAGATTATCAAGCTTTCCTAAACATGGCCTTGGTACCAAAAAATTATTGGAATCAAATGATAAAGAAATCAACGACCTAAAAGTAGCTTTAAATTCTTCTGAGTATGACCTCTTAGATTTAGTTACAATGTATCAACATAAAAAAGAAGAAGAAAATAAAGTTCAAGAATTGCAAAGAATTCTCAATAAAAAAAGAAGCACAACTAAAAGGTTTAGAAAAACAAGTTACTAAGAAAAATAAGCAATTCAAGGAAAAAGAGAAAAACTATCAAAATAAAATAGGTGAATATAAAGTGAATGTTGATAGTGTTCTTCAAGAAGACACAATTGGCTAATTCTTATCGGTTCAAAAAATCAAATTTCCCACAGTTCATGATGGATTTTTTATTAGAGGGAAAATTTCCATGGAGGGAGTGAAACTGTGATCCCCCTATTCGATGACATCATCGAGGTACCTCCCCTCTCCCCGCAATTTAGGAGAACTATGGATCTTTGCAAGTAAAACCTTCGTTGTTAGATTGAAGTGGTGAAACTCTGAGGAGAAACCCAAAGTGCACTCCTTATTGGAACAGTACAATGAATGGAATTTCTTTTCTATCCTAGGTTTGAGCTTAGTGCGAATATAAACACCTACCATTCTAATCTCTAGTAAATAAGTAAGCTTTCCAAAGCCTTGTCATAGTACATTAATAGTAGCCTGTAATTTTTTTTCGGATTTAGAATGGATATTAAACACTAGAGTGAGGTTTTCATTAATACAATAGTTCAAATCTGTGATACCCACATACAAAACATCAGCATTCATGTCCTTAGAGATCAATTAGAGATGAATGGCCAATCAATAAGCTCAAAAATTTATATGTTGAATACTCGTTTACTTAGAGTTGCATTGTCGGCTCTTAATTTTGTTCTTGATACAATTCTTCTTTTAGCTAATGATTATGATTCGTCAGGTCAAAGTATTGTTCATCCTACAGATGGACGTAGTTTCCTAGAAGTGTTTGAGAAAATTATGGCAAAAATGTTGAGGTTTCCTGTGAAAGGAAAGAATATTAGTGATAAAGAATTGAACGAGGAATTTATAACTTGGGTTGAAGATGAAAAATTTAGCTTTTTAGAAAGTATGGTTGAAAACCCTTGTCAAGTAGTGAAAATTTAATTACGAGTGGCTAGTAAGTTACTAAAGCCACAATTTAAGGTCAAGGTCTCTTTGTTGATTGTTATTTTAGAATATCATAATGACTTGGTTATGGATGAAGTTGTCCTTATGTGCTTAAGGGAAATAATGACAAATCGTAGTGAAATTAGGATTATTTTCCAAGTTATATAGCTAAGAGTATGCACTTACACCTCAACATTGTGCGATCTTTTGAGTTGTTTAGACATGTCACATATCTTATGCAACTAGTCCTGTTTTGTTATTCAAAATATTTCATCAATAAGGACTATTCTCATGAATTAAATATGTGTAGGAAAGTGTGAAGGAAGTTGACAAGTAGACTAAAGTAACATACCCAAAAAGGATACAAGGAGGATATCTCAAATTTACATAGTATTTCCTATTTCACATTCAAGAAATATTTCTTGATAAAGCATTTGAAATAATGCTAAAATATTTCAAGAAGAGTTTACTGTTAAAAAAGGGAATTGGTATCTTTTTAAGAAGTACATTATCATAAGAATATATGATTTTTAAGGTTAACCCTATTGTTTGCCAAAAGTTGTTACCCCACAAAATTTTGTGCTAAAAGTAGCCAGACAAAGGTTATAAGCTAATGAGATTCACTTTGTGTGTAATAGTAAAAAGTCAATGATTACAATATCATTTAAAGTTTTGTCTTTTATGATTATAAATAGATTTGTTTTAGAAATCATTGAAAATGATTTAATTTCATACTGTTTGGAAAAGGCTTCTCCTTGGAAATATTATCCATTGCATATTATTTATGAATTAAGAAAAAAGGCAGGTTTTATTTGTTTGTTTCCATATGTCTAATCCTAATGAACACAAAAGTAGAAAAGTCAACTATTGGATAGGCATCAGATGATGTATAGAAATGTTTGTTTATGGACAACAACCATAAGAAACTACTATTGAAAAGAAGGGCAACTGATACATAGTTCAATGAACAAGGTCATGTGGTTAAGAGAAAACAAGAAGATGATGAATATATTGTGTTCCAAAAGACTAATGAAGAATTATTACATCCGGTACAAGGTTTGTTGTGTTGAATATTGCAACAAGAAACAATGGAAGTGGCATCCGGAAACATCATTCCTTGATCCTAGTGAAAAATAATCACCTAAACTAGGTGGGGCCCACAAAGGCTATTTTTAGGTGTATGTCTATTTTTAAGACATGTTGAGAAAAATCTAAAATTAGCAAGAGGCTGATTCTAGATGGTTGAGAAAATTCTATCTTTGGATGAATTTCTATTTTTAGAAGATGGGTGAAGTCTATTTATAAATTGCTAATCTAAAAATAGAATGCATGTCTATTATTATTAGCCGTTAATAATAATTAGACAATAAATAGTAACTTATTCTCTTGGAGCACTTTATTTTAGTTAACTGATGTGGAAAGCCAATGGATTGAAGGAATTTCGAATTCCAAGGTTGGTTGGTGACTCATGCCTGGAGGACTTCGTTATAACTGTCAGTGGCAAGTTGTAACAGAGTTGGAAGAGTATTTATGGGAGTTGTTATTTAGCTTAACTTAGTTCAGTGAGTTAAACTCAGTTGTTCTAGTTGTAACTGAACATACACTAGTGATAGATGAGCGAATTAATTATTTAATTAATTCACAAATAGTGTCTTACTTGCAACTGAAGAAATACAGCAGTTAACTACTTGCATGTCAGATCCAGTAGAGACCCAATGGAGAGATAGGTGAAAGGGTGAGATGGACTATCTGTTGTGACTATAGTGGAGCATTCGATGCATCCACACACAAATTGGATATGCCTATGAGTATTGCGTAGTCAAGTCAAGGTAAGGTCGAATTCATTCAGGGTTCTTCTTCATCAGGGATTGCGTAGTGGAGGCAGGCTATCAGGAGGCAAGAAATTGGTGCATAGATATGAAAATTTCTGCATGACAGTGTGTGACGATTGTTGATTGTATTGAGAGCTCTATGAGTTGATATTTGTATGAGATTGTTACATGTTCCATTGATATACATAATATATGATAGTTGGGATTTTTAGCTTTAATATTTCCCAGTAAAACATCTTGTTATATGCGATTGATTTTGCTTCCTATGTGTTTTGCAATTGACGATTTAATTTCTGCAAAGAATTAAGTGGAAGGATTATGTATTTAATATAAGATTAATTTGTTAGATCAGGAGAATCTGGAAATACATTATTGTTCTTATAAAATTTATACATGGTATCAGAGCAATGCTAATCACTGGATATTGCAATATTGAAGCAGTGCTGAGTTCTGTGCTAGTGGAAACAATTTGAAATTGCTGCAAGAATTTCTTGGTGCGAGAGTTGAGTAAACATTGAAATGGATTTTAATGGGTTGCGGTTGGAGTTTGCACTCGAGGGCAGCTCAAAATAAATATCCTGGAAGGACAGGATGGAGGTGATGATTGAGGATAATGGCTTGAAGGAGTTCATCGATAGCGATGTTCCTAAGCCCACTTCGGCGGATGCTGCAGTACTTGACGCATGGCAAAGAAAGTAGCAAGTGTGAGGAGGATTCTGTTGGAAGGTGTGAAAGACCATATTGTGTCAAGCCTTCATTGGAAATTCACTCCATATGCTATGTGGAAGCCTTTGACAGATCTTTTCCAAAGCAACAACGACCATAGGAAATTGGCACTGAAGGATAAAATCAGAAAAATCAAGATGGAGAAGAACGACACTATTCCGGTATACTTGAAAATTTTTGTCCAATGCAGGGATGAGCTTGGGAGTGTAGGAGTCAATGTTGTGAATGATGATTTAGTGAGCTTGGCTCTCCTTGAACTTCCGAAGAGTTGGCACAGTTATGAAGACTCTGTCAATGGATGGGAAAAACTGCCGGATTGGGAGCATCTGTGGTCGGATCTAGTGCAGGAGGAGATAAGGAAACCACTAGGGATGGATCTTCATCAAAGCATGATGATGAAGAGGAATTTTATTTGGCTTCCAAGGAGAAGAAGAAGAAGGGGAAGAAATTGCATTCAAAATTTGAGGCCAGTGAAGATTGCAAGGAGCACAACATGTCGAAAGTGAAGTGTTTTCACTGTCACGAGTTTGGACATATTGCCACAAATTATCCACATAAGAAGAATAAGAACAAGATGGCTGCTGGAGCTACAGATGGTGAGGCTCTTGCCTCGCAATTTGAGCTTTAATTCTCATTGATCACATGCATGGTGTCTAGTGCATTGGGATTGGGGTGGTACTTTGATAGTGGTGCTTCCTTTCACATGACGGGAGATGAGAAACTTTTCAGTGACTTGGAGGAGAAAGATCTCTAGTTGCATATTGAGTTGGGCGACGATGGAAGATATAGTGCGATCAGAATTGGTATCATTACCTTTCATAGGGCGTCAGGTAAACTCTTTCATCTAAAATATGTTGTGCATGTTCCAGGTTTAAAGAAGAATTTAATCTTAGTCGCAATGTTAGAGGATAGAGGCTATGGTTTTGTCTTTAGTGAAGGAAATTTTTTCCTGTGACACAAAGCAACAGGGCAAGCCAAGAAGGTTTGGATTTGAGTTAAGAATCTCTACAGACTTGAAGTAGATTGGATTTCTACGAAAATTCCTATTGTTGGGAAGTGTGAGGAAGACATGCAATTGAAGCTTTAGAGGGAGCAGGATTTGCATGCAAGTAAGAGTGAACCTCAAGATGTGGAGCAGCGACATACGGAGGATCATGGAGTGGGAGAAACCACTCATGCAGAGAAATTTTGTGCCAGATGGGTAGAGGGAGTGCATGCAGCTATACCATCAGGTAAGAGGTGGGGCGACATGCATGAGTAATCCCAAGAAGAGATTTATGGACAAGATTCATTGAGATGGTGTGGATCTCATGAATTGAACTTGGCTACGTGGCACCCACAGAGCTGCAGTAGAATGGTCAGTTGGATTGATGCAGTCAGATCAAAGTGATCGTGTTGGATATTGGAGCATGGATCAGAGTTGAAAGCAAGTGCAAAGTGCATGGGTGCAGAGTTCAACATCGTAGTGGTTCTAGAAGACATATGCAGTTGGTACCAGCAGAAGTCAGAAGATTTTGATGACATATGCATTATACTGATTCAGTTGTTTGGAGGCTATTCAGTTTCAGAAGTGTTGCATGCAAGTATTGCAGGGAGAATGTATGGAGTTGCATGTCACATGCAAAGACATTACTTTATTTTTGAGAGGGAGTGTTGAAGATTGCAACAAGAAACAGTGAAAGTGGCATCCGGAAATATGATTCCTTGATCCTAGTAAAAAATAATCACCTAAACTAGGTGGGGCCCACACAAGCTATTTTTAGGTGTATGTCTATTTTTAGACATGTTGAAAAAAATCTAAAATTAGCAGGAAGTTGATTCTAGATGGTTGAGAAAATTCTATCTTTGGATGAATTTCTATTTTTAGTAGATGGGCGAAGTCTATTTATAGATCGCTAATCTAAAAATAGAATGCATGTCAATTATTATTAGCCCTTAATAATAATCAGACAATAAATTGTAAATTATTCTATTGGAGCAATTTATTTCAGTTAACTGAAGTGGAAAACCATTGGATTGAAGGAATTTCGAATTCCAAGGTTGGTTGGTGACTCATGCATGGAGGACTTCGTTATAACTGACAGTGGAAAGTTGTAACAGAGTTGGAAGAGTAGTTGTTATTTAGTTTAACCTAGTTCAGTGAGTTAAACTCAATTGTGCTAGTTGTAACTGAGCATACACTAGTGACATATGAGTGAATTAATTATTTAATTAATTCACAAATAGTGTCTTACTTGCAACTGAAGAAATACAGTAGTTAACTACTTGCATGTCAGATCCAGTAGAGACCTAGTGGAGAGATAGGTGAAAGGGTGAGATGGACTATCATTTGTGACTATAGTGGAGCATTCAATGCATCTACACACACATTGGAGATTCCTATGAGTATTGTGCAGTCAAGGCAAGGTAAGGTCGAATTAATTAAGGGTTCTTCTTCAGCAGGGATTGCGTAGTGGAGGCAAGCTGTCAGGAGGCAAGAAAATGGTGCATAGATATGCAAATATCTACATGATAGTGTGTGGAAATTGTTGATTATTCTGAGATCTCTATGAGCTGAGATTTGTATGATATTTTTACATGTTACATTGATATACCTAATATATGATAGTTGGGGTTTTTAGCTTTAAGCTTTCCCGGTAAAATATCTTGTTATGTGCGATTGATTTTGCTTCATATGTGTTTTGCAATTGGCGATTTAATTTCCGCAAAGAATTAAGTGGAAGGATTCTGTATTTAACATAAGATTAATTTGTTAGATCAAGAAAATCCAAAAATACATTATTGTGTTTATAAAATTTCTACATGTTGAAAGAAATTCAACCTAAAGGATCTACATGTCTAATTGTGCTCATTGCCACAAATGTAAATACTGAAAAGTTTGCAAGGACAAAGGAGAAATAATTGATGATTATTTCAAAGAAAATAAAGGTTACGGAAAAATCGACTAGTGAAACAATAAATTCTAATGCAGGTCCCAAGTTCCTATCCTCCACTCACTTTGATCAGAATACATTTACTTTAACTATTATTCAACCAGATCAAGTCTAGAATAGAGCTCATTGATTCCAAAACCACTTTAATTAATGTTGATTTGGGTCAGTGCTTAATACAAATATGGTGGAATGTCATAAGAAAACAGGAGAAGTGGTTGCTAAAAGGCTAATGGAGTCCACTGCTAGTAACAAAAGGTTGAAAACTTTGTTAACCAATTTTGAAGTACAGTTGAATACTACTAAGGTAGTTGTCAAAATCAAAGCAAATAAGATTAACTATTTGGAAAACACGATAGTAAGATTATCAAGCTTTCCTAAACATGGCCTTTGTAACAAAAAATTATTGGAATCAAAGGATAAAGAAATCAACAACCTTAACGTAGCTTTAAATTATTCTGAGTATGACCTCTTAGATTTAGTTACAATGTATCAACGTAAAAAAGAAGAAGAAAAGAAAGTTCAATAATTGCAAAGAATGCTCGATTAAAATAAAAGCACAACTAAAAGGTTTAGAAAAACAAGTTGCTAAGAAAAATAAGCAATTCAAGGAAAAAGACAAAAAGTATCAAAATAAAATAGGTGAATATAAAGTGAATGTTTATAGTGTTCTTCAAGAAGACACAATTGGCAAAATTGATCCAGATAAAACTAGGTTATTTGAAGTAAAGGTCGCTAAATTGGAAGAACAAATTAAAAATCAGCAAAAGGAGAGGGAACAACTTGTGCATAATTGGGCCAATGAAGTCAAATATAAATATGAGACCATCGAGCAGGAGAATGGAGCGAATTAGCAATACGGTCTAGTTTTAGGGTTTCTTGGTTTTTCTGTAACCGCATCTCATAGGATTGCGCAAAAATGGAAGAAGTTACCTGTTTCAGTGGCCAATGGCCCCAAAAGAGCATCGTAGATGGAAGGAGGACCCGTGCGGGCGAGCATCGATTTGCGATTTCTGGCTTTTTGGAAACTTACAACGGTGGCTTCAATCCATTCCTCGACCTTCATATGCCAGGGGAATGGAAATACAATAGTGCATCTCGACAACAGAAAGGCTATGACGCATTTACTGGGTAGTCAAGATTTTTTCGCTGGTATGTTTGATACGGGATGGTCCGTTTTTCGAAAAGAGGTTGGACGAGGTAAGTCCTGGTTGGTCTTTGGTGGCTCGTTGGCCTGTACACTTTGCCACCTCTTCATGTGGATGACGACTCCTCCAAAATAATTTTCGGGGGTTTGGATCCCCTATTTTTACCTTATGATGGATGGAAACCCGTTTGGGATTAGCCAAACCCTTGTCCTGCAGGTTCTACCGACTATGGAGGCACATGGAAATACACTTCAATATCAGTTCCGATTTTTTCGCCCCCTGATAGTAGCAACTGCCCTAACTCATGGTGGACCTGACCTGTTCTCGCTTAGACACAAATCGAACACCCCAATGCAGAGGCACCTAGAAACGACACCAACGGAAGACAACAAAAGGGAAACAAAATCCATGCTTTAGGTAACCCAAAATAGTGTTTAAATATTGATTAGAACCTATATGGGAAAAAATATAATACTGTGGATAGATGACACAGATTAGGTGATAAATCTGAAACATAAAATAACATAAACACATGGTACCCAAATCAACTGCAATCACAGATTTGTGAAGGTAGAATCCTTCAAGAATACAGATCCATAAGAGAATAATTCATAAGTTCAGGCTCAACCATTATCCTCAACCTATGACCAAGAGGAGGAGGAACATGGGAATAGGTCAAATCCAAAATCCTTGGTGGAGCAGGGGGATGCAACACCTCAAAATAGGGAAACAATAAAGGAGGCCCTCCTTCAAGAACATACTACAGGGGAATAAAAAAGCACCCGCACCTACAGAACCAGAGGGAAATGCCCTGAGCCCTTACATAATAGAGCAACTGAACCATACACCTGAACTGGCCATAGAGATTCCCAAGATTGATGAACATCACAACAAATATGAAGCCTAAGCAATTCAAATGTTGATTCAATAGATTTTAGCCTAAACCAATGGATCTATTTCATTGGATATTCACAAACTGGACCATGGACTACGAAATACATCTCTGTTCCAAAGGCTTCTTCATAGTTAAATTTAAATCCTCAGAAGTCAGAGACATCATACTTTGGGAGGGATCATGGTTTTGGGGATCTACGGGACTTTACATTACCTCATGGTTCTCAGATTTTGATGCAAATAATATGGTAGTTTCCCAAATGCTGGTTTGGGTTTGGATGTACAACAACCCCCTAAATTTATGGAATGGATGTGTCCTTGAAGGCATAGGGAATGTTATTGGGTGATACATCAAAACAGGTACACAACGACTCGAGGAGAGAATCTACACTTTCACACGTATTTGTGTGGAAGTTGATCTCAGCAAAGGATTACCAGAAAGCATACAGTTGGTACAAAAACAACAAAAATGGATGCAACACATAGATTATGAAAACACTTCCTTCAGATGCAGAATTTGTAGACAAACTGATCATTTGAAAAATACCTGTCCTGAAGAAAAAAGAGATAACTGAAGAAATAAGAAGGTGGAAAAATCACACAAAGGCTAGAAATATTCTCCTTGTGATCGAGAGGAGGATACAAAAGAAGAAGTGGAAGAACCCACTCCCAATGTGAACAATCAATCAAAAATCATCTCGGATGCACAATAAAAAGAACCACAAGGGCCATTTGAACTACAAATACACTAGGGCACACCCGCAAAGGAACCAATGGTGACACACATTAGTGGGAATAAATGACATCACTTATCATACACCTCTGACTCAGACAAGGACAATGGAGCATCTATAGCTGAAAATCAACTCGCCCTTGTCTCCCCCCTGTCATCACAAGGCGCATGGAGAAGGGTAGAAAAAAATAAAGGGAGAAATTATTGGTCTCTTGTATGAATTTTGAACACTAGTCTCTGCTGGTTTTTGGTCAAATTTTCAGCTGATGCAACATGTAATTTTGTTTTCATTAATGAAATTACGAATTTTTCCTTGCAAAAAAAATAAATATCAGACCATCAAAGGAGTCCCTTAGGTATTTTTTTTCCATAGGGAAAATCATAATTTTATTAAAAGAAACAAATTACATGTTGCATAAGCAAATAAAAGGGTAGCAACTAGCCAAGATTGGTGTACAAAAAATTCAAGTAAAGAACATTAATATACAACGGGGAGAAAAAATAAGTTTTCCTCCCTTTCTTTTTTTCCACCTTCCGCCATGCTCCTTGAGATGACACAAGGGAGACAAGGGTGAGATGATTGTCAACTATGGCTGCTCCAACATCCTTGTCCGAGTCAGAGTTTTCTGAAGTATGATGCCTTCTGTTCTTGCCGCTATATGTTAAAACTGGTTCCTTTGTGGGTGGGGCCTGTTGTGTTTGTATTTCAAATGGATCCTGATTTTCATTTTCTTGTGCATCCGAGATAACTGTTGGATGATTGTTCCCATATGTAGTGGGTACATCCTCTTTTTCTTCCATCTCCTCCTCTGAACCGCATGGGGGATATTACCATCCTTTGGGTGCTTTTCCAACCTTCTTCTTTCTTCGGTTATCTCTCTTTTCTTCATGATAGGTATTTTGTAGATGGCCAGTCTGCCTGCAAATTCTGCATCTAAAGGCTGTGTTTTCATAGTCTATGTGTTGCATCCATTTTTTTTGTTTGTCTACCATATTTATGCTTTCCGACATTCCTTTGCTGAGATCTACCTTGACACAAATACGTGAAAAGATGAAGATTCTCTCCTCCAGTGACTGTGTGTCTGTGTTGATATATCACCCAATGACGTTCCCAATACTTTGAAGGACACTGTCACTCCAAAAATGTAAAGGAAGATTAGATAGTCTGACCCAAACCGACATTATAGAAACAACCATAGTGTTGGCTTCAAATTCCGGGAACCATGAGGTGTTGTAAAGTCCCGTAGAACCCCAAAACCACAGACCCTCCTGGAGAATGTAATATTTGAGACTTTTGAGCATAGGCATATCTCACACTCCATGGTCCAGTTTTTTAATACCCATTGAAGCTATTGAATCGAAATATAAGTGTTTGTGCCTGATATGTGTTTCGATGTTCATCAATCTTTGGTATATCAATGGCCAGTTCAGGAGTATGATTTAGTTGTTCTACTATATAAGGCTTGGGGGTATTTCCCTTTGGTTCTGTAGGGGTAGTTGGTTTTTTGTTCGCTTGCAGTATGTTTTTGAAGGTGGGCCTTGTAGTATTGTGGTTTTGTTTTGAGGTACTTCCACCCCCTTCTCCACCAATGTTTTTAGTTTTTCCCCAATCCCCTATTCCTCCTCCTCACAACTGTAAATTGAGGATAATGGTGGAGCCAGAGGTTATGGAGTATTCCTTTATGGTTCTGTGATGTTGAAGTGCTCTCCCTTCATATATCAGAGATTGTATTGATACTGGATATACCTGATATTTTCTGATTTTCATTTTGAGAGCAATCACCTGCTCTGTTTCATCTGCCCAAATTACTATATTTTCCCCAACAGGGGTTTTAATGAAGATTTGAAATCTATTTGTGTTTACCTGGTTCGTGGTTGTTTTTGTCATTGTGTATTCTACCACCATGGTCGATTATGTGTTCTTATGCAATGGGAGGCTCGATTATGGTTCCTTCTGCGAAGGGGGGCTCCATATGTGTTGAGGATGCGTCGGGGTCCCAAGGGTAAGAGCAGTCAAAAGGAGAAGATGGGCCCATTCAATATCAAGTAGTGGAAAGCAGCCATATGCAACCCAGTGCATATTTCCTGCAATGAAATCCCATAGCCGTTGTATGGGGTAGAGGGCTATACGTCCCAACTGCCACCTCCTTAGGTGATCCGCGCCCATTCCCTCTGAATCCAGGCTAGGGAGTGTGCCATAATTCTTCACGTTGTGTGAAGCCAGCAGTGAGATGAGAATCTAAAGTAGCCATGAGTGAGGGGCTTCGCCCTGTAAAACCTCCTCCCCAACCTTCATGGACTCTTTTCCAGTAGAACTGGATTCATATATCAATGTGTGTAGCCGATACCTTGGAGTCGAGGAGGTACCCAGCCATCAGAACTTGGGTCCCAAGGCCACCGCGGTGCAGACATGATGTACAAGACAATAGACCCCGCCCGAGACTACTATGGTGTAGGCAAGAAGCACAAAGCTTGAAACCATAGTATCGCCGCAAGTGATCGCGCCTTCTCCCTCACAGTCAGTTTAGGAGTCCCTTAGGTATTGAAAGGAAACAAAAAAGAATTTTAGTCCTTGCAAAAATGTATAGAAAATTTTGCATTGGGAAGAGGCATGCTTATTGATGCAAATAAAAACATTTGGTACATGATCAATGAAAGAATCACTAGGATTAGACCTTATGTGAATATTATGCTTCACTAAGAAACAATTATCATTGCTAATGCTCTTATAGAGATGAAGAACATAATTCTTGTAGTGGATGAAAGGATGAAGGAGGTTGAATAGATAATTAATTGTTTAAATTTAGTTGACAAAGAAGCTATTAAATTGTTGGGTTTGCCTAACACATTATATTGTATTATATTAGTTTTACCATGTAAATAAAGGAAGAAGCACTGGACAAAATGAATGTTGAAATCCTTAAAGATAACATAATAATCACAAAATTCTTTGAAAAATGTGAACATATTTAAAGGTTCGACATGCCATCCTTTTGGACTGAATCAGGTTGCCTTATATCATATCAACATTTTCAAGTTGCGGAAGAAAGGCTTAAGAAGATCAAAGTTATGCTTTAACTAGTAGTGAAGAAGCAATTTTTGGGAAAATACTGGTAAATTCTCTTTGTAGGGGTTTTAATTTATTAGTTCTTTTAGATAATATTATTCAGTATTTCCAACCGCTCCTTATTAGCTCCAGTCCTAGCTTGTTGTAGCTTATTAAAAATTAAATAAATAATAGTGGTCACGCCCAACTTAATGGGACAAATTTATGATGTTGAAGAGATATTTTACTCAACAAGTCATCCTTGGTCCAGTTATATAGAGTACCAAATCAGTCCAACCTTTGTATTCAATGGCCAAGGAATTGTAAAGGTAGAGGAAGAAGAGGCATCTGCTAAAAGGTTAAGTTATTTAGAAACAAGTAGATTACCTACACATTTGCACATCGAGGAGGCATCTTTGCTGAGGAATACTAAAAAACAAATTTTCCCACCGTTTTCAAAAATTCAAACTCCATATAGTGAGCAATGGATGAAAGCAATGCGGGCAATGGGAGTGCCGATGGCAGGGCGCCTCAAAGAAGAAAAACTCACACCGGTGCTTGAGAGCTCTAGAGCACTCAACAAGTAAAATTGAAGTTTTTTACGGCCGGTAATTTTTTTAAATTAACCCTTTTTCAGTGCGCTTGATTATGAGATGCACGAGGTGGTTTTATCAATGGTGCACCACACTTATTTATGGTGCGTTGGATTAATAAGACACACTAGGCTGATTTGTACAATGAGCATAGTGTCTCGGAGTGCCATTTGATATTATGCATCGGTGCACTGGATTATTGAGACAGATCGGGTCGGTTTGTATAGAGAGCATAGTGTCTTGGTGTGAAATTTGATAGTACGCACTGGTGCGCTTTATATAAAGTGCACCAGTGCATGTTATTATTAAAAACGCACTGCAAAAACCACCCGCCAAGCTCCTCTAGTGACCTCGGCTACAAACGGATATCTGGGCTATTTTTATAAGGGCTTCGTAAAAAAAAATCCACTAGAGGGTCTTTTCCTTGTAGTGTCATAAAAATATTGTAAATAGGTATCTCAGAAAATGGCTCATATCTTCAAAGGGAGTTGACTGAAGAACATCATACACTTAGATCAGAATTATACTTTGGAAAAAAGTCAATGGAAAAAGGAATCGTCTATCTTAGTCAATTAGCGGAAAAATAAATTCAAGTCTCTTCTAGATGGTTGTGCGACATAAGATAAAAAAACAGATTATTGGCATAAATTATGATTGGTTGATACTTAATGTGAAGCTAAGGAAGACTTCAGAGGGACCCACCAACAAGGATTGGCATATAGAAACCTAAAACTTGATTCAAGGATATATATTGATTACTTTTGGCAACTCCAATAATGAGGAATGACATCAATAATGTTTGGGATATTGCATGGCTTCCAGTAAGAATATATAGAAGAAGTGTGTACACTATATAGGTAGAGAAATTGAACAAGAAGTCATGAGACAGTTTGTTTATCACTTGATGATATGTTGGATTTGATATTGGTCTAGAATAAGTCCACCCACCTCAACCAAAAAGAGGGATCTATAATTGGTTCTACATTGATTAATTTGATAGGTATTTTTTTTATAATAATACTATTGATGATTGGGAATTGATATGATTTCTTGGAAAAGAATGAAACCAAATTATATATGAAAAAAGAAGATGTGAAGGCTTGTACTATCAGCTGTGAATAATTTTGGCTCCATAAGGTGTTTGAGTCCACGGCCCAAGACAAAGAATATTTATTAACCTAATGTCAGCAACTACAATGCAATAATTGGGGTGTGCAAAAACAAGGGAAGGTACAAAGGTTTGCATAGCTGAGGAAGTAACTCATTCATCTTGGAAGGATATAGGATAAAACAAGCCAATTATTTAGGAAGTGGCAAGAAGGGGACTGTTTGGTGAGTAGGCAACACCTTCGACTACATATAAATAGTTAGCCATTGCAAGATGTGAACAGGGTATGTGTATTTGGTTTGACAAAGTTTGATCCATGCTGAAACTAAGGCTAGAGGCATTGATCGTGATTGTGCATATCGTTTGATCCAATCTATTTTCTCTACTATATGTAATCCTTCATAGCATGACCAATTCACCGAGGTTTGGTTTCTTTGTGCTTGTGCCCTAAAATTTTGCCTCAATTATGCTTTTTACCTATTTTGGTTCTCTGTCCTTCGTGGGTTTTCTTGGAATATGGGTTTATCTCCCTTTGTTGGGTTATGTTTATCTAAGCAGTTTAATTTTATCCTTACTTCCCTTACTTCCTCTCAAAGGCTTCATTTCTCCCCTCTCGATCTGGTGTTCTCCCTAGTTCCCCTTTCTGTGTTCTTGGCTTCCACCTCCTATTAGGGCTGTCTCTTGCTTCTTCACTCCTCTGCCTTGACCCTCATTCCTTATTTCCACCCTCCTCTGCTACCTCTCTCTCACTTCTTAATCTCTTACGTATCTCCTTCTTCCCCTACTCTCTCTATTATTTTCCCTTACCCTTGTTGGAAATGTAACTAGTGTCGGTCTTGATAATGAAATTTAATTGTACTATTGATGTAATTATTATATTCATTTATTATGACTATTATTATTATTTTTATTTCTAGTCAAAGCATGTTCTTCATGCTTATAGGGTTTATTAAGTCAAAATAAGCAATTATTATGAGCTATGGAAATGTAATTAAGTCAAAGTCCCATTTGGACTTCTTGTTAGAAAAATAAAAATATTTTTGTTCAGTAAAAAAGAGTCACAACGTCCTCCATAGACCAAGTCGGCCCTCCTGGACAAGTCGGCCTAGAAGAGGCAGATATTCAACCTCCTGGAAATATATAAATTCAATATAGTTCGACCTAGTTTCATCATCAATCAATTACTTCGATTTATGTGCAAGAAAAAGAGGAATTTCAATGAAATCCAAAGGGGAGAGAGAGTGAAGTCAAAGGAGAGATACAATTTTGTTTTCTGACCTAGTTCCTATCCACAGGTGCCCAATTTTTTGATGTTTTTGAGGCATTTATAGGGTTGAAATTCGACCATCACTACATGTCCAAAATTTTCATAGGTTTGACCAGATTTCAGTGAAGTTTGACCAACGTTGTGGTTGAATTAGTTGAAGGATATTCTTGAGGAGGGTTGACTTGGGTCTTATGGCAGTCTTGGTATTGGTTTTTGGGTCTTGGATATCTCACTTTGATCTGATTATATAAGAAGAGGATTTATTTTGTTTTCCCCCTTGTGGGGTTTTGCCCTAGCTTGGAGCCTAAATCTCTTTTATTTTTGTCTCTTGTGTTCTTCATGTTTTGTACATTTTGGTAATTGCTTGATGAAGATAATATAGATTTAATAAGAAGCCAAAACACATTCACAAGTATTTATCAAGTAAGAGAAATAAACCTTAATCTACAAGCACCTTGATTTCTCAACATGGTATGAGAGCCAAGGTGAAGGAAGGGAAGCTTGAAGATCACTTTTGTTGGCATATTTGAAGACACTTCTACAACAATTATCTCACTTTTGAGGACACCATTTGCAACAACTATACTTTAAGGCAAAATAAGAAGACATAAGGATCATCATCATTATAGAAGGAGACCATTGCAAAAAACTATCTCTCTCTCTCTTTCTTGAGGATATCATTGAAGGCTCTTGAAAACATTGACAAGATCTTGTTCATTCATCATTGAAGGTATTGATATTGTGCTACTGATAAGAAGTCTCTCTATTTCTCTCTCTACACACATAGAGTAATGTATATAATGTTGTCAAAATATTTTCACAAGATTATGATTTTTAATGTAAAATCAACATTGAAGTGTTGATATGCCTGATTTTTTATGAAGACTAATAAGATTAAATATAAATTTTAAATGACTTTAATAAAGAAATATATGATTTAACTTTTAATGTTCAAATAAAATTGAAAATTGTTTATATTTAATTGATTTTTTTCAAATTATTAATAATTCAAGACTTGAAAATTTAGTAAGAATAAAAAGTTGTCTATTTGTAAAACACGAGCATATTATTACAAATAGTCAAATTTTATTATTATGAAAAATGCAGTAAAGTTTTAAAAAATATTATTACGTTAATAACATATATATAATAAAATAAAAACTTGCTTTGAAAAAATTTACACTTTATCACATTTATTAGTCTCTGCCTCCACCATGCTCTATAACTCTCTCCTCGTGGTCAAAGACCCTTGAATGTCAAGTAATTTATGATTTTTTTGTAACTTTGACTAAAGTTTTCTCAAAATGCTTACTAATATTATTTTTTCGTAAATTAAAAAATATATTTCTAATTTTTAAAATTCTTAATTTTAATTTTCTATTAGCCCAGTGAATATTGATGTGACATAATGTCCCTAGTGGGGAGCAATTCAATTTCGATATTTGTCATACAATAGAAAAAAATTAATATAAAAGAAACGATGAATTGCATGATTTGTTCTTATAGAGTCTCTGATATTGGCTATAATGATTGTCATGATCAATTTGTAGTGGACACTACAACCTATGCCAATGCTCTGACCACAATGATCAACGATAGAGTTTCACGACACATATCGATGGCGGAGGTTTTAAGGCACAAATTGATGACTGGTGGGGTGCGAGGTCCCTTGCATAAGCGAGGAGGGGAGGGGTGGGGTCTTCACTCTCGGTTCCTCCCTTGTAGGTCCAAGAAAATGCATCTTACCTAAAAGGTGTGGCACATGACCAACTATCTAAATAAACAATAGACAATGTATAGTGAGTGTGAAATAGGGGGGCGATTAACTGTGTGGAGAATCCCAATGGGTGGGTTGGTCCCCACCACTATGTTGATGTGGCCTCACCTTATTATATATTAGGTTCCAAAGAAGTTGCACCAAAACCACTTTGTGGAGGGACCAATATTTGGTTTTGAAAACCATGGTGAAAACTTGGGTGTCTCATTGGATTCAATCCAATTGAGTTTACTTTCTCTTGTTTCATTGCATGTGCTATATGCCAGATAACAAAATTCTGGATATAAAGTTTCAAAACACGAATACTTGGGGTCAAAGTTTGCATAACCAAAATGGCGGGTGAATTTTGGTAATAGAGGTGTTAATATCACATAAACTAAAAAATTCAAAAGGGAGAGTGTTATGGACAAGAGGATCCAATTGGCTAATTCTTGTTGGTTCACAAAATCAAATTTCTCACAGTTCATGATGGATTTTCTATTAGAGGGAAAATTTCCATGGAGGGAGTGAAACCATGATCCTCCTATTCGTTGTCATCATCAGGGTACCTCCCCCCTCCCCGCAATTTACGAGAACTATGGATCTTGGCAAGTAAAACCTTCATTGTTAAATTGAAGTGGTGAAACCCTGAGTGCACTCCTTATTGGATCGATACAATCAAAGGAGTTACTTTTCTATCCTAGGTTTGATCTTAGTGTGAATATAAACACCAACCATTCCAATCTCTAGGAAATAAGTAAGCTTTCCAAAGCCTTGCTATAGTACATTAATAGTAGCCCGTAATTTTTTCGGATTTAGAATGGCTATTAAACACTAGAGTGAGGTTTTCATTAATACAATAGTTCAAATCTGTGACACCCACATACAAAACATCGACATGCATGTCCTTAGAGCTCAATTAGAGATCAATGACCAATCAAATAGCTTAAAAAATTATATGTTGAATACTGGTTTACTCAGAGCTGCATTGTCGGCTCTTAATTTTGTCCTTGATGCAATTCTTCTTTTAGCTAATGATTATGATTCGTTAGGTCAAAGTATTTTTCATCCTACAATTGGACGTAGTTTCCTAGAAGTGTTCGAGAAAATTATGGCATAAATTTTGAGGTTTCTTGTGAAAGGAAAGAATATTAGTGATAAAGAATTGAATGAGGAATTTATAGATTGGGTTGAAGATGAAATATTTAGCTTTTTAGAAAGTAATGTTGAAAACCCTTGTCAAGTAGTGAAAATTTAATTACGAGTGGCTAGTAAGGTACTAAAGCCACAATTAAAGGTCAAGGTCTCTTTGTTGATTGTTATTTTATTATATCATAATGACTTGGTTATGGATGAAGTTGTCCTTCTGTGCTTAAGGGAAATAATGAAAAATCTTAGGGAAATTAGGATTATTTTCCAAGTTATCTAGCTAAGAGTATGCACTTGCACCTCAACATTGTACGATCTTTTGAGTTGTTCAGACATGTCACATATCTTATGCATCTAGTCCTGTTTTGTTATTAAAAATATTTCATCAATAAGGACTATTCTAATGAATTAAATATGTGTAGGAAAGTGTGAAGGAAGTTGACAAGTAGACTAAAGTAACATACCCAAAGAGGATACAAGGAGGATATCTCAAATTTACCTAGTGTTTCCTATTTCACATTCAAGAAAAATTTCTTGATAAAGCACCTGAAATAATGCTAAAAGATTTCAATAAGATTTTACTGTTAACAAAGGAAATTGGTATAGGGGATTGGTATCTTTTTTAGAAGTACACTATCATAAGAATATATGATTTTGAAGATTAACTCTATTGTCTACCAAAAGTTGTTACCCCACAAATTTTTGCTTTAAAAGTAGCCAGACAAAGGTTATAAGCTAATGAGATTCACTTTGTGTGTAAAAGTAAAAATTCAATGATTGCGATATCATTTAAAATTTTGTCTTTTATGATTAGAAATAGATTTTCTTTAGAAATCATTTAAAAGGATTTAATTTCATACGGTTTGGAAAAGGCTTCTCCTTGGAAATATTATCCATTGCATATTATTTATGAATTAAGAAAAAAGGCAGGTTTTATTTGTTTGTTTCCATATGTCTAATCCTAAGGAACAGAAAAGTAGCAGAGTCAACTATTAGACAGGCGTCAAATGATGTAGAGAAATATTTGTTTATGGACAACAACCATAAGAAACTACTATTGAAAAGAAGGGAAGTTGATACCTAGTTCAATGAACATGGTCACGTAGTTAAGAGAAAACAAGAAGATGATGAATATATTGTGTTCCAAAAGACTAATGAAGAATTATTACATCCGGTACAAGGTTTGTTGAAAGAAATTCAACCTAGTGGATCTACAGGTACAGTTGTGTTCATTGCCACAAATGTAAATACTGAAAAGTTTGCAAGGACAAAGGAGAAATAATTGATGATTATTTCAAAGAAAACAAAAGTTACAGAAAAATCGACTAGTGAAATAATGACTTCTAATGCAGGTCCCAGGTTCCTATGCTCCACTCACTTTGATCAGAATACATTTACTTTAACTATTATTCAACTGGATCAAGTCTAGAATAGAGCTCATTGAATTCAAAACCACTTCAATTAATGTTGATTTAGGTCAGTTCCTAATACAAATATGGTGGAATGGCATAAGAAAATAGGAGAAGTGGTTGCTAAAAGGCTAATAGAGTCCACTGATAGTAACAAAAGGTTGAAAATTTTGTTAACCAATTTTGAAGTATAGTTGAATATTGCTAAGGTACTTGTCAAAAGCAAAGAAAATAAGATTAAAGATTTGGAAAACAGGATAGTAAGATTATCAAGCTTTCCTAAACATGGCCTTGGTACCAAAAAAATATTAGAATCAAATGATAAAGAAATCAACGACCTAAAAGTAGCTTTAAATTCTTCTGAGTATGACCTCTTAGATTTAGTTACAATGTATCAACATAAAAAAGAAGAAGAAAATAAAGTTCAAGAATTGCAAAGAATTCTCAATAAAAAAAGAAGCACAACTAAAAGGTTTAGAAAAACAAGTTACTAAGAAAAATAAGCAATTCAAGGAAAAAGAGAAAAACTATCAAAATAAAATAGGTGAATATAAAGTGAATGTTGATAGTGTTCTTCAAGAAGACACAATTGGCTAATTCTTATCGGTTCAAAAAATCAAATTTCCCACAGTTCATGATGGATTTTTTATTAGAGGGAAAATTTCCATGGAGGGAGTGAAACTGTGATCCCCCTATTCGATGACATCATCGAGGTACCTCCCCTCTCCCCGCAATTTAGGAGAACTATGGATCTTTGCAAGTAAAACCTTCGTTGTTAGATTGAAGTGGTGAAACTCTGAGGAGAAACCCAAAGTGCACTCCTTATTGGAACAGTACAATGAATGGAATTTCTTTTCTATCCTAGGTTTGAGCTTAGTGCGAATATAAACACCTACCATTCTAATCTCTAGTAAATAAGTAAGCTTTCCAAAGCCTTGTCATAGTACATTAATAGTAGCCTGTAATTTTTTTTCGGATTTAGAATGGATATTAAACACTAGAGTGAGGTTTTCATTAATACAATAGTTCAAATCTGTGATACCCACATACAAAACATCAGCATTCATGTCCTTAGAGATCAATTAGAGATGAATGGCCAATCAATAAGCTCAAAAATTTATATGTTGAATACTCGTTTACTTAGAGTTGCATTGTCGGCTCTTAATTTTGTTCTTGATACAATTCTTCTTTTAGCTAATGATTATGATTCGCTAGGTCAAAGTATTGTTCATCCTATAGATGGACGTAGTTTCCTAGAACTGTTTGAGAAAATTATGGCAAAAATGTTGAGGTTTCTTGTGAAAGGAAAGAATATTAGTGATAAAGAATTGAACGAGGAATTTATAACTTGGGTTGAAGATGAAAAATTTAGCTTTTTAGAAAGTATGGTTGAAAACCCTTGTCAAGTAGTGAAAATTTAATTACGAGTGGCTAGTAAGTTACTAAAGCCACAATTTAAGGTCAAGGTCTCTTTGTTGATTGTTATTTTAGAATATCATAATGACTTGGTTATGGATGAAGTTGTCCTTATGTGCTTAAGGGAAATAATGACAAATCGTAGTGAAATTAGGATTATTTTCCAAGTTATATAGCTAAGAGTATGCACTTACACCTCAACATTGTGCGATCTTTTGAGTTGTTTAGACATGTCACATATCTTATGCAACTAGTCCTGTTTTGTTATTCAAAATATTTCATCAATAAGGACTATTCTCATGAATTAAATATGTGTAGGAAAGTGTGAAGGAAGTTGACAAGTAGACTAAAGTAACATACCCAAAAAGGATACAAGGAGGATATCTCAAATTTACATAGTATTTCCTATTTCACATTCAAGAAATATTTCTTGATAAAGCATTTGAAATAATGCTAAAATATTTCAAGAAGAGTTTACTGTTAAAAAAGGGAATTGGTATCTTTTTAAGAAGTACATTATCATAAGAATATATGATTTTTAAGGTTAACCCTATTGTTTGCCAAAAGTTGTTACCCCACAAAATTTTGTGCTAAAAGTAGCCAGACAAAGGTTATAAGCTAATGAGATTCACTTTGTGTGTAATAGTAAAAAGTCAATGATTACAATATCATTTAAAGTTTTGTCTTTTATGATTATAAATAGATTTGTTTTAGAAATCATTGAAAATGATTTAATTTCATACTGTTTGGAAAAGGCTTCTCCTTGGAAATATTATCCATTGCATATTATTTATGAATTAAGAAAAAAGGCAGGTTTTATTTGTTTGTTTCCATATGTCTAATCCTAATGAACACAAAAGTAGAAAAGTCAACTATTGGATAGGCATCAGATGATGTATAGAAATGTTTGTTTATGGACAACAACCATAAGAAACTACTATTGAAAAGAAGGGCAACTGATACATAGTTCAATGAACAAGGTCATGTGGTTAAGAGAAAACAAGAAGATGATGAATATATTGTGTTCCAAAAGACTAATGAAGAATTATTACATCCGGTACAAGGTTTGTTGTGTTGAATATTGCAACAAGAAACAATGGAAGTGGCATCCGGAAACATCATTCCTTGATCCTAGTGAAAAATAATCACCTAAACTAGGTGGGGCCCACAAAGGCTATTTTTAGGTGTATGTCTATTTTTAAGACATGTTGAGAAAAATCTAAAATTAGCAAGAGGCTGATTCTAGATGGTTGAGAAAATTCTATCTTTGGATGAATTTCTATTTTTAGAAGATGGGTGAAGTCTATTTATAAATTGCTAATCTAAAAATAGAATGCATGTCTATTATTATTAGCCGTTAATAATAATTAGACAATAAATAGTAACTTATTCTCTTGGAGCACTTTATTTTAGTTAACTGATGTGGAAAGCCAATGGATTGAAGGAATTTCGAATTCCAAGGTTGGTTGGTGACTCATGCCTGGAGGACTTCGTTATAACTGTCAGTGGCAAGTTGTAACAGAGTTGGAAGAGTATTTATGGGAGTTGTTATTTAGCTTAACTTAGTTCAGTGAGTTAAACTCAGTTGTTCTAGTTGTAACTGAACATACACTAGTGATAGATGAGCGAATTAATTATTTAATTAATTCACAAATAGTGTCTTACTTGCAACTGAAGAAATACAGCAGTTAACTACTTGCATGTCAGATCCAGTAGAGACCCAATGGAGAGATAGGTGAAAGGGTGAGATGGACTATCTGTTGTGACTATAGTGGAGCATTCGATGCATCCACACACAAATTGGATATGCCTATGAGTATTGCGTAGTCAAGTCAAGGTAAGGTCGAATTCATTCAGGGTTCTTCTTCATCAGGGATTGCGTAGTGGAGGCAGGCTATCAGGAGGCAAGAAATTGGTGCATAGATATGAAAATTTCTGCATGACAGTGTGTGACGATTGTTGATTGTATTGAGAGCTCTATGAGTTGATATTTGTATGAGATTGTTACATGTTCCATTGATATACATAATATATGATAGTTGGGATTTTTAGCTTTAATATTTCCCAGTAAAACATCTTGTTATATGCGATTGATTTTGCTTCCTATGTGTTTTGCAATTGACGATTTAATTTCTGCAAAGAATTAAGTGGAAGGATTATGTATTTAATATAAGATTAATTTGTTAGATCAGGAGAATCTGGAAATACATTATTGTTCTTATAAAATTTATACATGGTATCAGAGCAATGCTAATCACTGGATATTGCAATATTGAAGCAGTGCTGAGTTCTGTGCTAGTGGAAACAATTTGAAATTGCTGCAAGAATTTCTTGGTGCGAGAGTTGAGTAAACATTGAAATGGATTTTAATGGGTTGCGGTTGGAGTTTGCACTCGAGGGCAGCTCAAAATAAATATCCTGGAAGGACAGGATGGAGGTGATGATTGAGGATAATGGCTTGAAGGAGTTCATCGATAGCGATGTTCCTAAGCCCACTTCGGCGGATGCTGCAGTACTTGACGCATGGCAAAGAAAGTAGCAAGTGTGAGGAGGATTCTGTTGGAAGGTGTGAAAGACCATATTGTGTCAAGCCTTCATTGGAAATTCACTCCATATGCTATGTGGAAGCCTTTGACAGATCTTTTCCAAAGCAACAACGACCATAGGAAATTGGCACTGAAGGATAAAATCAGAAAAATCAAGATGGAGAAGAACGACACTATTCCGGTATACTTGAAAATTTTTGTCCAATGCAGGGATGAGCTTGGGAGTGTAGGAGTCAATGTTGTGAATGATGATTTAGTGAGCTTGGCTCTCCTTGAACTTCCGAAGAGTTGGCACAGTTATGAAGACTCTGTCAATGGATGGGAAAAACTGCCGGATTGGGAGCATCTGTGGTCGGATCTAGTGCAGGAGGAGATAAGGAAACCACTAGGGATGGATCTTCATCAAAGCATGATGATGAAGAGGAATTTTATTTGGCTTCCAAGGAGAAGAAGAAGAAGGGGAAGAAATTGCATTCAAAATTTGAGGCCAGTGAAGATTGCAAGGAGCACAACATGTCGAAAGTGAAGTGTTTTCACTGTCACGAGTTTGGACATATTGCCACAAATTATCCACATAAGAAGAATAAGAACAAGATGGCTGCTGGAGCTACAGATGGTGAGGCTCTTGCCTCGCAATTTGAGCTTTAATTCTCATTGATCACATGCATGGTGTCTAGTGCATTGGGATTGGGGTGGTACTTTGATAGTGGTGCTTCCTTTCACATGACGGGAGATGAGAAACTTTTCAGTGACTTGGAGGAGAAAGATCTCTAGTTGCATATTGAGTTGGGCGACGATGGAAGATATAGTGCGATCAGAATTGGTATCATTACCTTTCATAGGGCGTCAGGTAAACTCTTTCATCTAAAATATGTTGTGCATGTTCCAGGTTTAAAGAAGAATTTAATCTTAGTCGCAATGTTAGAGGATAGAGGCTATGGTTTTGTCTTTAGTGAAGGAAATTTTTTCCTGTGACACAAAGCAACAGGGCAAGCCAAGAAGGTTTGGATTTGAGTTAAGAATCTCTACAGACTTGAAGTAGATTGGATTTCTACGAAAATTCCTATTGTTGGGAAGTGTGAGGAAGACATGCAATTGAAGCTTTAGAGGGAGCAGGATTTGCATGCAAGTAAGAGTGAACCTCAAGATGTGGAGCAGCGACATACGGAGGATCATGGAGTGGGAGAAACCACTCATGCAGAGAAATTTTGTGCCAGATGGGTAGAGGGAGTGCATGCAGCTATACCATCAGGTAAGAGGTGGGGCGACATGCATGAGTAATCCCAAGAAGAGATTTATGGACAAGATTCATTGAGATGGTGTGGATCTCATGAATTGAACTTGGCTACGTGGCACCCACAGAGCTGCAGTAGAATGGTCAGTTGGATTGATGCAGTCAGATCAAAGTGATCGTGTTGGATATTGGAGCATGGATCAGAGTTGAAAGCAAGTGCAAAGTGCATGGGTGCAGAGTTCAACATCGTAGTGGTTCTAGAAGACATATGCAGTTGGTACCAGCAGAAGTCAGAAGATTTTGATGACATATGCATTATACTGATTCAGTTGTTTGGAGGCTATTCAGTTTCAGAAGTGTTGCATGCAAGTATTGCAGGGAGAATGTATGGAGTTGCATGTCACATGCAAAGACATTACTTTATTTTTGAGAGGGAGTGTTGAAGATTGCAACAAGAAACAGTGAAAGTGGCATCCGGAAATATGATTCCTTGATCCTAGTAAAAAATAATCACCTAAACTAGGTGGGGCCCACACAAGCTATTTTTAGGTGTATGTCTATTTTTAGACATGTTGAAAAAAATCTAAAATTAGCAGGAAGTTGATTCTAGATGGTTGAGAAAATTCTATCTTTGGATGAATTTCTATTTTTAGTAGATGGGCGAAGTCTATTTATAGATCGCTAATCTAAAAATAGAATGCATGTCAATTATTATTAGCCCTTAATAATAACCAGACAATAAATAGTAAATTATTCTCTTCGAGCACTTTATTTCAGTTAACTGAAGTGGAAAACCATTGGATTGAAGGAATTTCGAATTCCAAGGTTGGTTGGTGACTCATGCATGGAGGACTTCGTTATAACTGACAGTGGAAAGTTGTAACAGAGTTGGAAGAGTAGTTGTTATTTAGTTTAACTTAGTTCAGTAAGTTAAACTCAATTGTGCTAGTTGTAACTGAGCATACACTAGTGATATATGAGTGAATTAATTATTTAATTAATTCACAAATAGTGTCTTACTTGCAACTGAAGAAATACAGTAGTTAACTACTTGCATGTCAGATCCAGTAGAGACCTAGTGGAGAGATAGGTGAAAGGGTGAGATGGACTATCATTTGTGACTATAGTGGAGCATTCAATGCATCTACACACACATTGGAGATTCCTATGAGTATTGTGCAGTCAAGGCAAGGTAAGGTCGAATTAATTAAGGGTTCTTCTTCAGCAGGGATTGCGTAGTGGAGGCAAGCTGTCAGGAGGCAAGAAAATGGTGCATAGATATGCAAATATCTACATGATAGTGTGTGGAAATTGTTGATTATTCTGAGATCTCTATGAGCTGAGATTTGTATGATATTTTTACATGTTACATTGATATACCTAATATATGATAGTTGGGGTTTTTAGCTTTAAGCTTTCCCGGTAAAATATCTTGTTATGTGCGATTGATTTTGCTTCATATGTGTTTTGCAATTGGCGATTTAATTTCCGCAAAGAATTAAGTGGAAGGATTCTGTATTTAACATAAGATTAATTTGTTAGATCAAGAAAATCCAAAAATACATTATTGTGTTTATAAAATTTCTACATGTTGAAAGAAATTCAACCTAAAGGATCTACATGTCTAATTGTGCTCATTGCCACAAATGTAAATACTGAAAAGTTTGCAAGGACAAAGGAGAAATAATTGATGATTATTTCAAAGAAAATAAAGGTTACGGAAAAATCGACTAGTGAAACAATAAATTCTAATGCAGGTCCCAAGTTCCTATCCTCCACTCACTTTGATCAGAATACATTTACTTTAACTATTATTCAACCAGATCAAGTCTAGAATAGAGCTCATTGATTCCAAAACCACTTTAATTAATGTTGATTTGGGTCAGTGCTTAATACAAATATGGTGGAATGTCATAAGAAAACAGGAGAAGTGGTTGCTAAAAGGCTAATGGAGTCCACTGCTAGTAACAAAAGGTTGAAAACTTTGTTAACCAATTTTGAAGTACAGTTGAATACTACTAAGGTAGTTGTCAAAATCAAAGCAAATAAGATTAACTATTTGGAAAACACGATAGTAAGATTATCAAGCTTTCCTAAACATGGCCTTTGTAACAAAAAATTATTGGAATCAAAGGATAAAGAAATCAACAACCTTAACGTAGCTTTAAATTATTCTGAGTATGACCTCTTAGATTTAGTTACAATGTATCAACGTAAAAAAGAAGAAGAAAAGAAAGTTCAATAATTGCAAAGAATGCTCGATTAAAATAAAAGCACAACTAAAAGGTTTAGAAAAACAAGTTGCTAAGAAAAATAAGCAATTCAAGGAAAAAGACAAAAAGTATCAAAATAAAATAGGTGAATATAAAGTGAATGTTTATAGTGTTCTTCAAGAAGACACAATTGGCAAAATTGATCCAGATAAAACTAGGTTATTTGAAGTAAAGGTCGCTAAATTGGAAGAACAAATTAAAAATCAGCAAAAGGAGAGGGAACAACTTGTGCATAATTGGGCCAATGAAGTCAAATATAAATATGAGACCATCGAGCAGGAGAATGGAGCGAATTAGCAATACGGTCTAGTTTTAGGGTTTCTTGGTTTTTCTGTAACCGCATCTCATAGGATTGCGCAAAAATGGAAGAAGTTACCTGTTTCAGTGGCCAATGGCCCCAAAAGAGCATCGTAGATGGAAGGAGGACCCGTGCGGGCGAGCATCGATTTGCGATTTCTGGCTTTTTGGAAACTTACAACGGTGGCTTCAATCCATTCCTCGACCTTCATATGCCAGGGGAATGGAAATACAATAGTGCATCTCGACAACAGAAAGGCTATGACGCATTTACTGGGTAGTCAAGATTTTTTAGCTAGTATGGTTGATACGGGATGGTCCGTTTTTCGAAAAGAGGTTGGACGAGGTAAGTCCTGGTTGGTCGTCGGTGGCTCATTGGCCTATACACTTTGCCACCTCTTCGTGTGGATGACGACTCCTCCAAAATCATTTTCGGGGGTTTTGATCCCCTATTTTTACCATATGATGGATGGAAACCCGTTGGGGATTAGCCAAACCTCTGTCCTGCAGGTTCTACCGACTATGGAGGAAAATGGAAATACACTTCAATATCAGTTCTGATTTTGATGCCCCCTGATAGTAGCAACTACCCTAACTCATGGCGGACTTAACCTGTTCTCGCTCCAACACAAATCGAACACCCCAATGCAGAGGCACCCAGAAACGATACCACGGGAGAAAACAAAAGGGAAACAAAATCCATGCTTTAGGTAACCCCAAATAGTGTTCAAATATTTATTAGAACCTCTAAGGGAAAAAATATAATACTGTGGATAGATGACACAGATTAGGTGATAAATCTGAAACATAAAATAACATAAACACATGGTACCCAAATCAACTGCAATCACAGATTTGTGAAGGTAGAATCCTTCAAGAATACAGATCCATAAGAGAATAATTCATAAGTTCAGGCTCAACCATTATCCTCAACCTATGACCAAGAGGAGGAGGAACATGGGAATAGGTCAAATCCAAAATCCTTGGTGGAGCAGGGGGATGCAACACCTCAAAATAGGGAAACAATAAAGGAGGCCCTCCTTCAAGAACATACTACAGGGGAATAAAAAAGCACCCGCACCTACAGAACCAGAGGGAAATGCCCTGAGCCCTTACATAATAGAGCAACTGAACCATACACCTGAACTGGCCATAGAGATTCCCAAGATTGATGAACATCACAACAAATATGAAGCCTAAGCAATTCAAATGTTGATTCAATAGATTTTAGCCTAAACCAATGGATCTATTTCATTGGATATTCACAAACTGGACCATGGACTACGAAATACATCTCTGTTCCAAAGGCTTCTTCATAGTTAAATTTAAATCCTCAGAAGTCAGAGACATCATACTTTGGGAGGGATCATGGTTTTGGGGATCTACGGGACTTTACATTACCTCATGGTTCTCAGATTTTGATGCAAATAATATGGTAGTTTCCCAAATGCTGGTTTGGGTTTGGATGTACAACAACCCCCTAAATTTATGGAATGGATGTGTCCTTGAAGGCATAGGGAATGTTATTGGGTGATACATCAAAACAGGTACACAACGACTCGAGGAGAGAATCTACACTTTCACACGTATTTGTGTGGAAGTTGATCTCAGCAAAGGATTACCAGAAAGCATACAGTTGGTACAAAAACAACAAAAATGGATGCAACACATAGATTATGAAAACACTTCCTTCAGATGCAGAATTTGTAGACAAACTGATCATTTGAAAAATACCTGTCCTGAAGAAAAAAGAGATAACTGAAGAAATAAGAAGGTGGAAAAATCACACAAAGGCTAGAAATATTCTCCTTGTGATCGAGAGGAGGATACAAAAGAAGAAGTGGAAGAACCCACTCCCAATGTGAACAATCAATCAAAAATCATCTCGGATGCACAATAAAAAGAACCACAAGGGCCATTTGAACTACAAATACACTAGGGCACACCCGCAAAGGAACCAATGGTGACACACATTAGTGGGAATAAATGACATCACTTATCATACACCTCTGACTCAGACAAGGACAATGGAGCATCTATAGCTGAAAATCAACTCGCCCTTGTCTCCCCCCTGTCATCACAAGGCGCATGGAGAAGGGTAGAAAAAAATAAAGGGAGAAAAACTTAATTTTCTCCTCATTTGTATATTATTGGTCTCTTGTATGAACTTTGAGCACTAGTCTCAGCTAGTTGCTGGTCAAATTTTCAGCTGATGCAACATGTAATTTTGTTTTCATTAATGAAATTACAAATTTTTCCTTGCAAAAAAAATAAATATGAGACCATCAAAGGAGTCCCTTAGGTAATTTTTTTCCACAGGGAAAATCGTAATTATATTAAAAAAAACAAATTACATGTTGCATAAGCAAATAAAAGGGTAGCAACTAGCCAAGATTGGTGTACAAAAAAGTCAAGTAAAGAACATTAATATACAATGGGGAGAAAAACTAAGTTTTCCTCCCTTTCTTTTTTTCCACCTTTTGCCATGCTCCTTGAGATGACGCGTGGGAGACAAGGGTGAGATGATTGTCAACTGTAGCTGCTCCAACATCCTTGTTCGAGTCGGAGTTGTTTGAAGTATGATGCCTTTTGTTCTCACCGCTATATGTTAAAACTAGTTCCTTTGTGGGTGGGGCCTGCTGTGTTTGTATTTCAAATGAATCTTGACTTTCATTTTCTTGTGCATTCAAGATAACTGTTGGCTGATTGTTCCCATATGTAGTGGGTACATCATCTTTTTCTTCCATCTCCTCCTCTGAACCGCATGGGGGATATTACCATCCTTTGGGTGCTTTTCTGACCTTCTTCTTTCTTTGGTTATCTCTCTTTTCTTCATGATAGGTATTTTGTAGATGGCCAGTTTGCCTGCAAATTCTGCATCTAAAGGCTGTGTTTTCATAGTCTATGTGTTGCATCCATTTTTTTTGTTTGTGTACCATATTTATGCTTTATGACATTCCTTTGCTGAAATCTACCTTGACACAAATACGTGCAAAGGTGAAGATTATCTCCTCCAGTCGCTGTGTGTCTGTGTTGATATATCACCCAATGACGTTCCCAATACTTTGAAGGACACTGTCACTCTAGAAATGTAAAGGAATATTAGATAGTTTGACCCAAACCGACATTATAGAAACAACCATAGTGTTGGCTTCAAATTCTGGGAACCATGGGGTGATGTAAAGTCTCGTAGAACCCCAAAACCACAGACCCTCCTGGAGAATGTAATATTTGAGCCTTTTGAGCACAGGAGTATCTCGCACTCCATGGTCTAGTTTTTGAATACCCATTGAAGCTATTGAATCAAAATATAAGTGCCTGTGCCTGATATGTGTTTTGATGTTCATCAATCTTTGGTATATCAATGGCCAGTTCAGGAGTATGATTCAGTTGTTCTACTATATAAGGCTTGGGGGTATTTCCCTTTGGTTCTGTAGGGGTAGTTGTTTTTTTGCTTGCTTGCAGTATGTTTTTGAAGGTGGGCCTTGTAGTATTGTGGTTTTGTTTTGAGGTACTTCCACCCCCTTCTCCACCAATGTTTTTAGTTTTCCCCAATCCCCTGTTCCTCCTCCTCGAAACTGTAAATTGAGGATAATGGTGGAGCTAGAGGTTATGGAGTATTCCTTTATGTTTCTGTGATTTTGAAGTGTTCTGTCTTCATATATGAGAGATTGTACAGATACTGGATATACCTGAGATTTTGTGATTTTCATTTTGAGAGAAATGACCTGCTCTATTTCATCTGCCCAAATTACTATATTTTCCCCAACAGGGGTTTTAATGAAGATTTGAAATCTGTTTGTGTTTACCTGGTCTGTGGTTACTTTTGTCATTGTGTATTCTACCACCATGGTCGATTCTTTGTTCTTATGAAATGGGAGGCTCGATTATGGTTCCTTCTGCAAAGGGGGGCTCCATTTGTGTTGAGGATGCCTCGGGGTCCTAAGGGTAAGAGCAGTCAAAAGGAAAAGATGGGCCCAGTCAATATCAAGTAGTGGCAAGAAGCCATATGCAACCCAGTGCAGATTTTTGGAAATGAAATCCCATAGCCGTTGTATGGGGTAGAGGGCTATACGTCCCAACTACCACCTCCTTAGGTGATCCGCGCCCATTCCCTCTGAATCCAGGCCAGGGAGTGTGCCATAATTCTTCGCGTTGTTGTGTGGAGCTAGCAGCGAGACGAGAATCTAAAGTAGCCATGAGTGAGGGGCTTCGCCCTGTAAAACCCCCTCCCCAACCTTCGTGGACTCTTTGTCAGCAGAACTGGATTCATATATCAATGTGTGTAGCCGATACCTTGGAGTCGAGGAGGTATCTTGTCTCTGCAATCTTTCTTGTTGCAGAGGGAGGTCGATACCAGCCATCTGCACTTGGGTCCCGAGGCCACCGCGGCACAGACGGGATGTACAAGACAGTAGACCCCGCCCGAGACCACTATGGCATAGGCAGGAAGCACAAAGCCTGAAACCCTAGTATCGCTGCAAGTCATCGCGCCTTCTCCCTCACAGTCAGTTCAGGAGTCCCTTAGGTATTGAAAGGAAACAAAAAAGAATTGTAGTCCTTGCAAAAATGTATAGAAAATTCTGCATTGGGAAGAGGCATGCTAATTGATGCAAAGAAAAATATTTGGTACATGATCATTGAAATAATCACTAGGATTAGACCTTATGTGAATATTATGCTTCACTAAGAAACAATTATCATTGCTAATGCTCATATAGACATGAAGAACATAATTCCTGTAGTGGATGAAAGGATGAAGGAGGTTGAATAGATTATTAATTGTTTAAATTTAGTTGACAAAGAAGCTATTAAATTGTTGGGTTTGCCTAACACAGTATATTGTATTATATTAGTTTTACCATGTAAATAAAGGAAGAAGCACTGGACAAAATGAATGTTGAAATCCTTAAAGATAACATAATAATCACAAAATTCTTTGAAAAATGTGAATATATTTAAAGGTTCGACATGCCATCCTTTTGGACTGATTCAGGTTTCCTTAAATCATATCAAAATTTTCAAGTTGCAGAAGAAAGGCTTTAGAAGATCAAAGTTATGCTTTAACTAGTAGTGAAGAAGCAATTTTTGGGCAAATACTGGTAAATTCTCTTTGTAGGGGTTTTAATTTATTAGTTCTTTTAGATAAGATTATTCAATATTTCCAACCGCTCCTTATTAGCTCCAGTCCTAGCTTGTTGTAGCTTATTTAAAATTAAATAAATAATAGTGGACACGCCCAACTTAATGGGACAAATTTATGATGTTGAAGAGATATTTTACTCAACAGGTCATCCTTGGTCCAGTTATATAGAGTACCAAATCAGTCCAACCTTTGTATTCAATGGCCTAGGAATTTGTAAAGGTAGAGGAAGAAGAGGAATTTTCAAATTTCCAAAGGCATAAGAAGAAAAATGTCCAGGCTACAGAAGTCTCGACAACTGCTACTTTAGGAAGAGGAAAAACACAGTTGATAAACAATATTCAAAGCATAAAAATATATTTCACAAGTAATTAATATTTCTGAGAGTATGTAATGTAGTTTTTTGATTAATGAAGAGTTATGTAGGAAGTTGTTTGGAAATTTGTTTATGAAGACATCAATTTTACTTGGAGGAGATTGAATTTTTTAGAGGCGAAGATTGTTTTTGAATAAGCATAGCGCACACATTGTGTTAGCCTGTTCATTATTACAATATAATTTTATTATATGAAATTATGATTAATGATGTTTTTTCAATGTTTTGTGTTTTGTTAATTTTGTGTTGGCATATCTTGGTATACACGAATGATTAACAATTTGCCACAATTGAATTGATAATACATTTCAAACATGTTACTTGATTTATTTATATGCACATTGGTTGAAAATTTAAGCCAATATTTTGATTGATTTGTTATGGGATGGAATTATATTGATACACAATGTTGTGTAATTTTTTTTCACGTTTTGTTTGATATGCACATACATGCTAATGATATGTGTTTTATTTTGGGCTCGACAACATTTAGAAGGTGCGCACCTTTTAACACCCACATCAGAGTCTAATTGTGATCACTATACATGATTAGTTAATATCAAATACATGGTATGGTATACATAGAGAGAAGTTGTTGAAATTTTAAAAGGTGATATGTCAATTGTAACCACAAATTTTATTTATTATGTCTGCGGGTGCATTGACCAGGTGTTTATCATGCATTTTTTTGCACCCACGTTGTCAACACATATTCAATTACTTCTTCGGGGGATCGTTATAAAATATTTTCTTCAAAGTGCTCTCCTGGGTCATAGGTCTCCTAGTTGCAGCACGTTATTGATTTCATCTCTAGGCTACTTGGTCGTCGTTTTGCTAGTTGCATCACGTGAGTTATTTCTTCTCCATGCTATATGGTGGTGTTTAGCACCCAGAATCTTATTAATGCAATAAGCACCCCCCTTGCATCCTAGTTGTCAGAGTAAGGAGTACGTAGATAATCCCATCTATAAGGCTGGGGAAAAGCCCACAATATGTTTATAAAGTATGTGGTGCCTCCTTCCTTTTGCATGCAATTTGTGTTTATTATGTTCGCAAGTGCATTGGAAAATTGTTTATCATGCACTTTTTAGCACCCACATTGCCAACACATATTCAATTACTTGTAAGGGGGCTCGTTATAAAATATTTTCTTTCAAGTGCTCTCTCGGGTCGTCAGTTTTCCAGTTGCATCACGTTAGTGATTTCTTCTCCAATTTGTACAATCATCGTTTTTCTAGTTGCATCATGTGAGTGATTTATTCTCCAAGATATGTAGTGGCTTCTAGCACCCAAGAGCTTATCAACGCAATGAGCACCCCCCTTGCATCCTAGTTCTAGAGTAACGAGTACACAGATAAGCTCATCTTGAAGGTAGGGAAAAGCCTATAGTATCTTTATCAAGTAAGTATTGATTCCTTCCTTCTACATGCAAGTGCTTAAAGAACTGACACAATATATGTTACAACCCTATAACACTCAAAATGTGGATAATAAAATAAACTTTTTGTGATATCGTGTTAGTGGGCTAATTGTATTGGAAATTGTTTTGGCACTATGATTTTATAGCTTTTTCTATGAGATGCTAATTGTTTTGAAATACATGGTATTAGGATCCAATTTAGTGAGATATATTTGATGTATATTTTAGGATACTTGTGTCTTTGCAATTTATCAATGTTTAGATTTGCAAAATCTATTCATGTTACATCTACAATTTTCATATGTTTTGTGTATTTTTTGCATATTGCATCAACACTAGTAACAATGTTATCCTCTATGTCATAGTTTCTTGCATATAGTTCAACAAGAACATTATATTGATTATAATTTTTGGTGGAAACCTAATTGTTTTTTTGGATATGTTCTTCCATCACTATACCAATTGTATCAAGAACTGCTAGTTCTTCATTCACATGTAACAATTTTTTTTCGTTGTGTTTTTGTAAGTCATTAGTCCTTCAATATAGGTATGGAAATAATTGATCTAGTGGAATAGGTCTATAGAAATTATTATTTATATATTCTATGCCTTCATCATATTGTTGATACACTCACATATTGTTGAGTATTTCAATATTTTTTTGTCTTTTTGGCACACTGTCGTATTATGTTTTCCCGCTATATATTGACACCTAATATTTGGGATTAGGAGAAATCCATGTAAATATAAAAATAAAAGGAAATTAGAAGATGAATCCAAATATTCCCCCTTTTATTGTATATATATCCATGTTATCTCTTAATGCAAAAACACAATTAGTTCATGGAGTTACCCTCTTGTTCTGACATGGTATCAAAGCAAGCCCCATTTTAGCTTCCCTTTACTCTTGTAACTCCTATTTACCTTCCATTATTCCCTGCCATCAAGAGAGCGTTCTCTGCTTTCTGCATTGAAAAATTTGGTGTGTGTGTAAGGTGCTATGGGTGTTATAATGAATTGAAGGTTTCACCATGTGATTGTGCACTGAAGAGTATGCTATGCTAGAGGATGATGGCATTGTGTGTTGGCTTCCTGGGTGAGCATAGATTGTGCATTAGCTTCTTGCATATGCTGGTATCCATTTTATTGACTATGCACTGAAGTTTTTGGGTGGTCAATGAAGTTTTTCGATGCATTGTAGCCTGCGTGTTAATTTATTATTATTATTATTATTATTGTGCATTGTCTTGGTTGTAAAGGCCGATAATATTATGTTTTTAAATGTTGGGTGAATAGTAAATGAAGGCTAATATATTATTTGAGTCAATTTTTTTTAAATTGACATATATGATGGTATTTTCACACAACAACATTCGATTTTCCCTTACCGCAATATTATGATACCTGTGTTAGGTTATTTAGAGGAATGGGCATTGGTGTGGAGTTATCATTTGAAAACATGTTCTTAAAAGGCCGCATTCCATTTATGTAAAATATTCTTAAATGGTTGTAGTTCATAAGTGGTGTGATGGTTAATATATGTGGTGAATTCTTTTTTTTATCATTTGTTGAAGAAATATGAATTAAAGGGAGAACCATACTTATTTATCATATGTTGAAGCCATGTACATTAAAGGGAGCACCATACGATTTATTAGTCCCTGCCTTCGGCATCGCAGGGACTATAGTGATCGATGTGCATTGACCGAACATTAAATTAATTTGACCAACCACCTATTTTCCATTTTAACCAATATTTGAACACAAATATTAGATCAAACAATTTTTTATCCAAAGTTTTACTTTGGACCTCTTATTGCTGGCCAAAGAATATAATTTTATTAAAACATAGGATAATTCGTTTAAAACTTCACTTGAAAGTTGTTTAATGCTAGATTGTAATTGGAATTACTTGGGTAACATTTAATGTTTTCTCTCCACCCAATACATAGTCAATACATATTCAAGACCACCCTATTATGTGCCTTAGCATTCACAACCTCATATCCACCCCATCACATATCACATATCCGACGCAGTCCACAATCCATTGTATCACATATCAAAGTGCTGCATGACATATCAAAAGAGTGGCGGCGAGTTGCATGTCCCTTCTTCATTGCTTCCCATCTTTACAACAAAGAAAGCATGAACTCACAGACGTCAGTTCTTTATCCATTGATTTACGCAGTGGAGAGAAAGAGAATAAAGTACTCAAGAAGTCAATTTTTTGTCTGTCAATTTACCGATGGGAGAGGAAGAGAAGCGAATACAAACTTCTGTTGGATTGTTGCCATGCCAAAAAAATCGAGATGTCGGTTCTTTGGCCATTGATTTAAGCAGTCAAGAGGAAGAGAAGAAAATACTTGATAAGTTAGTTCTTCGTCCATTGATTTTGTCCATTGATTTATGCAGTTGAGAGGAAGAGAAGCTACATCAAAATTTTGTTGGATTGTTGCCCAAAATTCAGGGTATAACCCAGCCTATTCCAATCAGTCACAGAAAAAGTTTAGACAAACATTCCAATTCTGCCAACTATATCAACTGCATCAAAAGGGGGAAAACAAGTGGGTAAGCATATTCTTTATTTTTGAATACCAACTATACATTTTCTCCCTAAATTTATGAATATTTATGTGTACATTTATGAATTTGTCTATACATTAGTATTATTTGGTTGGTAGGTAATTCTGTGAACGTGCAGTAACCATCACTTTGAAATTTCTATTACCATTATCGCAGATGAACAAGAAAACTGAATAGTAGCGAGCACACCACGAAAATAGCAGCGTTTCAGAAATGAAGATCTTGCAGAAGTAGGAGAGATGCACATTGTACTAGCCTAAAGCTTAGAAAAGGGAGATATCTATCATATTTTGTTCTAAATTTCTTTCAAACATTCAGGAAAACACATTTCTGCTATAAACATAAACTAGAGCATGAAAAGGTAATAAATCTTGAACATAAACAAGAATGTCATCTTTAATGCTATTGTACATATTTTAATTTCATTTATAATAGTGGACAGGCAATGTCCAAGCTTATCCATTATTTTACCCAAACTGTGTTTTTCTTTAATTTCATACCTCAAACCTGGAGGCATCTAAAATGTATTAACATCTTTATTCAAGCATTCTACATGCAGAAGATGAATAGTTGCAGTATATAATCAATGCTTGCATTATTTATATATAAAATTGCATGTCACAGAAAGATTAAAAATGCGAAAATATTGTGCTATTGTTGGAATTGTAGAGGAACAACCTTGGAACTCTACATTAGTCTCCATTTACTAGCTAAAACATCCAAATCCACTAAAGTATTGTTATGACTCAGAACAATTTCTTCAATAGCCTCTTGTACTGTGGATGAAATTAAATGAAATTAAATAAATAGAAACCTATGAAAATGACTGTTATAATTGAGAAATTCAAGATAACCTATAGCAATTCAAGATAAACCTTCAATATTTGTATTTATGAAAAATGCATAACTGTAATTTATAACCCTACAATGGCCAAAAGGATTCATTAAAGCAAAATCAGTTTGATTATTAGGTTACAATGGCCAAAAGGATTCAGTGAAGCAAAATAATTCTAATTATTAGGTTACCCTACCTGAAAGTGTTAATCTTATATTCTATGGGGATTTATGCCCCAAGATGTAGAGAAATCTTTCCTTTTTTGTTTTCCTCTAACTTTTTAAAACTAGACCTTGTCCTCGTCATTCAGGGTCCTAAATCGTCATTAAGGGTCCTAAATTGAGTCCGCTCATCTTCATAGTCATCCGCACCTTAAATTATCATGCCATTGCTCATCTTCATCCCCACCTTAAATTATCGTGCCCAGGTATGGCAGATGAAAACCGATTTCTAGAACCCAACTTATGTGAGCAATATTTTTATACTGCCACACAAAAATTAAATTTCATCTGCGAGTTTTATTTGCACAACTACATTCTCCAGCGGAGGCTGTCTCCAACCACTGTTTTCGCTGCCAAACGAGGATATGAGGTTTTTATTTTGGTACTAGTTTTCCAGGTGCAGATGGAAGAGAGAATATACTGGCTTCAGCCAGCCCGATGACCTCCTAGTTCAGTAAGATATCAAAATCTAATCCTCCATCTAGCATTACATCCAATCTAGACAGCCCAACCCCATGACCTTCTAGGATTGATTCTGTAAGATATCAACATCTAATCCTCCATCGATAATTACATCCAAGCGAGAGAGAGCCCATAAGGAAGGCATAACTATTCAAATAAATGCATCCCTGTTGTTTGTACATGAATATTTGGAATTGATTGGAGCCTTTCATGAAAACCACATCCAGGTGGAGTGCATGCAAAAGATTATGGAGCTGTCATATTCGAATGTTGTGCCCTTTTTCCTATGTTGAAGAAAGTAATTCAGAATTAATTGTTGAATATTAATATTATTATATATTCTTTTCCATCTGCTTCTTCGTGGGCAGAATTAATTGTTGAATATTAATATTATTATATATTCTTTGCCATCCACTGCTTCGTGGGAAGTTGGGCCACCTTTCCCTAAGGCATATAATTTCCCAGTGAGAGGCCACCTTATCACTTTCCAAGTGCTCCAAGCTACAATCCCTATAATGAAATTGCTAATATTTCGACCAAACCTCCTTACTTATGTTAAGAAGCCCAACAGGAAGAAGGAAAATATCATTGATCGGTTTCATCACCATAGAAAGATCACAGAGAGAATTTTAATCGATTAGACCCCAAATATTGCGTTGGGTACGTGGTTAATATCTAGTATCTTCAAAGGGTTATCTAACCACTTCAGGAGTATGATGGGTTTAATCATGATTTTACATTTGATAGGTTTAGTCACGTATTATGAATTTGTAAACACAAAATGTGTTCACATGAAGTTCGCATATTGTTTCAGTTTGGTGTTGTAATATGGAAACAAATATTTGTTTACCACTGGCATCAGTGCATTATTTTTCCAATTTCTCTTTTAACTTGACTGACAAGGACTACCGCTACCTCCGACGCTTGTTATATGTTGTGATGGGAATATGTAAGTTGATTTTTCTTTTTCTTATGAAGTGTGTATGTATGTTATATAATGACATTGCCATGATATATATTATATTTGATGAGTGGAGGTTTATATGCTCACCTTAAAGTATTGAATTTGTATAATTGAGAATGAAGTTGGTAGTGAATTTTTTAAAATCAGTTTTGTATGAAGGAAGAAAGTAAGGTTGTAATTATTTTGGAAATCAAAAGCATGTAGTCCTCTTTGATGATGCATTAACTAATATCCATTGTGGGAGTCGTTATTACCGATAAAGAGAACTATCATGAGTGGTCCAGGAAGATAATGCATACTTTGATTTTCAAATATTTGTGGAAATGAGTTTGTGAAGGAGAAGGAGGTAATCCACCTGAAATCCCACTTCAGAAAAGGAGCTTGCCATTTGGGAAAACAAGAATAGCAAGGCCTATGCCTTGATTGTAGCGCCAGTAAATGAAGAAGTGAGTTTTCATATTTCACCATTTTTAAATTATTTTGAAGATTTAAAGAATTTGAAGGAATTATATGACTCACTCTCTAAGCTTGAAGTTGTTCAATTAATGATCAAGTTGTTCAATATGAAGTTGAAAAATTATGACCCTCTTGCCTTGGCATAAAAAATAAGGTCCATTATGCATGACATAAAAGCCATTGGTGTTGAAATAGATGTTCCTCTCCCTGCTTATGTCAAGGCACTATATCCCACTTATTCACATTATCTTGAGTCATTCCAAGCAAGTGGAAAAATTAAGTAGATTTCCTTTGAATCCCTTGAGAAGAAGTTTGTTGAAAGAAAGAAGGCTTTTGGGAAGAAGACAGCTCATCAATATTATGAAGAATTTGTGTGCCTTGCACAAAAAGAGAAGAATCATGCACAAGATTATTCTAGCGGAAGAGGTAGCAGAAGAGGATGTGGAAAGAAGAATTTTAGAAGCAGGGGGGCAGACATTTCCAAGGAGACATTTCTGATATTCATTGGGTATGGTGTCACAAAAATGGACATGATGCTTCCACATGTAAGCTGCCTTGGGACATAATTGAGCAGGAAAGAAATGAAGAAAATGGTAAAACACCTAGTAAAGGGAAAGGAAAATCACCCAAGTCTACTCATTATGTTGCGGCACATTGCAACATTGGAGTAATTGAAGACTTATTTAATGCCTCACTTTCTTCATGGAAAGTCGCTTGGTTTCTTGATTCAAGAGAAAATTTCCACTTGACTTTTAGATGAGATTTCTTTGAAGAATTCATTTACATTGTTGATGGAGCAATCTACTTTGAAAACAAGTCAAAAATCAAGCCATCAGGGCTTACCACCATTAGGCTCAAACTGCTTGGTCTTCCAGTTTTTCTTCTACATGATGTTCTATACCTCCTGGAGTTGAGGAGAAACTTGTTGTCTTTGGTCCACATTCGTCAGTAAGGACACTCCATTCACATATTCGATGGGAAGGTTGAAATCAAAAAATAATTAGACCACTCACTTTTCATGGCTCGGATAGAAGAATAAAGACTTTTGAAGTTGCAAGGAACCTCTGGTCATGCACAAAACTTTTCATATAGTTCTCATTATTGTTTAAAAATGGAAACAAGAAGAGGCTTCTAATTTAATTTCCCCTTAATTAAATTAGAAGTAAATTGTAATTCCACTTCACATGTTAGCTTATACGAGTTAACTAAGTCTGAAAGACTTATTTAGTTAATTTAATTCGAGTTGAGGGTCAAACTAGTGGCATGTTGAGTGTCTCCTACTTTTTAGGAGCCCTAATTGAGTTTATTTTGAGTAGTAATTAATGAACTTAATTTATTTGGGTTAAAAATAGTTTAACTAGTTCTAGTTGATGGAGGAAATGGTGAGAGTTCAAGTGAATTAAAATAGATTTAATTCACATGCAGTGAACAATCAGATAACTGATAATTCACTAAAAAATAACTCATGCATGTCAGTTCTGAGAAAGACCCAGTTGAGATTGGGGTTAAAGGGAAGTGTACTATTAGTTGTATAATCAAAAAATTGTACAAGTAGTGCATGGACTCAGAGGAAGAGCCTTGATGTATTGTGCAATAATTATTGGGGAATTCCCTTGTTAATAGGGGCCTAATTACCCAAGAAACTGCGTAAGGAAATAGGGAATCCTGAGGCCAAGAAATTGGTTAAGTATTGAACCAAGCTTGTCTAGGAATTAGTGAGACAAACATATATAGTGCAGAGAGCTCTCAAGCTTGAGAGAAGAATTGTATTGTTCTCATATTCTTTGAATTATGAAATATACAGATACAAAGGTTTTTAGCTGAGGCTTTCCCCAGATAAATATTTGTGTTGTGCGATTGAAATTCTTCCTCTTTCTTGTTCATGTGATTTTGCGATCGTAATTGGTTTCCACAAATTATAGAGTAGGTTAAAGTATTTTGATTTAACATATTAAAAATATAATTTTGAATCTACGTGGATTTTCTACATGGTATCAGAGAAAGAATCACTATAGAAGAGAAGAATACGAGTGTTTTTTGAGCAGGTGAATGGAATTTTCATATCTACTCTTTAGGACCAACAACAATATTAGGATGTATTTCTGTGGATTGAGACTCGAATATTCCCTTGAGGGTAGTTGAAATTATATAGCTTGGAAGGACAAGATGGAAGTAGTGTTGGAAGACAATGGTATGAAGTAGTTCATAGACAATGATATTCCTAGACCTATAGCAAAAAACTCTCAAAATTTGGATGCATTGAAGAAAAACGTAGAAAAGGAAAGAAGGATTCTATTGGAAGGAGTTCGAGATCATGTTATCTTGAATATCCATGTGAAGAAAACTCCATATTATATGTGGAAGGCCTTAACATTTGTTTCATAACAACAATGACCACAGGAAGCTGGCGCTGAAGGACACGCTCAAAAAAGCCAAGATGGAGAAGGGCGACACAATACCAAAATACTTGATAAATTTCACTCAGTGTTGGGATGAGATTGGAAGTGTTCATGTTACAATTTCTGAGGATGATCTAGTGATCCTAACACTTATAGGCCTTCCCAAGAGCTAGCACAACTACCAAGATTTGGTGAATGGGAGGGAGAGGCTACTAGGGTGGGAGTGATTGTGGTCCGAATTGGTACAAGAAGAGATTCAGCGGAATACCAAAGATGGATCCTCATCAAAGACTGATGATGAGGAGAAATGTGCCTTGGATGGAAAGGAAAATAAATGGAAAGGGAAGGAATCCCATTCCCAATCAGATTCTGGTTAGGCAGGAAAGAAGAAGGACTTGTCGAAGATTAAATGTTTTCATTGTCCATAGCTGGGACACTATGCCACAGTATCCACACAAGGAGGTCGACAAGAAGCCCTTGGGAGGAGTGGCAAGTGAAGCTCTCGGTTCACAATTCGAGGTGGATTTCACTCTCATCACATGCATGGTGTCATTGGTGATGGTTTATTTGTGGTACCTAGATAATGGAGCTTCATTCCATATGCCTGACAACAAATATTTATTCATCAACTTGGAGGAGAAGGATCTCCAGATGCACATCGAGATGGGAGATGACGGGAGTTATAACGCGACCGAAATAGGGACTACTACCTTTCAGTGCAAGTTTGGTACTCCTCTCACATTAAAAGATGTCATGTATGTTCCCGGTTTAAAGAAGAATTTAGTTTCAGTTACTATGTTAGAATACCATGGCTATGATGTGATATTTATTAAAGGAAATGCATTCCTTCGACACAAAGCCATGAGATAGGTGAAAAATATTGAGGTTTTGGTAAATAACCTCTACAAATTGGATGTATAAGACTATTCTTCCTCGAGCATGAAAGCAGAGAAGGTACAAATCCAAGACATCAGTGAGTTATGGCATAAAATATTGGCCCATCTACACCATGGCACTTTGAAGATCATGCAATAGATTTCTACAAGATCCCCCAAGGGTTCACTTGAGCAAAAAGATACATGCAAAGAGTGTACATTGGGTAAGTACACCAATTCCAACTTTCATGATAAGGACAATCGAGGGAAGGTGATCCTTGAAAGGGTTCACGCAGATGTGTGTGGACCGTTCTCAACAATATCCACAACAAAACATAGGTATTATGTGATTTTTGTAGATGAATTTTCACACAAGTGTTGGATATTATTCTTGCAGAAGAAAGATCATACGTTCTCAAAATTTTGTGAGTTCAAAGCACTTGTCGAGAAAGATACATGGAAGAAGGTGAAGGTTCTCAGGAGCGACAACAGTGGAGAATATGTTTCGAATGAATTCAAGAACTTATGTGAATTCAGAAGGCATTCAATGGGAATTGATAGCACCCCATAACCCACAACAGAATGGGGTTGCAGAAAGGAATAACATAGCTATTGTGGGAGAAGCATGAGAGATGTTTCAGGATCAGGGCCTACCATTTCACTTATGGGATGAAGCATGCAACGCAACAGGATTTTTTTAGAACAAAATTCCTCATCAGATTCTCAGGATGAGTATAGCATATGAAGCTTTTTCAGGTAAGAAACTAGATGTGGTGCACTTTAAAATTTTTCGTTCATCAATTTATTGTCATGTAACCAAAGATGTAAGGAAAAATCTAGAACCAAAAATTGAGTTGGGAATATTTTTGGGGTAAATCGATACACCTCACAAATATTGGGTGTACATGCCATCTCACAGGATGATAGTGGTAAGGAGAGATGTGAAATTTGATGAAGAGAAGGCCATGCAAATTTCCCTTGAGCGGGATATTTAGTTGCATGAAGTTGAGGAGCTCTTAGCTCCAAAAGAATAATTTCAAGATGTGGAGTAGCCACAAGCAGAGGAACAAAGAGTGGAAGCACTCACTCATGTAGAGAAATCCAGAGATGGAAGGAAGTGCATCCGAGAGGCTGACATGTTAGTGCTTGATGCTAGAGAGAATGTGGGAGCACCCACATCACAACGCAGGTAGGGAAGGTCCACTCATAGATAAAATGTCTACATGGCTCTTATGAGCAAGAGTGTAGAGATTGAGACATCCTCATTTGAGGAAGCAATGCAGTAACCAATATGGGTTAATGCCATGGTAGAGATGTATGAATCCATCATAAAAAAAAAATGCATGGGAGGTTGTCCCAAGACCAAAGGGAAAGTTAGTTATAGGATCGAGGTAGATCTACAAGGTGAAGCAAGCATTAGATGGGAGTGTTGAGAAACATGAGGCCAGATTTGTGGCCAAAGGGTTCTCTCAAGTGGAGGGAATTGATTATGAGGAGACCTTTGATCCAGTTGCAAGGTACTCGTCTATCAGATCTATCCTTGAAGTTTCAATGTAGATGGGATGGAAGGTACATCATATGGATGTGAAGACAACCTTCCTGAATAGAGTGATTCAGGATTAGGTATACATTGAGCAGCCAAAAGTATTTGAGACCTTCAATAGAGAGTCACAAGTGTGCATAATCAAGTGAGCATTGTATGGAATAAAACAAGCACCCCGTGCTTGGTACACTAAGATTGAAAACTACTTCTTTGGGTTGGGCTTCACCAAAAGTGAAGCATATGTGAACCTTTAACATATTGTGGTTGAAGGTAAATTATTGATTTAAGTATTATATGTCGATGATTTGATTATGACAGGTGATGAGAAGTTGATCAAGTCTTGCAAAGAGGATTTTGCAAGAGAATTTGAGATGAAGGATATGGGGCTCCTGCATTATTTCCTTGGTTTGGAAATTTGGCAAAGAGATGGGGAACTGTTTTTATCTTAGGGCAAGTATGCCAATGAGATTCTAAATAATTTTCACATAGAGAGCAATAAACCCATGGAGACTCCTCTAGCATGGAATTGGAGGAAGGAAGATGCTACTTCAGGAAAAGTGGTGGAAGCTACCATCTATAGGAAGCTTGTGGGTTCATTCATGTACTTGGTGAACACACGACCATACATGTGTTATGTGGTTAACCAACTTAGTCAAGCTATGGTTAAGCCTACCAAGCTCTATTGGAAGGCAACCAAACATGTGTTGATATACCTTAGAGGCACCACTCAGTTTAGGCTATGGTTCAAGCAGATAGAGGGAGTGAAGCTTCAACGCTTCACATATACAGATTGTGCAGGGAGTCCATCTGACAAGAAGAGCACATTAGGGGGCATCTTTAGTATTGGTTCATCGACAATTTCCTGGTACAGTAGGAAGCATAGATCAGTTGCAATCAGTTCAATAGAATCATAGTACATGGCTACGAGTCAAGCATCTTGTTAGGTTATCTAGATGAGGAAGATCTTGTTGGTTTGTTTGGTCAACTGATGGATCCGACAGTGATTTATTGTGATAAACAGAGTTGCATCAAAGTCTCAGTTAATATAGTTTTTCATGACATGTCCAAGCTTATTGATATCTGGTATCACCCTCTTAGAGATTGTGTGCAGAGAAGGATTACGTCATTAGAGTACATTCCTACAGAGGAGTAGGATGAAGACATCTTGACGAAGGCACTGTCAAGTGGAAAATGCGAGTTCCACAGAGGCAGGATCAGAGTAGCAGACAATCCCTTTCTTGTTGAGAGGGAGTGTTGAAAAATGGCAACAAGAAGAGGCCTCTATTTTATTTTCCCTTAATTAAATTAGAAGTAAATTTCAATTCCACAACACATGAAAACTTGTACGAGTTAACTAAGTCAGGAAGACTTAGTTAGTTCAGTTAATTCGAGTTGAGGGTCAAACCAGAATGTAGAGTGTCTCCTAATTTTTAGGAGCCCCAGTTGAGTTTATTTTGAGTTGTAATTAATTAACTTAATTAATTTGGGTTAAAATCAGTTTAACTAGTTCTAGCTGATGGAGGAACTTGTTATCACTATTAAAATTTTCTAAACTTGGTCAGTATATACTTGCTCCTAATTCATGGTATTAGATAGGGTTTGAGTCATTTTTATGTTTTATAGGGTCTAAGCCATAGGTTACAAGTTTCATTTCACCACCAAATAAAGTTCATAAACCTTGCTTTACTCTTTAGAAGTCTCATACCACGTTTTGAAAACCATATTTTAAGTCTTTTATTATTATTATTATTTTTTGAATAAGCCACGAAACCACGTTTTCGTAGCGCGCTCAGTGTAAAAAACTACTTCTGCGCTACGAAAACGATGGTATTTTCATAGCGCAAAATCCAGAAATCACATTACCAACGCTACGAAATTGGGGATTCGAATTTTTTTGGTTTAACTGTCACATCCATCAATTTTGGTTAAATTTTCATGATTAGGTCTTAGTTCATGAATCCTCCCTCACGCATGCAACCATCCAAAGAAATTATGAAATCAGTATGAGAGTCATTAGGGGTCATTTGTCATTGGTCCTTTTCAAATTTGAAAAAGGGTTGGTTATCATCGATTTTATCTCATGCAAAGAAAACACTGCATGCATATCTTTTGTTTGAAAGAGAAGCTCATGATAAGAAACCAGAGCTTTCCTTAAGTTTTCAAGCGAGGTAGAATTTCAATCAAGCGAGGCTGAACCCAATTGATGTTATATCAGCAGTTTTGATACTTGCTAATCAAGTGATTTTGAAAATAATTGCTGGCTGAAGCAGGATTTCTAATCAAGCGAGGCTGAACCAAATTTTCAAGCGAGCCAGTTCATCCAAAAAGGAGCTCTATTACAAGTTTGTTGAAGACACATATTTTTCAGGAGGAAGATGACAGAAGAAAAAATAAATCACAGGTTTGGTCATTGTCTGAGAACAAAACCTGAAGGTTTAGAAGCTCTCACAAGAGATAATCTGTTGAAGAAGCCTTCAAGAAGGTAGGGTGCTGGAGGTTCTGCGAAAAGCTTCAAGGAGGGCATAATCAGGTTACCAAAGAGTTTTCTATTAACTTCACAGGGTCAAAAACAAAGGTTGGTTTTCTCAATTTACCAATTTCTCATGAAGTTATATCAGCAGTCACAGAAATTCCAAGGGGGAAAGATAGATGGTTCAAGAATTTTAGGTTTGAAATGCAACCCTGCAAAATATTTTTGAAACCAGAGTTTATGGATACTGATTTGAACAAAGTTGTGCCAAGAAGTTATGTCAAGGATGCATTTTCCAATCTGCTCTACAACATCCAAAGGTACTTCACCTGCGAAGGGAGATACCACAAGGTGTACACTTACCACTTTAAAATCTTATTGCATTTCACAGGAATAATCTCTCTAGACTTACCTTTCTTTCTATTTCGAAGTCTAGCCAAGATGGCAGACAAAGTACAGATGAAAACTCAGGCATGTGAAACCTCATTATTTCATCATGGTCTAGTCAAGTTAATAGTTTTGCATGAGCTTCGGAAAGTAAATAGAGAATGGTCTGCATTTTTATTTTTGAGTGGAATAGGGGTTGAAGGAATAGGTGCTAGCCCTCAAGTCAAAGAAACATTTCCATCAAAGGCTAATGAACCTGCAGAAAAAAAATCAAGGAGGTTTGTCAAGCTTAAGCCCAGGAAACAGGTTAAGGAACCAATGATAAACACATCACTGAATATCCAAAGGAATCCTCAATCTGCACAGGAGAAGAGAACTCATGTCAAAGAAACAATTCAGGAACAGTCAACTAGTAAAACAACTCAGAAGAAGTTGACTAGGAGTCAAAGGTCAAAGGAGAAGGGTAAGGCTGTGGTCACAGATGAAACTTGGAATTAAGAGGTGACTTGAATGATATATTACAAGCTATTTACATTGAAGAGTCTCCCCTGGTTCAAGCATATTTCATCAAACTGGATACAGGTGGAAAATCAAAGAAATTGAAAACATCCAAAATTTAGATTTTGAGGATGAAGTGTCAAAGTTTGTCTTTAAGCCTAGAAAACCTTTGACTAGGAAATCTAAGAAATTGCAGCAGCCAGATATGGAGATAGATCAAACAGAAGGTGAGGATGCAAATTTTTTTGAAGCACCCATAAATATATCATCTCCAATGCTTGAAGAAGATAGAAACAGAGTTTTTAATACTCAGAGAGAAAAGAGTAGTTATGAGGAGGTTAAAGACAAAGTCAGTCTTGAAAACATTGAAATTGATAAATTGAAGAAGAAAGTGAGAATGCATGCTTTAGAAAGGTCAAACTTTGAGAGGTTGAAAGGTCTATGGGAGCTAGAAAAGGTTTCAAACATTGAGTCAATCAGCAGTCAGGATCAATTCTACATATGGACCGTCCCTGCAATCAAGGAAGAAAAGTTCATAAGGATGGTTAATACCAAACTAAGAGCTAATAATAGAAGGCTTAAAAGGTAGGTTGAAGATCTTGAAATACAACTAGCAAAGCCTGAAGATCAACCACAACAAAAATGAATGTGAATAGTATGTGACATCTCCTAACACATTTTTTGGGTTATGTGGAAAGATTTCATTTTTGAAAGCAGTTCAAAGTTGATTTTTGTTGATTATGAGAGCTTATATATAATTGGAAGGATGACAGTAAAGGTTTAAAACTTGAAATTTTGGAAAAAGCTGTGAAAGGATAGACACATCAGTTTCGTAGTGTGCTACGAAACTGCTGTAGGTGTCATGTACAACAGTTTCGTAGCGCGCTACGAAACTGTTGTGGGATGCAGTTTGAACAATTTTGCAAGGTTTAAAAGGGTGAAAAGGCTTGTTTTTAAACCTTGATGCTATTGAAGAATGTATACAGATCACAAGTGAAGATCCAATGGAAAAACACAGAAAAATGAAGGTTCCAAGTGAAGTTTTCAAAGGTGAAGTTCTGCGCTACGAAAACAACAGACAGTTTCGTAGCACAACAATGTTAACATTTTTGGCACTCCTTCAAAAGTTTGGTTTGGGCACAGCTGGAAGGGAAAATTCACATGAGTTTAATAAGACATTGCCACATGTTTTTGAGCACAAGTTGGTCAGCAGATGGTTTGAAGAAACATAAATGAAGCACTATAGCTATTTTGCAGGGAGCATGTTCCTATCTTTCACGTCAGATAAGAAGCAAATCAATATAGTCTAATAGCAAGGAGATGGACATCATCAAAGTTGAAGTTTAGGAGGAGAAGCTGTCAGATAGAAGATTTAATGTTTAGATAAGGTTGTTAAGTTATAATGAAGAGTTTTAATCCTAGTTGTATTAGGACTCTAGAACAGATAGTTTAACTGTTAGATGTAATTAAAATTTTGTTTTAGCAGTTGATAGGTGTCAAGCTAGCAAATTCGAATTTTTCTCAAGTGTTTGGAGAGAATCCAAGAATTTAATGATGACTCTATAGGAGACAAGAAGTCGAATTGCATATGGTTGGCAATTTTCATTAACAAGCATATTGTTTTGTTGTAACAGAAACTGTGTTTTTATATTAATACAAAGATATTGGTTTGATCATTCAGGATTCAGAAAGGGCTATTGATGTTTGATATTCTCATGGTTTTCCTCTTTCAATTAATTGTAGTGGCATGAATGTATGTTACTTAGAATTCACTAAAGGTGCTCTAACTTCCTTCATATGTTCATGAACTGTGTTTATTTTCTATCCTACTATTTTGTTGATGCATATAAACCCTGAAATGCCCTGACTTCCATATGAAGCTGATACTCATGTTTTGTGAAAACACACTTGACTCCATAAGCCCAATAGATGATTTTTGATTAGAAGTACAACCAATTATCCATTTTTATCCATTTTACTCATAAAGTAGCCATCTAATCCTTATTTTAAAATCATAAACCTATTGAGAGAGCCCTCTCAGGTTGAGGAGGCTAAGCCTCAACTAAAAGTCTGGTTTGAAATAGTTACTTAGAGTCTTATTGATCAACAGCCTATCAGGGTCTGATTTTGAGATAACATTTTGGTGCATCTGCCGGGAGTCTGAAGATTATTCATTCCCTAAATAAAGAAGCTAAACTTCTGAAGGTAGCAGGAGCTTAGAAATTTTTTCGAGGCTGCAATCTACCTTGGTGACTCCATACATTTTTCAAAGTTTAAAGGTGGCTTCGAGAAGGAGATACACACGGAGAAATCTTGATCCCAATGCAACTACCACCGTGGACAATCCAAACACTATTGTAAAAAGTCAAATAATTTTAGAAATATCAGGTACTCCATCTCATTCAAAATCTTTGTCCTATGAAATATTAAGAAGTCCTGAAGATAAGAAAGTTGATGACAAGATTCATGAAGTGTTGTTTAGATTAGAAAGTGAAAAATAACTCATTGATATTACCTTAGACTTGCAAAAAAGAGGAATTGACACTTCAGCCTTGGTGACACAAGAAGACAAGGAAGAGTTTTGGGAATCTGTTACCTCTGAACTACTGCTAGAAAAAGAGTCTTTAGATAAACTCAAAGAACTTGATCCTTTCGAAATCTTGCTAAAATCCAAAGCTGGTTTACCCCTTCCAAATTGGAGTTCTTTTGTCAGTGGCTTACAAAAACCAAGCAGTCCTCCTCATATCAGTTCTTCATCTTCTTTTTCTACCCCTCCTAAAACTACTGTTCATCCTCCAGTCATGGTTGCTCCTGCTAGGTATGCACCACTCGTACTCCTTGCTGTTTCGCATGACCTTCCTAGTAAATATGCTGCTAGGATTCCTACTTGGGGTAGTGATGAGGAAATTTCAGCAGAGGAATTTGTAGACAGATTTAATGATTTTATAGACAGAGAAGATGTTGATGATGAGGATGTGAAGTTAAGGTTATTTTCACAGAGTTTTATTGGTGAAGTTAGAAAATGGTTTAAGGTCCTTGCACCGGGCAGCATTAGAAATTGGAATGATTTTGAAGACAAATTCTTAAGAAAATGGGGAAACAGAACCAATCCAGTTCAAGCACTACTGAATATAACAGCCTTAGAAGGGCAGTTGATGAGTCTGTTCAAAACTTTTCAAAGAGATTTAATAAATTTTTTGACTCAATTCCAGCTCATTTGAAACCTCCTGAAGCTTTAGCACAAATGAGATATGCTGAAGCATTTGATTACAAATTTTCTATCTTGTTGAGAGAAAGAGAATCACCTTCACTTGCTGAAATGAAAAGTGATGCAGCTAAGGTTGAAGAAAACATGATAGCTGCTAAAAATTCAAAAATGGGAAAAACTAAACTGAAAGAAGAAGAGAAACCATCCACCTCAACTTTTGAAGACAAATTTGATTCAATGATGAAAACCATGGAGAAGTTGATGGACATGTTAGCTCTTGGTAACACTTCGGCTCCTCCTGTGCAACATGAACCTCAATTTAGAAATTGACAATTTAAGAGACCTCAAAATTAGCAAAGGCCAAGAGAGAATAGAAATCAACAAGCTGACCCTCCAGTGAGACCTCATTTTCAGCAAAATTTGGTAGATGAAGAAGATGAGCCTGAGATTCCTGAAGAATCCATCCATTGTCTTGACGAAGAAATGTCAGGAATATTCTTGACTAAAGAAGAGCATGACGAGTCAGATTTTGCTAATCAAGGAGAAGAACCATCAGATTATTTTAAAGGGTATCAACATGCCATTTTTGAGATGAAAAAACAATATAATCTCAGAAACAGAAATGTTCCTATCACTGCAAACAAAGCACAACCCAAGAAAGATGCTCCAAAGGCTGCCGAAGCTAAGAATGATACCCCAAAGATGGCTAAAGGTAAGCAGGATACTCCACTTGGTAAGAAAGACACTCAACTTCCTCCTCTTGTCAAAGATGCTGAAAAATCTGTTTCTGTTTTCAACCTTGAGAATGAAATTTCAAAGATTAAAATATCAGTCCCTTTCAGTGAGATTCTCAAGGTAAATGAATATAGAAGCAAGATAGTTAAGATTTTGAATTCACAACCAGGAGATGCTGATATTTTGAATGTTCAAGAAGATAATCCTACTATATATTTGGGTCCAAGGATAGAAGATGAACAAAATGAAGAGTTTCCTCTTTTTTATGTAAGCATTAGTATTCATGATATGACTTTACATAATGCTATGCTAGATTCCAGGGCTTCACATAAACTTATGCCTAAAGTAATCATGGAAAGGATGGGATTACAAATCACAAGACCATATAAGGATTTGTTTTCTTTTGATTCTAAGAGGGTTCAATGTATTGGTCTAATCAAGGATGTTGTTGTTCGCCTAATGCAAATTCCAGCAAAGAAATTTGTTATGGACATTGTTGTAGCTGATATTTCGCCAAAATTTGGTATGCTATTGTCAAGTTCTTGGGCAGCAAAAATCAAAGGCACAATGCAGATGGACCTTTCCTATACCACTATTCCTATTTTTGGTGAGCAAAGGAGGTTGTATCGGGAGACTAGATGGCTTACATGGTAAGTAGAAAAGATAAGCCTCAGAATTTTCCTATTTATGCCTTTGATACTGAACTTGGATCTGCCATTCTTTTCAATGAATCAGCTGATAGTGTTGAGGAAGAAATAAGAGCAGAAAATCAACATTCAGAAAATCAGCACTCAAAAAATCAGCATGCAGAAAATCGACAAGTAAATGACGAAGAGATGGAGGAATGGTGGTCATTGTACTTTGATGGATCAATAGGAAAAGAAGGGGTAGGAGCAGGGATTTGGATTACAAATCCAAATGATAGAGTAAGTTTTACTCTTACAAACTAAATTTTTATTGGACAAACAACATGGCTGAATATGAATCTTTGATTTTGGGGCTAGATGTTTTGAAAAAGATGAAGGCTCGAAATATTTTTGTTTTTGGAGATTCTGAATTGGTTATTAGACAAGTTGAAGGTGTCTATCAAACGCAGGATGTAAGAATGAGGGCTTACAGAAATTTAGTTTTAGACTTGTTGGAAAACTTTCAGTCTTATTCCTTCATGGTCAAAACTAGAGATCAAAATTCTATTGTTGACTCCCTTGCTGTCTCCGCAAGTCTTTTCATCATTCCTATGCATTCAAATGAAAATATGAGATTGAAGTTCGTCATAGGCCAGCTATACCGGACAATATCATAAATTGGCAAGTTTTTGAAGATGATCAACAGGTAAAGAATTTTATTGAGCTGAAAGAATAATTTGAAAGTGCACATGTAGATCAACAAAATATGCTTGTTGAGTCTAAAGAAAATTCTGAAGTTTTGCAATTGAAGAATAATGCAATACCAAAAGGTCTTATTCCTCTTGAGAAACTTTTTGATCAAAATGATGTTTTTAAATCGCCAAAATTACAAGCTGATGAAGAGGAAGTGGAGAGTTGTAATCTTGGTACATTAACTTTGGCTAAAAAGATAAAAATTTCGAAGTTTGTTTCAGTTGATGTGAAATTAAAATATATTGAGATGATGAGAAGGTTTATGGATGTTTTTGCTTGGATTTATGCTGATTTAAAGCAATATGACCCTTCTATTATTCAACATACTATTCCTATCAAGGTAAATGGGAAGACTTTCAAGCAGAAATTGAGGAGAGTTAATCCTCTTCTCATGCCATTGATTGAAAAGGAGATTAAGAAACTCTTTGATGCAAATATCATTGTTCCAATCTGATTTTAAAATTGGCTTGCAAACTTAGTTTCGGTAAGGAAGAAGAGTGGAGAAATCAGAATTTGTATTGACTTCAGAAATTTGAATAAGGCTTCACTAAAGGAAAACTATCCTCTTCCCAAGATGGATACAATTCTGCAAAATATTGTTGGTTCACAAAGAATGTCAATGCTTGATGGTTTTCAGGTTATAATCAGATTCTTGTGCATCCAAATGATCAAGAAAAAACAACCTTCACAACACCATGGGGTACATTCATGTACGCTAAAATTCCTTTTGGTCTCATGAATGCAGGAGCCACTTTCCAAAGAGTAATGGACATTTCTTTTTCTGAAGAAAAGGATAATTTTGTAGTTGTTTATCTTTATGATATCACAGTCTATTCAAAGAAAGAAGAAGATCATTTGAAACACCTAGAAAAAATTCTGTTGAAATGTAGAAGGTTTGGTATCTCTCTTAATCCTACTAAAAGCATATTTTATTTAACATCAGGCAAATTACTTGGTCATATTATTTCTAAAGAAGGAATTAGGATTGATCTTAATAGAGTTAATGCAATTCAAAAGGTATATTTGACAAGAAGTAGGAAAGAGATTCAATATTTTCTTGGGAAAGTGAATTTTGTTAGGCGTTTCATTCCTAACTTTGCTGAGATTGTCAAAGATATAACAAGAATGTTAAAGAAAGGAGTTGACATTAAATGGATAGCTAAATTAAAGAAATATTTTGAAGAAATCAAGAGGGCACTCACACAAGCACCGATACTCATCAGTCCGGATTTTTCCAAAGAATTTCTGGTTTTTACATTTTCTTCTGAAAACACAATTGCTGTAGTTTTGCTACAAAAAGGAAAGAAAGGTATTGAACAACCTATTTATTCTTTAGTAGGACATTGGAAAATGCTGAGCTGAAGTATAATATTCTATAGAAGCAAGCCTATGCTTTGGTGAAAGCTATAAAAGATTTTAGAATTTATATTTTGCATTCGCACATCATAGCATATGTTCCAAGTGCTGTGATAAAAGACATTATAACTCAGGCAGATCCGGATGGCAAGAGGGGAAAATGGATCGTCAAATTGCCGGAATATGATATAGACATCAAACCAACGAAGTTGGTGAAGGGAAAAGGCTTGGCGAAACTAATGACTCAGTCAAATTTGGACTGTCTTGACATAAATCTGAATGCAGAAATATCAGAAATTTCTGAAAATGAAGAAGAATTGGTCGAAATTGATGAGAAATTTCTTACTTTAGAGTGGTATAAGGATGTTTTTTTTTTCCTACAGCATAATAAAGCTCCCGCTGATCTATCAAAGTCAAAAGCAAGGTTTGTTAAGCTGAAATCATTGTGATACTTTGATTATGACAGAAATATATTTTGGTAAGATGCAGGAGGAATTTTGCTGAATTTTCTACTTGAAGAAGAGGCTGAAAAGTTCATTGAAGAATTCCATAAAGGTGATTGTGGAGGAAATCATTATTGGAAAGCTACAGCAAACAAGATCCTAAGAGTTGGATATTTTTGGCCAACAATGTTTAAAGACATTTACAAAAAGATCGCTGCATGTCATGAGTGCCAAATTTTTGAAGGAAGAAGAAATCTTGTACCTCTACCTTTGGTTCCTATCTATGTTGAAGCTCCTTTTCAGCAATGGGGGTTAGAATTTATTGGAGAGATACATCCATCTTCATCAAGGCAACATCGCTTGATTCTTACAACAACGAACTACTTCACCAAATGGATAGAGGCGATACCAACAATGCAAGCTAATGATTTTGTTATTTTTTTTTTTAGAGAATAATATATTGTCAAGATTTGGCTGTCCCATGAAGATTATAATAGATAATGCTCAAGAATTTAAGTCCAAGAAGATGATAAATTTCTTCCATCAATATCACATCACTCTTGGACACTCTACAACATACTATCTGCAAGGTAATGGTCTTGCTGAATCATCAAACAAGAGCATTGTAAGAATCATCAAAAGGGTACTACAGGAGAACAAGAAAGCTTGGCACTTAAAGTTGAAGTATGCCTTATGGGCTGATAGGATTTGTACAAAGAGATCAATTGGAACTTCGCCATATGAATTAGTCTATGGGGCCAAAGTTGTTTTCCCAACATCATTTGGAGTGCCGGTTATGAAGTTAATTCAAGGACTTGAAGAAGAACCAAATGCCATCCAAAGGAGGACAAACTAGCTAATAGCCTTGCAAGAAAAGAGAAATGAAGTGTATGACAGTCATCAGCATGTTCAAAACATAATTAAGAATACATTTGATAGGAAGATCAAAGAGGACAGTTTTTCAGATTCATGACAAAGTGCTGAAATGGGAGGTCAAAATTGAGGAAAAGGGAAAGCACGGTAAGTTTGAGAATTTATGGAAGGGTCCTTTTCAGATTGCTGGTTTTCATGGGAACAACACTTACATATTGCAGGAAATTGATGGAGGATCATATGCTGGAGGGCTTGTTAATGGAAGGTTAAAGCATTATGTTTTTTGAAGTATTATAAAGTACTCATGACATTGTATATATTCATCTTTGTAAGTTTTTGCTAAAAATTGACAAGCTAAAACAGAAATCTTAAGCCCGAGGTGAAGGCCCAACAATTTGAAGAAGATGCTTGTCAACAAAATTTCTATTTTTATCAAAAAATGGTTAGCACTGGAGCTGCGAAGTTCTTAGTGTACAACAGGGGCACAATATCCCAAGTGGAGCCATTGTTATCAGTATTAAAATTTTCTAAACTTGGTTAGTTTATACTTGCTCCTAAGTCATAGTATTAGATAGGGTTTGAGTCATTTTTATGTTTTATAGGGTCTAAGCCATAGGTTACAAGTTTCATTTCATCACCAAATAAAGTTCATAAACCTTGCTTTACTCTTTAGAAGTCTCATACCACATTTTGAAAACCATATTTTAAGTCTTTTTTTTTTTTGAATAAGCCAAGAAACCACATTTTCGTAGTGCGCTCAGTGTAAAAAAACTGCTTCTATGCTATGAAAATGCTGGTCTTTTCATAGCACAAATCCCAAAATCACATTACCAGCGCTACGAAATCAAGGATTCGAAATTTTTCGGTTTAGCTGTCACATCCATCAATTTTGGTTAAATTTTCATGATTAGGTGTCAGTTCATGAATCCTCCCTCATGCATGCAACCATCCAAAGCAATTATGAAGTCAGTATGAGAGTCATTAGGGGTCATTTGTCATTGGTCCTTTTCAAATTTGAAAAAGGGTTGGTTATCATTGATTTTATCTGATGCAAAGAAAACACTACATGCATATCTTTTGTTTGAAAGAGAAGCTCATGATAAGAAACCAGATCTGTCCTTAAGTTTTCAAGCGAGGTAGAATTTAAATCAAGTGAGGCTGAACCCAATTGATGTTATGTCGATACTTGCTAATCAAGTGAGTTTGAAAATAATTGATGGCTGAAGCAGGATTTATAATCGAGGCTGAATTAGATTATAAAGTGGTAGTTCATCTCAAAATAAGTCTATTAAGTTCCCCGAAATTTTAGATTTTCGGGAGGAAGCTGAAGAAAAAAGAAATCTGAGTCTAGTCATTGTCGAGAACGGGGCATGAAGGTTTAGAAACTCTCACAAGAGATAAATCTGTTGAAGAAGCCTTCAAGAAGGTAGATTGCTGGAGGTTCTGTGAAAATATTCAAGGAGGGCATAATTAGGTTACCAAAGAATTTGCTACCAACTTCACAGGGTCAAACACAAAGGTTGGTTTTCTCAATTTACTGATTTCTCCTGAAGTTATATCAGCAGTCACAGAAATTCCAAGAGGAGAGGAGAGATGGTTCAAGAATTTTAGGTTTGAAATGCAGCCCTGCAAAATATTTTTGAAACCAGAGTTTATGGATATTGATTTGAATAAAGCTGTGCCAAGAAGTTATGTCAAGGATGCATTTGCCAACCTACTCTAACATCAAAGGTACTACACACTGAGAATACCTGAAAGTCTATTTTCCTACCTTTAAACTCTTATTGCATTTCACAGGAATAATATCTCTAGACTTACCTTTCTTTCTATTTCGAAGTCTGGCCAAGATGGCAGACAAAGTACAAATGAAAACTCAGGCATGTGAAACCTCATTATTTAATCATGGTTTAGTCAAGTTAATAATTTTGCATGAGCTTCAGAAAGTAAATAAAGAATGGTCTGCATTTCTCTTTTTGAGTGGAATAGGGGTTGAAGGAACAGGTGCTAGCCCTCAAGTCAAAGAAACATTTCCATCAAAGGCTACTGAACCTGCAGAAATAAAATCAAGGAGGTTTGTCAAGCTTAAGCCCAGGAAACAGGTTAAGGAACCAATGATAAACACATCAATGAATATCCAAAGGACTCCTCAATCTGCACAGAAGAAGATAAATAATGTCAAATAAACAATTCAGGAACAATCAACTAGTAAAACAACTCAGAAGAAGTTGTCTAGGAGTCAAAGGTCAAAGGAGAAGGGTAAGGCTGTGGTCACAGATGAAAAATTGGAATTAAGAGGTGACTTGAATGATATATTATAAGCTATTGACATTGAAGAGTCTCCCCTAGATTTCATCAAACTGGATACAGGTGGAAAATCAAAGAAATTGAAAACATCCAAAAATTTAGATTTTGAGGATGAAGTGTCAAAGTTTGTCTTTAAGCCTAGAAAACCCTTGACTAGGTAGTCTAAAAAATTGCAGCAGCCAGATATGGAGATAGATCAAATAGGAGGTGAGGATGCAAATGTTTTTGAAGAACCCATAAATATATCATCTCCAATGCTTGAAGAAGACAGAAATAGAGTTTTTAATACTCAGTGAGAAAAGAGTAGTTATGAGGAGGTTAAAGACAAAGTCAGACTTGCAAACATTGAAATTGATAAATTGAAGAAGAAAGTGAGAATGCATGCTATAGAAAGGTCAAAATTTGAGAGGTTGAAAGGTCTGTGGGAGTTAGAAAGGGTTTCAAACATTGAGTCAATCAGCAGTGAGGATCAATTCTACATATAGACTGTCCCTGCAATCAAGGAAGCAAAGTTCATAAGGATGGCTAATACCAAACTAAGGGCTAATAATACAGCTAGCAAAGCCTGAAGATCAACCACATCAAAAATGAATGTAAACAGTAAGTGACATCTCCTAACACATTTTTGGGGCTATGTGGAAAGATTTCATTTTTGAAAGTAGTTTAGAGTTGATTTTTGTTGATTATGAGAGCTTATATATAACTGGAAGGATGAAATTAAGGGTTTGAAACTTAAAATTTTGGAAAAAGCTATGAAAGGATAGACACAGCAGTTTCGTAGCGCGCTACAAAACTGCTGTAGGTGTCATGTACAACAATTTCATAGCGCGCTACGAAACTACTGTAGGATGCATTTTGAATAATTTTGCAAGGTTTCAAAGGGTGAAAAGGCTTGTTTTTAAACCTTGATGCTACTAAAGAATGTATAAAGATCACAAGTGAAGATCCAATGGAAAAACACAGAAAAATGAATGTTCCAAGTGAAGTTTTAAAAGGTGAAGTTCTGCGCTACGAAAACAATAGACAGTTTCATAGCGTAACAATGTTAACAATTTTGGCACTCCTTCAAAAGTTTGGTTTGGGCACAACTGGAAGGGCGAAGTCACAAATATTAGTTTGAATCTACATGGATTTTCTACCATTTTGATGAAGTAGACTTCCATAAAGTCTTTTATGGCATGCTATATTTGGACATTTGAATGATTATAACCTTCATTTGTTGAAGAAAAATAGTGTTACTGGTTTGCCAACTATTCCTAGGAAACTTAAGCAATGTGATGCTTGTATCTTAGGAAAACACAACAAACAATATTTTCATGATTCTCATTCCAGATCATATAAAAAACTTGAACTCATTCATTCTGATTTTTGTGGTCCAATTCATTTTCCTTCTTCAAATGGTAATAAATATATGATGACATTTATTGATGATTACACCAGAATGTGTTAGGTTTATTTTTTAAAGAAAAAATCTGAATCTTTTAAAACATTCAAGAAATTTCATGCGTGGATTGAAAATGATGCACAATCTCATATTGTCTCTATTCGTACTAATCATGGAAAATAATATACTTCAAATGAATATGAAAACTACCTTCACCAACATGGGATCAAACATCAAACATCTATTCCTTATAATCACTAAGAGAACCAGGTAGTTGAAAGAATGAACAAGACAATCTTAAATATGGTACGTTCAAGGATGTTTTCCAAAAATGTTCAACTAATGTTTTGGGCTAATGCAGTTTTATGTGTTGTGTATATAAAGAATAGGTGTCCATCTCATGCTATCAAATAAAAGACTCCTTATGAAATGTGTTATGGCCACATTCCTTCAGTGAGGTGTCTCAGGTTTTTTGGTTCCACTTGTTATGCCTTGATACCTAAGGAACAAAGAAACAATCTTAGTGTAAGGAGTCATTAATCTGATGCAAAAAGCGTTTAAAGTACTTGAAGGGAAATCAAGACTTTGGACTCAAGTATACACAAGTGGATGACTTCAAATTGATTGGATACTATGATTCAAATTTAGATGGAGATAAAGAAACCAAAGTAGCTACTTCAGGGTATTTTACGAGTCTTGGTTCAGGATCTGTCTCTTGGGGGTCATAGTCAGTTCTAGTAGATTCCACAATTGAGGTAGAATATGTGGAATCAGTTAAAGCAACGAAGGAAATTGTGTGGCAAAGGAAAATTTTGGAAGATTTGAAGGAGAAACAAGTGCATTCAATTCCTCTTTTGATTAACATCAATTTTTCTATAAAGTTGGCTAAGAACCTAAAGTTCCATGATCGAACCAAGCACATTAATACAAAGTATCATCTCATTTCACATCATGTTAAGGCCAAGAAAATCCACCTACGGAATTGTTCCACAAATGAGCATATTGAAAACATCTTCACCATGAAAGTTTGAAAAGTTTGAAAGTTTTAGAATGATACTTGACTTACCAACATCCCCTCAGATTAAGGGGGGGGAGTGGGATGTTGACACCTAATCTTTGGGATCAGGAAAAGTCAATGTAATTATTGAAAATATAAAAATAAAGGAAATTGGAAGATGAAGAAACATTGGGAGATGAATCCCAATATTCCCCCTCTCCTTGTATATATCCATGTTATCTCTTAATTAAAAAACATAATTATTTCATGGAGTTACTCTTCTGGCATGACACCCGCAAAGGTGCCTTCTTTAATCATACATATTACACATTTAATACAAGATTAAAGTCGACTAGTGTTAAACCCGGTAGAGATTTTTCTATGGCACATTTGTGTGACATTTTGAGAAGAATGCCATCACGGGATCAAAGATGTGTTCATTTATGAACAAAAAAATTAATGCTAATGTTTTTTGTTAATCAATGTCTAGATTTGTAAATAGTATCTATATTACATCTACATTTTCCCTGTTGTTTGTATATATTTTGCATATTACATTAACACTATTAACAATGCTATCCTCTATGTTGTAGTTTCCTACATATAGCGCAACGAGAACATTATATTCGATAAGATTTTTTTGTGACAACCTGATTTTTTTATTGGATATGTTCTGTCACCATTGTATCAATTGTATCAAGATCTATTAATTCTTCTTTCACATGTAACAACATTTTTTCCTCATGCTTTTGTACATCCTTGTTCCTATAATATAGGTATGGAAATAATTAATTAAGTGGAACATGTCTATGGAAATTATCGTTTATACTTTCTATGTCTTCATCGGATTGTTGATACACTCGCATATTGTTGAGGATTTTAATAGTTTTTTTTGTTTTTTTTGTCTTTTTGGCGCATTTTCATACTATATTTTCATACAAAGGTTCCTTCTTTAATCATAAGTATTGAATCTTTACTATGGTATTAAAGTCGATTGATGTTAATCCATGCCGCAAAGCTTTTATTATGGTGAATTCATGTGATACTTTGAGAAGAATTCTGCAACAAGACATGAAATGTGTTTATTTATAGACAAAAAAATTAACATCATCTTTTTTGCTAGGATGAGTTGGAATTTTCCATCATGGCTGATGACGCGTACTAAGTGATGACATATTTGCCTTGGTTTATCAATTATGCTAGTGTTCACACTTGTTTTGTTCGTACGTCGTGCATGGTATCATCCTCGCTTTCTCAAAAAAAAAAAAAAAAAAAAAAAAAAAAACTAAACTCATGCAACTGCCTCTAAGGTGCATGGGAAAAATTTAAAATTTATTCCCATATTCGCAACACCTAACTTCACGAAATTACCAGCTCAATAGGGGACCCTACTGAGGACATTCATGGTTCTTGAATACAGACCATAGGATCAACAAAGTTTTTTTTTTTTGAATGTCTTAAAGTAGATGTGAAAAATATTGTGGTAGAAAACTTGGTACATAAGCTATGCATTTTGTTTTAAATAATGTCATATCAATATTTCACATTCATAGTGGGGTGATCATGATCTAGTTCATGATTCTATATTTTATGTGATTTTGTTTACATAAACTATGTATCTCATTTTAAACACCATCATTTTTGAAGCTTTAACTTAGTTTAAAAAGCACATACATGAAAAGATGCTATATGATAATTTATTTTGTATTTATACACTTTACCAAGAGCATATAAAAAAGCAACATGCATATCTATTCAATGTATAAGGTTACGTGGTCATTTTTTCATTTACCATAGATTTGAATAAAAGCATACAAAGAAGACCCATTGAAAAGTATATTGTTTCAAAACCATTGGTCCTAGGAATTTTTTTTTTTTTTTTTTTTTTTTTTTGCATTTCCCTAAGGGATCTTTACTTATTTGCCTTCTAGGGAAAAAATGGTTCCAAAATCATGCGCAACATAAATGATTGCTCTACATTTTTCAAAAAATTTAATTATCTCTATGTATTTGATCTAATTCAACTCTTTGAACCATGGAAAATTGATAGAAATAAAAGAGATAAAGTTAAAGACAATGATAACTTTCCTCAAAGGTGTGTCTTTGTTCTATTTATTATGTCATTACTACCTTTATTCTAGTATCTTTATTCGTCATTTGATTATCACAATATTCAACTACCTCTTTTTGCTATATTTTTTATTTACTATAATTAAAAACCATGCTTATTTCAATTTTTAGAAAACATATAACAGGTAAAGATACAGGTTTAGAAGAATAAGTACAAGGAAAAGTTGTTTTCTACACAATACATAAAAAAATTCTTTTTTTCCTTAATTTTCACATTTTCTGTATCTTAATCTAATATATGTAATAAGGAATTATAAATTAGAATTTGTCCAAACTAAAATCTATTTAGTGCTTTATCTACATGCATAGAAATCATATTATATCTAGTAAGTATGAGTGTGAAATTAGAATATGCAACACTAATGACTTTGCAATAACTAGTTGTGTCCTCAAGACCCAATTCTTTCTTAATGGATACTTGATATAGTCTAGTGCTATTAGCTTTAGCAACCCTACAAGTTTTCATGGTGAGCAATAGAACTAGTATCTAATTGTACTAAAAAATAGGTGTGTAGCCCCCCATAGACAATAAAATATATTGACATGAGGAGTAATGTATTTAGAAGCGGCAGTTAGTTATACCAAACTCGTAAACTTTACTTATTACTATCAATGTACTACAATGAGGCTTTGGAAACCTTAATTGTTTCCTACAAGCTGGAATAGTAGGCTTCTACATTCACTCTAAGCTTGAACCAGGGATGGAAAAGTAATCCCTTTAGTTGTAAAAATTCAATAAGGAGCGTAGAATGCAGAAAAATGAGAATTAATAACCTAATAACATCAATTATGGTGAATACTTGTGACTTAATTTTCACAACATTCCACATTTACTTGTCATTATGACTTTTGGTATTAAATTAATGTCATTGTGATACTGAGCGAGGACAACAACGAGCTGGGTCCACATTCCATTTTTTTATTATAATAGTGTTCCTTCTAGATCCAACATCCCAAAATTATTTAATCAGATGGCCTAGATGCACGTTGGGATTCCACTAGCACGAGGTTTTAAAATTGAGATGAGCTTTGATGAGATCCAACAATTATTGATTTTATAGCATCATGAAGTGTTCCAAGTCTCAACAAATATTTATTTTATAGCATCAGGAAGTGTTCCAAGTCTCAAATTTGGTGGAGAGGCTTGGACAACAGTTATCTAGAGAACCCAGAAATCTTTTGTGGAAATTACACTCGGATCTTGCTTTATTAAAATAATTGATTATTTTAATATGGACCCTAAGTCTAAACTTAGGGAAATTAAATAATTAAAGGGTATTAATAAAGCAGAGTGTGAATCTTCTAGAGAAATAAGATCAAGTCATATTTTAATTTGAGCCATTGATTAAAGATATAATATTGGTCGTTGATTCATCAATGAGAAGACTATAAGAAGAGGCTTGAGGGTCATTTATAAATGAAGTCGGGCATATTCTCAGTACCCGAAGGAAATCGATTATGAAGCAAGAGAATTCGATTTCAGTGGGTGAGTTTGTAGAGGCAGGTTTGTAGAGATAAAAGGAGGAGGGAGAAGTTAGCAGACAGAGAAGCAGGAGGTAGGGGGTCAAGGAAAGGTAGTGTTAAGCAGCAACATCAAGCCCTCCATGCAGAATTACATAGTCCAGGGAGGGACTGAGTAGAGAGGCTACACAGAATGACGCAGAGGGTGTAGGAGTACATCCCGTGTCTTAAGAATACTTCTGGATTGTCTGGAAAATTCATACTAGGTATATGCTATTTTATTTTGCTCACCAAGACTTCTATAAAATATCTTTTCATTGTTGAAGATAAATACAAATCCTCATCTGTTGCACCAGTTCTCCCACATTGGGTTTTTCCGGGGACAATTGTCCAAAAATAAATGTGTTCATATGGTTGTTTCTATTTTTCTATATGTGTTATTTCTATTCTTCTAGTTTTTATCAGAGTGAAGTACTGCGGCTGTGTTTATTTCAAAATTAATGAAGCATATGTAAATAACTTATCTAATAAGTAGGTGAAATAAATCAATCACTACAGTAATAATTTTCAGATCTGAAAATTTCACATGGTATCAGAGCAAAAGGCTAAAGATAGAAAGTGAGGATCTGCTATGGAACAAAAAACCGACATTCAGAAGGGTTCATGTAGTCAGAAGGACTCACACAGTACTCTAGTGCACTTATAAGCGTAGAGGGAACATGACATGACTGTGGTGGCATCAATACTAGAGGAGGATCTCGCTTGTGTGTCAAGCATGATTCCTCCAGGTGTTTTGTATATTGGCAGTGGAGAATATTCTCATATGAAGGGAGTTCAAGAATGTTGTTCGAGCTACCAAGAAGAACATATGAATTTCCAGATTACAATGGGAAACAAGGCCAAGTGTACCCTCGTTGGGAGAGGTACCATAATATTTTAGACAGAAGCTGGCAACAAGATTCAGGCCACAAACATTCTGCATGTACCAAGGTTGGGGATGCATTTTCTCTTAGTGTCTCAGCTCCAAAACAAGGGTTATGACGTATACTTTATTGGAAACAAAGTTTATATCAAACATCCTAGCTAGCACAAGAAGGCAAAAATCAGAGTAATGAGCCATAAAATATATAAGCTACAACTTGAATCTCCAATGACTCTGATTGGCAGTACAACCGAAAGAGATCTGAATGAATTATGGCAAAAAAGGAAGGGGCATTTACATCATGGAGCCTTGAATATTCTCAAGAATAATATCATAGGAATTCTAGAACTCAACCCAAATAGAGATGAAGTCTGCAGGGGATGTGTACTACAGAAGTATGCTAAAGCAACATTTCCAAGAAGCAACAGTAGGGCCAACAACGTATTGGAGTTGATACACTCATATATTTGCGTTCCAATTTCCACAACTGCTCTCAGTGGTGAAAAGTATTTTTCTACCTTTATTGATGATCATTCCAGGAAGACTTGGATTTACTTTCTCAAAAATAAAGATGAAGTCTTTGAACGTTTCAAAGAATTCAAGGCACTGGTAGAAAATTCAACAGGAAAGAAGATCAAGAAGATGCGGTCAGATAACGATGGAGAGTATATCGATAAATACTTCACAAATTTCTGTGCAAAGGAAGGCATCAAGAGAGAATGGAAAACTCCATACAACCTAGAGCAAAATGAAGTTGCATAGAGGAAGAACCAGACCATTGTAGAAGCTGCAAGAGAAATGCCATATGACCAAGATATTCCAAAATTTTTGTGGGAAGAAACTTGCAATACAAATGTGTATGTGCAGAACAGAGTACCCCATATAGCATTGGGGAAGCTAACTCCTGAGAGTGTGTTCACAGGCAGTAAGCCAGAGGTGAGCCATATTAGGATATTTGGCAGCATGGTGTATTTCCACGTTCTAAATGAGAAGAGGAAGAATTTGGATCAGACTGCGAAGAAGGGTTATCTTGTGGGCTATAGTGAAAATGCGAAGGCATATCACATCTATATTCCAGAAAATAGGAAGATCGTAGTAAGACAAGACATGAAATTCATGGAGGAGTGAGCCTTCAGAAGATCCCGAGAAATGGCTACAGATACGCAGGTTGAGGAGGATCCACTAGTACAACCTCAACAGCCTTGAAATGATGGTTCGAGTGCCTCTCCACGACACAATGATTCTGAAGAGAGTTCCTCTGAAGAAGAGCTAGCAGGAGAGTAGGTAAGATCGCCCTATACCAATGGAAGACCGAGAAGAGAATATCAAAAAATTTTAATGGATGCGGAAGAATTTTTTGGAGCCCCTAGAGACATGAAGAGGGTACAGATACAACCTGATAGATACCAGGCCTTGGTAGCTCAGGTTGGAGAACCCTTTAGCTTTAGGGAGGCAGCTCAACATCAAGTGTGGGTAGATGCCATGGTAGAGGGGTATAAATCCATCATGACAAACGATGTCTGGCAAGTAGTCCCTATACCACAGTATAGATCAGTTGTAGGATCAAGGTAGATCTACAAGATCAAGTATGTTGCAGATGGCAACATAGAGAAGTTCAAGGCTATATTTGTGGCTAAGGGGTATGCACAAAAATAAAGGATTGATTATGAGGAAACCTTCACCCCTGTAGATCGCTACACTTCTTATTTGTCATCTCTCTAGCAGCTCAGATGGGATGGGAGATTCACCAGATGGATGTCAAGACAACATTCTTGAATGGGGTGATAGAGGAGGAAGTGTACATAGAACAACTGGAGGGATTCAAGACACATGAGAAAAGGCTCATGTTTGCAGGCTTAAGAAAGCCTTGTATGGTTTAAAACACAGTCCCAGAGCATTGTACGGGAGAATTGATAGCTATTTGCAGAAGATGGGTTTCGTCAAGAGTGACATAGATCCCAATCTCTACTACTTGAGAGTAGGGGATGAGCCGTTAATCCTGGTATTATATGTAGATGATCTATTTCTTACTGGATCATCTAAGCTCATCAAGGACTGCAAGGAAAATATGGCTACTAAATTTGACATGAAGGATCTGGGGTAGATGCACTATTTTCTCATTTTGGAGGTTTGGTAGTAGAAGGGAGAGATCTTCCTTGGGCAAGGAAGATACAATACAAAGATCCTGAAGAGGTTTCAGATAGAAGACTGTAGACCCATGGCCACACCAATTATTAAAAACTAAAAGAATATAGACATAATGGAGGATGATGAGGCTCATCCCACCTTGTATAGGCAGCTAATCAGATCATTGATGTATCTGGTCAATACTAGACCAGACATATGTTATGCAGTGAATACCCTCAGTTAGTTCATGGTGGAACCAAGGAGGGCTCACTGGGCAGCAGCCAAACATGCTCTTAGATACCTGAAGGGGAAAATCAAGTATGGATTGGAGTACACCAAGGTAAATGAGGTCTAGTTGAGTGGGTTTACAAAAGAAGATTGGGTTGGAAGCACAGTGGATCGGAAAAGTACAAGTGGGTACTATTTCAGTCTCAGTTCAGGAATGACCTCTTGGTGCAGTAGGAAAAAGAAGTCCGTTGCACTAAGTTCAACTGAGGTAGAATATATGGAAGCAAGCACAGCTACATGCAAGGCCATATGGATTCGTAAATTACTCTTGAAACTACTCAGGAAGAGGATGGAACCGACCAGGATTATGTGTGATAATCAGATTTGCATCAATCTCTCTGAGAATCCTATGTTTCATGACCAGTCAAAACACATTGAAATTCACTTCCACTTCATCAGGGACTATTTCCAACATGGAGCAGTGCAGTTGAGGTACACTCCTACAGGGGAACATGTGGCAGATATCCTCACCAAGGCTCTGAGTAAGATTAAGTTCACTTACTTCAGAGAGAAGATGGGGATGGTCGAGAGCCCTTTCCATTAGAGGAACAAGTGGTCTACAGAGTCAGAGGGAGATGTAGTACGTATGAGGCAGTGGTAGAGATAGTGTCACAAGTAGCAATATAGAGGGAAGCAACACAAAGATAATGGGAAACAGCCAAGACATCAATATCGCAATATATTTTCTAGAATTAGAGCAGTACAGTTGGTACCTTGCTTGAACACTTTCCTCGCTAAGAAGGGGTGTTGATTTTATAGCATCGAGAAGTGTTCCAAGTCTCAAATTTGGTGGAGAGGCTTGGAAAATAGCTATCTAGAGAATCCCTAAATCGTTTGTGGAAATTATACTTGGATCTTGCTTTATTAAAATAATTCATTATTTTAATGTGGACCATAAGCCTAAACTTAGGGAAATTAAATAATTAAAGGGTATTAATAAAGCATAGTGTGAATCTTCTAGAAAATGAATATCAAGTCATCTTTTAATCTGAGCCATTAATTAAAGATATAATCTTGGTCATTGATTCATCAGCGAGAAGAAGATGCTTGAGGGTCATTTGGAAATGAAGCTAGGCACATTCTCAATACCAGAAGAAAATCGACTATGAAGTAAGAGAATTCGATTTCAATGGGTGAGTTTGTAGAGGTGGGTTTGCAGAGACAGAAAGAGGAGCAGAAGGTAGAATGGTGAAGGAAAGGCAGTGCTGAGAAGCAGCATCAATCCCTCCACGCAAAATTAGTTAGGCAGTCCAGGGAGGGACTGCACCAAGAGGCTATGTAAAATGACACAGAGGGTGTAGGAGTACATCCTGGGTGTCGGGAATACTTCCAGAGTGTCCAAAAAATTCATACCAGGTGTATTCTATTTTATTTTTCTCGCCAAGACTTCTGTAGAAGATATTTTCATTGTTGAAGAAAAATAAAAACCCTCATCTGTTGCACTGATTTTCCCACATTGGGTTTTTCTAGGGATAATTGTCCAAAAATAATTGTGTTCATATGGTTGTTTCTGTTGTGCTATATGTGTTATTTCTGTCCTTCTTCTTTTGATTTGAGTGAAGTACTGCAGCTATGTTTATTTCAAAATTTACTGAAGCATCTGTAAATAATTTATCTAATAAGTAGGCGAAATAAATCAATCACTATAGTATTAATTTTCAGATCTAAAAATTTCACATGGTATTAGAGAAAAAGTCTAAAGACAGAAAGGGAGTATCTATTATGGACCAATGATCTGACATTCAGAAGGGTTCATGCAGTACTCCAGAGCACTTAGAAACACAAAGGGAACATGACATGATTGTGCTAGCATCCAGACTAGAGGAGGATCTCGCTTGTGTGTCAAGCACGACTCCTCCAGGTGTTTGGTATATTTATAGTGAAGCATATTCTCATATGACAGGAGTTTGAGAATTTTTTTTGAGCTACCAAGAAGAATAGATGAATTTCTAGATTACAATGGGAAACAAGGCCAAGTGTAACCCCATTGGGAGAGATGCCATAATATTTTAGACATAAGCTGGCAACAATATTCAGGCCACAAACGTTATGCATGTACCAAGGTTGGGGATGAATTTTCTCTCAGTGTCTCAACTCCAGAACAAGGGTTATGACGTATACTTTATTGGAAATAAAGTTTATGTCAAACATCCTAGCTAGAACAGGAAGGCAAAAATTATAGTAAGGAGCCATAAAATATATAACCTCTAGCTTGAATCCCAAATGGATCTGATTGGTAGTACGAAAGAAAGAGATATGAATGAATTACGACACAAAAGGATGGGGCATTTACATCATGGAGCCTTGAATATTCTCAAGAAAACTGTCATAAGAGCTCTAGAACTCAACACAAGGAGAGATGAAGTCTACAGGGGATGATTACTAGGGAAGTATGTTAAAGTAGCATTTCCAAGAAGCAGCGACAGGGCCAAGAGTGTATTGAAGTTGATACACTCAGATATTTGCAGTCTAATGTCGACAACCGCTCTCAGTGGAGTAAAGTATTTTTCTACCTTTATTGATGATCATTCCAGGAAGACTTGGATTCATTTTCTCAAAACCAAATAAGAAGTCTTTGAATGTTTCAAAGAATTCAAGGCGTTGGTAGCAAATTCAATAAGAAAGAAGATCAATAAGCTATGGTCAGATAATGGTGGAGAATATATCGATAAAGACTTCATAAATTCCTGCACAAAGGAAGGCATCAAGAGAGAATGGACAACTCCATACAATCAAAAGTAGAATGGAGTTGCAGAGAGGAAGAAATGGACCATTTTAGAAGCTGCAAGGGAAATGCTATATGACCAAGATATGCCCAAATTTTTGTGGGCAGAAGCCTGCAATATTGATGTGTATGTGCAGAACAAAGTACCCCATAGAGCGTCAGGGAAGGTAACTCCTGAGAGTGTGTTCATAGGCAGCAAGCCAGAGGTGAGCCATATTAGGATATTTTGCAGCATGGTGTATTGACACGTTCCAGATGAGAAGAGGAAGAATTTGGATTAGATTGCGGAGAAGGGTTATCTTGTGGGCTATAGTGAAAATGTGAAGGCATATTGCATCTATATTCCAAAAAATAAGAAGATCGTAGTAAGATGAGATGTGAAATTCATGGAGGAGAGAGCCTTCAGAAGATCCCGTGAAATGGCTACAGATATGTAGGTTGAGGAGGATCCACTAGTATAGCCTCAACAACCTACAGAGGATGGGTCGAGTGCCTCTCCACAATGCAAGGATTCTGAAGAGAGTTCCTCCGAAGAAGAGCAGGAAGGAGAGCAGTTAAGACCACCCACCACCAATGGAAGATCGAACAGAGAACTCCAACAAATTCTAAAGGATCTAGAATTTTTTAGAGCCCCTAAAGATGGGAAGAGGGTACAGATACAACCTGACATATATCATGCCTTGGTAGTTGAGGTTGGAGAACCCTCTAGCTTTCAGGAGGCAGCTCAACATCAGGTGTGGGTAGATGCCATGGTAGAGGAGTATAGCTCCATCATGAAAAACGATGTCTGGGAAGTAGTCCCTAGACCACAAGATAAATCAGTTGTAGGATCAAGGTGGATCTACAAGATCAAGTATGCTGCAGACGACAACATAGAGAAGTTAAAGGCCAGACTTGTGGCTAAGAGGTACGAACAAAAATAAGGGAACGATTGTGAGGAAACCTTCACCCCTGTAGCTCGCTACAGTTCTATCAGATCTGTCATCTCTCTAGTAGCTCAGATGGGATGGAAGATTCACCAGATGGATGTTAAGACAATGTTCTTGAACGGGGTGATAGAGGAGGAAGTGTACATAAAACAACCGAAGGGATTCGAGACACATGAGTAGAAGACTCATGATTGTAGGCTTAAGAAAGCCTTGTACGGTCTAAAACAAGCCCCCAGAGCATGGTATGGGCGAATTTATAGCTATTTGCAGAATATGGGCTTCGTCAAGAGTGACGTAGATCCCAATCTCTACTATTGGAGAGTAGGGGATGAGCCGTTAATCCTGGTATTATATGTAGATGATCTGTTTCTTACTGGATCATCTAAGCTCATCAAGTAATGAAAGGAAAATCTGGTTACTGAATTCGACATGAAGGATTTGGGGAAGATGCACTATTTTCTCGGTTTGGAGGTCTGACAACAGAAGGGAGAAATGTTCCTTGGGCAAGGAACATACACTATTGAGATCCTGAAGAGGTTTCAGATGGAAGAATCTAGACCCATGGCCAGGCCAATGATTACAAAATGGAAGAATATAAACACAACAAAGGATGATGAGGCTGATCCCACCTTGTATAAGCAGCTCATCGGATCATTGATGTAGCTGGTCAATACTAGACAAGACATATGTTATGTAGTGAATACTCTTAGTCAGTTCATGGTGGAACAAAGGAGGGCTCACTGGGCATCAACCAAACATGTTCTCAGATACCTGAAGGGGACAGTCAAGTATGGATTGAAGTACACCAAGGGAAATGAGGTCCAGTTGAGTGGGTTTACAGATGCAGATTGGGTTGGAAGCACAGTGGATTGGAAAATTACCAGTGGGTAATGTTTCAATCTCGGATCAGGAATTACCTCCTGGTGCAGTAGGAAACATAAGTCCATCTGTTACACCATTTTTTGGTCATCTAATCCATTGTTATTAGATGGACCCAAGTACACCAAGTAAGACCAATTTTACCCCAAGTAAAATCACATTCACTATGAAAAATAACTTAGTAAACCACCTTTATTAAGTTGTTTATGGTATAAACAAGAAACCCCATGGGGAAACATTAAATAAATCCATATTTGTTTGATTTTCCTCAAGAAATAATTAGTTAAACAACAAGTTTAATTAATATTCCTGGTTATATTTAACCCAAAACAAGGAAATTAATTAGATAAATCATTATTTATCTTATTATTTTCTAAGAATAATTATTTAAACATTACTTAAATAATATTCTTTGTCAAATATGACTAAATATCCCTTAAATATTAAATAAATCATTATTTATTTGGTTATTACTCAACCATATCCTTAAATTGATAAATAAATCATTTATTTATTTATTATTTTTTAACCACATCCTTAAAATGATAAATAAATCATTTATTTATTTATTATTACTTAATCAGATCCTTAAAATGATAAATAAATCATTTATTTATTTATTATTTACAAGTAAGGGGATTTGACTCAAGTCAAATTCATTTTCCCTCCAACAAATATAATAAAATATTCCATAAAGTTGGATCTTGATTTGGTTAATAATATTTTATTTATGCACCAATATCTAGACTAACTCAATATTTTGTTATAAATAGAAGGGTTTTCCCATTCATTTGTCACCTTTTGTTGCCTAAAGATCACTCTGGATCTCAACTCTTGGTCTAGCTATTGATCCACTATCATAGCCATATTTTTCCATTTTTGTCTAGGTTTTCTACACCATCAAGAGAGGGGAATTCTAAATCTGAAGTGCTGAGGACTTACAAGAACCCATCCCATTGAGGAGAACAGGGAACACCCTCTTGTGTTTTCCTCCCAGGTGCCCTTAATATAAAATTTCATTGGATATATTCTTGTCTTGTCTATTGGATCTATGGAGTAAATCTTATTTTTTTTACTGTTTAATGTCTTCTAATGCATAGATCTAGATTTTTGCAGCATTTTTCTTGATAATCTAACTACAGATCTGAAGATATTAACAGTCATTTATGCTATTAGGGCTGTTTATTATGCGTAGCTAAAGTGGTATTTTTTCGTACACCTTGAATCAAGATTCATACTAACAGCTGGCGACTCCACACGGGTTTACGATTACGACCGCTATCATTTTTCTGATCCTTGCATCTCCAGTTGCTTCAAACCCTAGGATTTCTCTTCAACCCCTTGTTTTTTCTTTTCTTGATGTTGTTTTTAACCCATAAAACCCTAAAACGATAAAAATTCTGACTTCTGTGTGTTTTCCGACCTATTGCGTAGGTGACAGACATCAGCCGCAACTGAGATGACAAATTTTTCTGAAATATACCACTGAGAGTGCTGGAAGTGTAGGTCACACTTTTCAGCCCAAAACCTGTGACCTGGACCTCCACGGCACACTTTACTGCCCCAAAAGTGTGACCTCTGCTGAAAACAGGTCAGAAACTGCGACCTTGACTTTTTGCAGGGATTTTTCTGAAAGTTTTCTGGGTTTGTATGAGCCTCTGTTCAGGGTTCTCTGACCTCCGTCTCCACCTATTTTGGACCTGTACTTGTTATTTTTTGCTCAACTAAGTGGGAACCTAGCCCCCTAGGGCTTCAGTACCCTCCACTTTTTCTGGAAGAGTTTTTGCTATTGCAGGTTGTCTGAAATTTCAGAGTCTTCAATCATTTTTTCAGATCTGATACCTCACCTTCAGATCTGCCTCAGATCGGCTTGTTATCCATCCAAATCTACTCATTTAGATTTGTTTGGGTTTTCCTTTAGGGTGCACTCTGCTTCCCTCCTGGAGATAGCCTTTCGTCACCTCTTTTTACAACAATTCTTCCTCTGATTTGTTTATGTTTCTGCACCACTTTCCAGCAGATTTTGTCCTTTAGATCCCTATCCCTTTTGACCTTAATTCTATTAACTATTTTAGTGTGTTTTGATTAGTCTTTTCACTCACCTATAGACTAGTTGATGAGAGGCCTACCTCATTAGGTTTATATTATTGCATTATTAGCTGTTTATTTTCTATTTTTGCACGCCTATATACTGTCATTTGCAGGTTTATTTACAGCTATACAACGAAAAGTTTTCTTTTCTCTACAAATGTCTGGGTTTAAAAATTAAAATTTACACACTTTTACACACACACCCTAAGCAAAAAAGGGCTTGGTTAACACCACCAAGCAAAGACTCTAAAACATTGAAATCGATTGATCTTGCACCTCTCTTCCCTTGTTTCAACATTGTAATCAGTTGATCCTGCACCTCCTTGCCCTTGTCGGTCTCTTTTTCCTTTGTGCCATGTTTGTGTCGTCACCATTGCACCACCAAGGTGTGCATCCCATAGACTTCCTGGCCTTCATCCTCAGTTTTTGGTAGGGAGACTTACTCCTCTGCATAGGATTCCAGTTATTCCTCAATCGAGTCCGCACTCTGACTCTTCTTTTGGTCCTTTGGGTTCTCCTTCTCATTCTACCTTCGGTTCTCCCCCTGTCACCTTCACCATGTCTGGTGCAGGATCTAATACTGGTGGTAACCTCGGCCCTCCCTATAGGAATACCACTAGTGGGACCTCAACGGACACTATCCTGGCTGCACCCTTGCTCCCTTTCATGGTAGGCCTCAGCCTCCCCGACTTCAACCAGTTGATAAATGCCCTATACACCATGACGCTAGTTGGCCCGCTATGCCAACAAAGCTCCCTTCAGACATCCCAAAGTTTTAAGGTCTTGCTGGACAAGATCCCTCAAATCATGTTAGATCTTTCCACATGTGGTGTTCGTCTAATTCCATTACCATTGACTCTTTCCATCTTCGGTTGTTCCAATGAATGCTTACTGGTGAAGCTTCTAAGTGCTATGTTGATTAGGCCCCTTCCTCTCATACCACCTTTGCGACTCTTTCCTGGGCCTTTTTGTCTTATTTCCAGCTTCCCCTTTGTTATGACACTAGTACCGAGCTCTTGACCTCCTTCTGCCAAACATCTGCGACCCGCCTATCCGACCATGTTCAGGAATGGCGGAGAAGAAGGAGCCTATGTCGAGCCCCTACCTTCGAAGACCATGTCTATATGGAATGATTCCTTAGGAATATCTTGCTGCCTATCGAGAAAGACATCCCATTGTACTTTCCTCAAACTGAAGAATCTTCTCTCCAAGTTGCGTTAAAATATGACCTGATCTATGCTCAGTCGGGTTACGTTTACACCGTTCTACCTAATCTTCCTAGACCCGGTGGTGCCAATGCACTGGGGGCATCTCACGCCGCTGACGGTATCGTTGGAGCTCTCTTTAATCCATATGCTCAACCTTCCATGGGCTATGGTTTTCCTCAGGGAGGGGCCAACACCTCCTGTAATTTTCCCCCTCCCGGTAGCACGTATCCAGGATATGGCATGCCTCCTCCTTTTGCCAAACCTCCTGTTTACCACACTGCTACTCAACCTCCTTTTTATCTGTATCCATAGACTGGTGCTCCAGCTCCTCTAGCATTAGCACCTCCTCCTCCCTTGCCTTCTCAACCCCCGCAATAACAACTACCACCCCCTCAGGGATAGGTGTATGCACAGCAGGGTGCGACTAATCCTCGACAGAGGAAAGGCACTCAAAATTAAGTTGCCCCGGGTAATCTTGGACCTAATCAAGGTAATGCTCCTAACAATATGAACCAACAACAAGGCACTCAGCCCAAGTAGGATAGGCCTCTTCGTACAAACAAGCCCTGTTCTTGTTGTGATTTTTATGGTCATTATATGCATGATTGTCCTCTTCTGCCACAAATGCGACAGCTATGGGAGTCTCAAGAAACATTGAGAGGACAACAAGCCATCCCTTATGTTCCTCCCAGTCCTGCACTTAGTCAGCTGACTGTGCTTACTAATCCTTTCCCTCAACAGGGATTTGTGGCTACCCAACCACTTGAAGGACAGGCAGCCACTCATACTCTTCCATCTCGTTCCCCCGATTACTAGATTTTCATGATGTCCTTTGATCAGCCTTCTGAACCTTCTTCTCCTGGCCCTTAACCTTCAGTTGGTACTCATGACCCCCTTTACCCTCCTAGGATGGTTCCTCCCAGCTTCAACCATCTTGGTGCCATCCCGCCTGGTCATTACCCCTATGGTCAGATACCGTTCCTAGCTCCCCCACCAGGAATGTACACAATACCTGTTATGGCCACCCTCTCTCTTCCTAACCTGACCCTTGGGATTCTCGTCTGGTACCTCGATTCTCCATCCGCTACCCCGCCTGGTCAACCTAAACCTTATCTCGCATTTACCCTAGTTCAGCCATTTCCTATGACTTCTCCCGCTGCAACAGTGCCTCATTCACCTCAACAGGAACCACCTCCCGTTGCGACCGCTTCGGGTAAGAAGGGCAAAGCTCGCAAGGGGGCATCAAAGGAAAAGGATACCTGACAAACCCTGCCCCTTCTCGGCCTCCAAAGCATACCATCCAATGTGCTTTGTGTGATGTTGTTGGCCACACCACACATACTTGTCCAGAATTGTCTCACCTCAAGTCCATGGTCAATGAACCATTTTCAGAATCTGATATCCCAGAGGTATATGTCACTATACCTGATTCAATCCCAAAACTCAAACCATTGCGCACAAATCACCCTTGTGCTTTGTGTGATTTCCATGGTCACTACACTCACCTGTGTCCTCGCCTCGAAGAGTATCGTTCCTCTTTAGAAGCCTTATGCCAATTTGAGGCTGAGCACAATGAGTCACCCGCTCCCTTATTTTCGCATCTTGCTTCGGTAACACTCGAGGACACAGATGCTCCCATTAACTTTTCCCCTTATGATGTTGAGATAATGGGGCCTTGGTCGGAAGTCCACGCTGGGACCTCCCTTGATGTTTCACCTGACCTCCCTAAAACACCCTCCCTAGTCTCAACATAGGGGGATCCTCTGTCTACTCACTCTTCTGTCACCCCTTGTGACAATGCGCATGCGAACCTCTCCTCTCATAATGAAAAGTAAGGTCGCTTTGCCGTGTTAGGTGGTCTTTCTTCCATCATTCACCCCATCTTATATTACGATGATGACATTATGGAAGCAGCACCTACTCCTAACTTTATCTATCCCCCATAGATATTTGAACCATCTTATACTTGAACCACATGCACCTTGTGGCCATTACATTGACACCCAAGTTTTGGGTAAGGGGGCACCCATATTTGAGAGACCAGGAGAAGCAATTCTCCACCACTCTCCTAGTGAATCTATTCATGTTGACTCTAGTCCCATTATTCTCCAACATTTAGAAGAACCTCTAGGGTCCCATATCACTTCAAGATCGCTATAGGAATGATACCCCTCATCATTCCTTCATATTTCATCAACAACCCGGTCTCATAGACATCGTGGTTGACTAAACTACAAGTTTTATGGGAGAACATCAATTCATTATCCCCAAGTCCTACCTTTGGGATAGAAACACCATGTATGCTAACCTAGAAACTTAAATTCCATTTGATTCATATATGCAGTACCAAAAGAGATTGGTAATCGTCTATTTCCTTTCTTAAATTGCATAACCATACCGAAAAAAAGTGGCACACCACATCATTAAAATGTGTTTAGATCTCCCTTTTTCTAAATACATTTTGGCATGTCCATAACATGCCCGGGGGAACCCATTCCTCTCAACCATAAAATCCCAGATCTCAGCCCATAACAGCACTGAAACCCCCTTTCTCTGACAGGTCACACTTTCCAGGTCCTTCCTTGGGACAGGTAGCAATTTTCTGCCCAGTACCTCCTACCCAGGTCGCAGAAAAGACCCCAAGAAAAGTACGACCTAGCCTATTCATGAGCTTTGGGTACCTAAGCTGAAATTTCAACTCACCAAAATGAAATGTAGGATGAGACATCTTACCTACAACTGTCGGATCTTAAATTCCAACAATCGGTTTATCCGCTACAACTACCACAAGATTTAAGGCCTCCTCTCCTCACGATATTCACCACAGCTCCACCAGGAAATAAGTGAATCTGGAAGGAAAATGCCTTATTAAAAGAAAACCCCTGATTTTTCTTTCGCTTACTACAACCAAACCATAGCTCAGTTTGACGAACTGTCTATACCATTGGAAATATCCCACCAAGCCCTCAAATGGGTATCTATTAAATTTTTGTGATTCTATACTTCACTAGGACGCACTTTGTCCAAGAAGTGCCACTTCACACTTCCTCAAAATTGAATTTATTCACTTGAAACACTCATACTGGGGGCACCATGTTGCCCCCATACTTGTCCACGCTCGTGTCGAATTTCGTCGTGAGTTACCATCTTGTACTCATGCCTTGACGGTCCCCATTGGACCCCTTTTTCTATGTGGCAGCACCATCGAGTCACCCTTGCTTAGAGCATCAGAGTTGAGTCATCATTGCTTTCATGGAGTCTATCCTGAGTCCCTTCACATCCTGCCATAGTTCTCCATCCTTCATTGCTTGGTCCCTTTCTCGTGTCGCACATTATGGCCTTCAGTCCCACTGTCCCCTATCCCTCATGATATTGTGTCAGTCGCTACCAGGTCATCATGCCATTTATGCTCTAAAAAGGGAAGTTGTCCGTTCGCTACTCAGCCCCCCCATTTCATCATCATCATCGGTGTCAGTCTGTTAGTCACTCTACTATTTTCTCTTGTGCCTTAGTTGAGGATCCCTTATTGCCTCACCTATGGAGGACCTCCTTTTGTTGACATCAACTCATTCATTCCAGAAGACAAGTCTAGAGGGCAGGTGTACCTTGGTTCCAACTTCCACTCTTGTTCGGTGCCTCAGATCAGGAAAAGGGACTCCTTATTTCCCTTTAACTTGATTGTTTCTCAGCTCTAGCTCCTTTCAACATGATCAAGATTCGTATACTTGATGGTTCAGTGATGCAACAACTGAAATCGATGATTCCCGAGTGTGTGTGAGATGTCTCAACCCTCATGAGGGGGTGGCCCTACAGGTAGCCCCCCACACACTCGGATGACCTCTTCATTACAGCCTTTGATGCAGCTCCATACATTTGATGATGTTGGCCTCAGCCGCTTGCAGCGCCTTTTTTGCATGTATCAGTCAGATTTTTAGAGCCCTTTCCTGTTTTCAGGGGCATCTGGGTTGCATTTATATCTCATGTACTTAGATATCATTGTACAAGTCCTGGCTATTATCCCAGGCACAATATGTATGTGGGATTCATTATTGTGTTATTTATCTAGTTCATGTTTATGCTAGCATTATGTTGTCTCATGGTTTTTCGGACGCCTTATTGTTTGTACTATTGCCTCGACAGGCATAGGTATGCCTCCCTCGCCACCTATGGCAGGTACTCACTTATCAAAAATACTTGTCGCACCTACAAGTCACCTCCTTAGGGTCTAGTTCTTTCAGCACTTTGGTCTACCTTACAATCCTCTCTATTTGACTTCCCCGTTGTTGTCTAGTGATTGATTTCACAACGTAATTTGGTCATACGATTAGCTCCTAACGCTCACACGCTGGGGGGCAATCTGTTACACCATTTTTTGGTCATCTAATCCACTGTTATTAGATGGACCCAAGTACACCAAGTAAGACCAATTTTACCCCAAGTAAAATCGCATTCACTATGAAAATAACTTAGTAAACCACCTTTATTAAGTTGTTTATGGTCTAAACAGGAAACCCCATGGGGAAACATTAAATAAATCCATATTTTTTTGATTTTCCTCAAGGAATAATTAGTTAAAAAACAAGTTTAATTAATATTACTGGTTATATTTAACCCAAAACAAGGAAATTAATTAGATAAATCATTATTTATCTTATTATTTTCTAAGACTAATTATTTAAACATTACTTAAATAATATTCTTTGTTAAATATGACTAAATATCCCTTAAATAATTAAATAAATCATTATTTATTTGGTTATTACTCAACCATATCCTTAAATTGATAAATAAATCATTTATTTATTTATTATTTTTTAACCACATACTTAAAATGATAAATAAATCATTTATTTATTTATTATTACTTAATCAGATCCTTAAAATGATAAATAAATCATTTATTTATTTATTATTTACAAATAAGGGGATTTGACTCAAGTCAAATTCCTTTTCCCTCCAACAAATATAATAAAATATCCCATAAAAGTTGGATCTTGATTTGGTTAATAATATTTTAATTATGCACCAATATCTAGACTAACTCAATATTTTGTTATAAATAGAAGGGTTTTCCCATTCATTTGTCACCTTTTGTTGCCTAAAGATCACTCTGGATCTCAACTCTTGGTCTGGCTATTGATCCACTATCATAGCCATATTTTTCCATTTTTTTTTGGGTTTTCTACACCATCAAGAGAGAGGAATTCTAAATCTGAACTGCCGAGGACTTACAAGAACCCATCCCATTGAGGAGAACAGGGAACACCCTCTTGTGTTTTCCTCCCAGATGTCATTAATAAAATTTCATTGGATATATTCTTGTCTTGTCTATTGGATCTATGGAGTAAATATTATTTTTTTACTATTTAATGTCTTCTAATGCATAGATCTAGATTTTTGCAGCATTTGTCTTGATCATCTAACTGCAGATCTGAAGATATTAGCAATCATTTCCGTTGTTAGGGATGTTTGTTATGCGCAGCTAAAGTGGTATTTTTTCGTACACCTCGAATCAAGATTCATACTAACAACATATCACTAATTTCAATCGAGGCAGAGTATATGGTAGCAAGCACAGCTTTGTGCAAGGCCATATGGCTTTGTAAATCACTCTTGAACCTACTCAAGAAGAGGATGGAACTGACCGAGATTATGTGTGATAATTAGAGTTGCATCAAGCGCTCTAAGAATCTTGTGTTTCTTGATTGGTCGAAACACATTGACATTCAGTGCCACTTCATCAGGGATTATGTCTAATGGGGAGCCATGTGGTTGAGGTACACTCCTACAGGGGAACAGGTGGAGTATATCTTCACTAAGGCTCTAAGTAAGATTAAGTTCACTTACTTCAGAGAGAATATGGGGATGGTCGAGAACCCTTTCCATTAGAGGAACGAGTGGTCTACAGAGTCAGAGGGAGATGTAGTACAGATGAGGCAGTGGTAGAAATAGTGTCCAAGCAGTAGCACAGAGGACAACAACGCAGAGATGAGGGGCAAAAACCAGGACATCAATAACACAATATATGTTCTAGAATCATAACAATACAGTTGGTACCTTGCTTGAACACTTTCCTTGCTAAGAGGGGGTGTTGATTTTATAGCATTGAGAAGTGTTCCAAGTCTCAAATTTGGTGGAGAGGCTTGGACAACAGTTATCAAGATAACACATAAATCATTTGTGGAAATTCCACTCAGATATTTCTTTATTAAAATAATTTATTATTTTAATGTGGACCCTAAGTCTAAACTTAGGGAAATTAAATAATTAAAGGGTATTAATAAAATAGAGTGTGAATTTTCTAGAAAACGAAGATCAAGTCATTTTTTAATCTAAGCCATTGATTAAAGATATAATCTTGGTCATTGATTCATCAGTGAGAAGACTATAAGAAGAGGATTGAGGGTCATTTGGAAATGAAGCCGGGCACATTCTGAGTACCGGAAGGAAATCGATCCTGAACTAAGAGAATTTGATTTCAGTGGGTGAGTTTTTAGAGGCGGGTTTACAGAGATAGAATGAGGAGGGAGAAGTCAGTAGACAGAGAAGCAGAAGGTAGAATGGTGAAGGAAAGGAAGTGTTGTTCAACAACATCAAGCCCTCCACGCAGAATTACACACTCTAGGGAGGGACTGCGCAGAGAGGATATGTAGAATGATGCAAAGGGTGTAGGAGTACATCCCATGTGTCATGAATACTTCCGGAGTGTTCGGAAAATTCATACCAGGTGTATGCTATTTTATTTTTCTCGCCAAGACTTATGTAAAAGATCTTTTCATTGCTGAAGATAAATACAAACCCTCATTTGGTGCACCGGTTTTCCCACATTGGGTTTTTCTAGGGAAAAATTTCCAAAAATAACTACGTTCATATGGTTATTTCTATTGTTCTATATGTGTTATTTATGTTCTTCTTCTTTTGATTAGAGTGAAAAACTACAATTGTGTTTATTTAAAAATTTACTGAAGCATTTGTAAATAAATTATCTAATAAGTAGGCGAAATAAATCAATATGTTAGGTCCCTATATTACTAGTATAGTCCCTTATTGTTGTTAGTGTAGCCCCCTCATTGTTATTGTTGTACCCCTGTAACCCCAATATTGTTATTATTGTGCCCTTACATTATTATTGTTAGGTCGGATAGGATTATATTGTGACTCCATGGACTCCTATATATAGAAGGACACTTTTTCATTTGTATCATCCAATAATTATTCATTTATGTAATGTAAAGGAGGTTTCCCCCTCGAAGTGGCTTATTTCTAAGGCGTCGATCTCTCTTTTCTTCTATTTTTGGAGCTAGTTTCATAACATTTGGTATTAGAGCTTTGGATTCTAAGGTTTCACTGCTCCAAACAGGTCATCGTGGAATTTTTTCTATAACGTTTTTTCTACGAAGGTTTAGAAGCTGAAATTTTTATCACGCGAAGCTGAATTCTTAAGGAACTTCGTGTAAAAATTTCAGATCTTGGTTCACAATATTTGCGGAGATGTGATCTGTGGAATTTGGGGTTTTTTTTCAAGCTCCCGACTTTCATCTCAAAGAGGTGACCATGGGAAAATCGTCATAACTCTCTCTCTGAGCATTAGATTGGTATTCTGTAAAAAGTGGCCGAAAGGAAACAAAATTTAGTTTCCTGTGTATAAATTTCAGAGCCGAAGGAAGAAACAGTGACACGTGGTACACCGTACAAGTTTTCTCTACTAAACCAATCCATAATTAGGTCATTGTGGGAGATCGGGAATAACTTTTACTTGAAGCATCCAAAGCAGGTCAGACCCATGGCATTGGAAAGAAGATTTAGAGGGCTACTGCAGGACCGAATTTTAGATATTGAAGATCCGAAATCATAGAGATAATTCAGTTTCAATATCGAGCTCCTCAAAAGAAAGAAAAAGGTGTATATTTTTTTTTCAAATTGCATAAGTCTTGTTTTAAAGATAAGTTTGAAGTGATTCTAAGGGCATATTGAAGCACATATATCAATATTAGGTTCTAAAATGCCACTTAAAAATAATTCAACACCCATTAAGACTTTATAAGGCTCTACTATGACTCATGAGGAGGAAGAAGTGCAACATGAAATATCAAAATTACAAGACCAAGTGCACCAAATTTCGCTCTCGCAAAGAGCAACAAAAAATGAAATGGAAGTTTTGAAGAAAGGTGTGTAAGCTAAGATGGATGGCTTGAAGAAAGGTGTGGAAGCTAAGATGGATGGTTTGAAGAATGGCATGGAAGATAAGATGAATGGCATGGAAGCTGGCATGGAAGCTAAGATGGATGACATGGAAGCTAAGATCGATGAAAAAAATGAAAGACAACATGGAAGACATGAAGAATGATCTAAAAGTAGACATGGAAGGTTTGATGACAAGGTTGATACAAGAAATGATTCCTAATGGCGAAAAGACAGTAGAGGAAACTCATGATGAGAACAAAATAAATGTTAATCATGATTTCATAAACTCTAATGTTGGATTGAAGACCCACCATATTCCAAATATCGATATGAGGAATTTTGATGGAAAGGATCCTGTAACATGGGTACTACATATGGAGTAATATTTTGATCTCAATAATGTGAAAAACACAAAAAAGGTACACATTGCAACTTTATATTTAGAACAAAATACATTTGTATGGTATTGATGGCTTTTCTCTCGTAAAAAAATTGTCACTTGGTCAATTTTTACAGAGGAAATGATAGCACATTATGAGGATACAAAGAGAAACACCTTCTTTAGCCAATTGATAAATCTCAAACAAAAGGTTTCAATGGTGGAGCACATTGAGGAATTCCAAAAATTGAATATAAGGGTAGCTGATATTCCAGAGGAACACAAGATTGACGTCTTCATAGGGACTTTAAAGGATAACATCCAACATGAGGTTCGTGTTTGGGAACCTAATTCATTGGAGAAGGCATTCAGGTTGGCAAGAAAAATTAAATGTAAAATTATGGCGACAAGGAAGCCTAACACTCACATATATAAAGATGGAAGTGTTGCTACTCCTATAATTCCACAACCTACAAGGTTGACACCACAACATTTGGAAGAAAAAAAAGCAAAAGGGCTTTGCTACAGTTGTGATAGAAAATACACTAAAGGTCATAAGTGTGCTGAGAATAAATTATTTTACATAGATTGAGAAGAGGAGGAAGAAAATGAACAAGAAACTTCAAAAGAAGAGGATATACACCAGGAACCAACCCTAGAGAAATAAGAAATGAGTCTGACCATATCGTGTAATGCATTGGCATGAATTACCACTCCTCAAACTCTCAAGATAGAAGGACATATCAAGAAGAAAAAGGTAATAGTGCTTATTGATTTGGGTGGTACCCATAATTTTATTCATTGTAAGGTAGCCAAGGAATTGAATTGATTCCTATACCCAGCACCAGAATGTCAAGTGATGATTTCAAATGGAGGAACTATAAATTTCTTTGCAAAATTCCATATTATCAAGCTATCCATGGGGGAATATGTATTGAATAGTCCAATGCTTTCCATTCCAATGGGAGGTGTTGATGTTGTACTAGGAGTATAATTGTTACAATCTTTGGCGATGGTAGCTTTTAATTTTCACGAAATTTTCTTGAAATTTTTTCCGGAAGGAAAGGAAGTCAAATTACAGGGTATCACGGGGAAGCCAGGAAAGATAATAAGCTCTAATGTCATGACAAAGCTTCTGAAGAAATATCAACGAGGTGTAATTACACAATTATGCTCACTAGAAGTTCCAAGATCAAAATAATCTATTTCTCCAGATCTCCAAAATGTCTTGGAAAATCATTCCAAGGTGTTTGAAACTCCCAAAGGACTCCCACCTATTCATGATCATGATCATGCTATTCATTTTATTCCAGGAAGTGTTCCTCCAAACGTCAGGCCTTACAAATATCCTTATGTCCAAAAAAGCGGAATTGAACATATGATTGTAGAAATGTTAGAGGCTAGTATAATTCAACCTAGTCAAAGTTCTTTCTCTGCTCCAGTAGTATTGGTGCACAAGAAGGATGGATCATGGCGCATATGTCCGGATTATAGGGAGCTCAATAAGCTCACTATTAAAAATAGATTTCCCGTTTCTGTGATTGATGAATTACATGGAACGATTTATTTTACCAAGTTGGATATTTGTTTAGGATATCATCAAATTAGAATGAAGACAAAAGATATTCCGAAAACAACATTTTGAACTCATGAGGGTCATTATGAATTTTTGGTCATGAATTTTGGCCTTACCAATGCAACTTCTACATTTCAAGGGTTGATGAATTCCATTTTCAAACCCTTCCTTAGAAAATTTGTGTTAGTATTTTTTGATGATATAATAATCTACAATAGGTCTTGGAAGGATCATGTTCAACATGTTGACAGGGTGCTCAAACTATTGGAGGAGAAACAATTATATGCAAAAACCTCCAAATGTTTCTTTGAAGTAGAAGAGGTGGAATATCTGGGTCATACTATATCTCATGAGGGTGTTAAGGTAGACCTTAACAAAATTACATCCATTCAGGAATGGAAAGTCCCCACAACCATAAAGCAGTTGCAAGGATTTATCAGGTTAAGAGGGTATTATCGCAAGTTTGTTAAGAATTATGGGAGAATAGAAACACCTCTAACAACATTATTGAATAAAGATGCATTTTCATGGACTCTTGAAGCAAATAAGGCCTTTGAACATCTTAAAGATGCAATGTGACTAGCACCTGTCTTAGCTACACCAGACTTCACAAAAACCTTTCTTGTGGAATGTGATGCCTCAGGAAATGGAATTGGTGCTATTTTAATGCAAGAAGGAAGACCCATTTCTTTTGAAAGTATTCCAATCAAAGGAAAGTATTTACAAAAAACTATTTATGAGAAGGAAATGTTGGAAAAACTACATGCACTAAAGAAATGACGACCTTACCTAATGGGAAGACACTTCAAGGTAAAAACTAATCATGATAGTCTCTAACACTTTTTGGAACAAAGACTATCTTCAGAAGAGCAACAAAAATGGGTCACAAAGATTTTGGGTTATGACTTTGAAATCATCTAAAAAAAAGGAAGCTAAATGTTGTTGCAAATGCACTCTCAAGAATGGATGAAGAGGTGGAAGCATTACTTTGTGCCATTTCTATTATTTAACCAGATTGGATAACCGAAGCAAGGGATGAATGGAAGAAGGATGAAGAAGTGTTGAAACTCATTCAAAAGTTGCAACAAGATCCTAGTACATTCGATACATTTAGTTGGAAAAATGATTCCTTATGGTACAAAGATAGCTTATATCTTTGTAATAATTCCCAACTAAAACGAAATATTCCTTTGGAATTTCACACTTCTCCTTTAGGAGGACACTCGAGATTTTTAAAAACTTACCACAAGGTGAATAAAGAACTTGTTTGGGATGGCCTTAAATATGATATTCAAAAGTTTGTGGCAAATTGTTTGGTTTTCCAGAAAAATAAAGTTGAGACAATTAAGACCGCAGGTCTTCTACAACCTTTATCCATTCCAAGTCAAAGTTGGGAGGATATTTTAATGGATTTTATCACAGGTTTACATAAGTCCGAAGAAAAGAGTGTCATCATGGTGGTAGTTGATATACTTACCAAGTATGCACACTTTTGTGCATTATCTCATCCATTAAAAGAAAGTACAGTTGCTACTGCATTTATGGAAACAATTCAAAAGCTACATGGAAACCCAAATATTATTGTAAGCGACAAAGATCCAATTTTTACTGGAAATTTTTGGACGAAATTATTTTCTTGTTTGGGTACTCAACTAGCTCATAGCTCATCTTATCATCCTCAATCTGATGGTAAAAATGAGATAGTGAACAAATGTTTGGAAGGATATCTTCGCTGTTTTGTATCTGATAAACAAACATAATGGGTCAAGTGGTTACCTCTGGTTGAGTGGTGGTATAACACTTCCTTCCATACTGTAGTAAAAATGACCCCATTTATGGCACTTTATGGATATCATTCACCATCCATCACAGAACCTTTAAGAGAAAATTATAAGGTTCAAGTAGTGGAAGATCACATAAAGCATCAAAAACAATTTCTCCAACTCTTAAAGGATAACCTAAATTTGGCACAAAATCGAATGAAACAACAGACGGATCAACATCACAGTGAGAGAAGTTTTGATGTAGGAGACTGGGTATTTTTACGGATACAACCATACAAAAAAATGTACCTCAAACAAGCTAAGAAGGATAATAAATTATCGCCAAAGTACTATGGCCCTTACAAGGTGTTGCAAAACATTGGTACTATGGCATACAAATTGGAGCTTCCTACTTCTTCACGAGTGCATCCAGTTTTCCATGTTTCATGCTTAAAGAAGGTTATAGTTGACAAAATTCCAATACAGACAATATTTCCAGAACTTGAGGAGGAAGGAAAAATCATATTGGAACCTGAAGCAGTCACGGAAACAAGAACTCAACATCTATGAAATTGATCAATTTCAGAGTATCTCATCAAGTTGAATAACTTACCCACTGAAGATTCTACATGGGACGATGAGAGTTTTATACAGAAGCATCTAGAGCTACTCAAGTGTTGAGGACAACACTTTTTTTTTAAGGATAGGGGCATGTTAGGTTCCTATATTACTAGTATAGTCCCTTATTATTGTTAGTGTATCCCCTTTATTGTTATTGGTGTACCCCTGTAACCCAAATATTGCTATTATTGTGCCCTTACATTATTATTGTTAGGTCGGCTAGGATTATATTGTGACCCCATGGACTCATATATATCGAAGGAGGTTTTTTCATTTGTATCTTCCAAGAATTGTTCATTTATGTAATGTAAAGGAGGTTTCCCTCTCGAAGTGGCTTATTTCTAAGGCATTGATCTCTCTTTTCTTCTATTTTTGGAGCTGGTTTCATAACACAATCACTGCAGTAATAATTTTCAGATTTGAAAATTTCACATGGTATCAGAGGAACAGGCTAAAGACAGAAAGGGAGGATTTTATATGGACCAAATATCCGATAATAAAAATGGTTGACGCAATACTCCAGAGCACTTAGAAATGTAGAGGGAACATGACATGACTGTGTTGGCATCCAAACTAGAAGAGGATCTCACTTGTATGTCAAGCATCGCTCCTCTAGGTGTTTGGTATATTGAAATTGGAGCATCTGCTCATATGATGGGAGTTCGAGAATTTTTTTCGAGCTACCAAGAAGAACGGATGAGTTTCTAGATTACAATGGGAAATAAGGCCAAGTGTACCCCTGTTGGGAGAGTTACCATAATATTTCAGACAGAAGCTGGCAACAAGATTCAAGCCACAAACGTTCTACCTGTACTAGGGTTGTAGATGAATTTTCTCTCAGTGTCTCATCTCTAGAACAAGGGTTATGACGTATACTTTATTGGAAATTTTTTTATGTCAAACATCCTAGCTAGAAAAAGAAGGCAAAAATCGAAGAAACGAGCCATAAACTATATAAACTCTAGCTTGAATCCCCAATGGCTTTGATTGGAAGTACAAATGAAAGTTATTTGAATGAATTATGGCACAGAATTATGGGGAATTTACATTATGGAGCCTTGAATATTCTCAAGAAGACTGTCATAGGAGCTCCAGAACTCAACACAAGGAGAGATGAAGTCTGCAGTGGATGTGTACTAGGGAAGTATGCTAAAGCAACATTTCCAAGAGGCAGCAGTAGGGTGAAGAGTGAATTGGAGTTGATACACTCAGATATTTGCAGTCCAATGTCCACAACTTCTCTCAGTGGTGCAAAGTATTTTGCTACCTTTATTGATGATCATTCTAGGAAGACTTGGATCTACTTTCTCAAAACAAAAGATGAAGTCTTTGAACGTTTCAAAGAATTCAAGGTGTTGGTAGAAAATTCAACAGGAAAGAAGATCAAGAAACTATGGTCATATAATGGTGGAGAGTATATTGATAAAGACTTCACAAATTTCTACGAAAAGGAAGGCATCAAGAGAGAATGGACAAATCCATACAATCCAGATTAGAATGGAGTTGCGAAGAGGAAGAACCAGACCATTATAGAAGATGCAAGGGTAATGTTATATAAACAAGATATGCCCAAATTTTTGTGGGCAGAAGCTTGCAATACAACTGTGTATGTGCATAATAGAGTACCCAATAGAGCATCGGGGAAGGTAACTCCTGAGTGTGTTCATAGCCAGCAAGCTAGAGGTGAGCCATATTAGGATATTTGGTAGCATGGTGTATTGCCACATTCCAGTTGAGAAGAGGAAGAAGTTGGATTAGACTGTGGAGAAGGGTTATCTTGTGGGCTATAGTGAAAATGTGAAGGCATATCGCATCTATATTCCGGAAAATAGGAAGATCGTAGTAAGACGGGACGTGAAATTCATGGAGGAGAGAGCCTTCAGAATATCGCAGGAAATGGCTATAGATACGCAGGTTGAAGAGGATCCACTAGTATAGCCTCAATGACCTACAAAGTATGGGTCGATTGCCTCTCCACAACACAAGGATTCTGAGGATGGTTCCTCCGAAGAAGAGCGGGTAGGAGAGCATGTAAGACCACCCACCACCAATGGAATACTGAACAGAGAACTCCAACAAATTCTGAAGGATGCAGAAGAATTTGTTGGAGCCCCTAGAGACATGAACAAGGTATAGATACAACCTGATAGATACTAGGCCCTGGTAGTTTAGGTTGGAGAACCCTCTAGCTTTCGGGGGGCATCTTAGCATCAAGTGTGGGTATATGCCATGGTAGAGTATTATATCTCCATCATGACAAACAATGTCTGGGAAGTAGTACCTAGACCACATGAGATATCAGTTGTAGGATTAAGGTGGATCTAGAAGATCAAGTATGCTATAGACGACAACATAGAGAAGTTCAAGGCTATATTTGTGGCTAAGGGGTAAACACAAAAATAAGGGATCGATTATGAGGAAACCTTCGCCCTTGTAGCTCAATACACTTCTATCAGATCCGTCATTTCTCTAGTAGCTCAGATGGGATGGGAGATTCACCAGATGGATGTCAAGACAATGTTATTGAATGGGGTGATCAAGGAGGAAGTTTACATAGAACAACTGAAGGGCCTTGAGACACATGAGTAGAAGACTCATGTTTTCAGGCTTAAGAAAGCCTTGTATGGTCTAAAACAAGCCTCCAAAGCATGGTATGGGCGAATTGATAAATATTTACAGAAGATGGGTTTCGTCAAGAGTGACTTAGATCCCAATCTCTACTACTTGAGAGTAGGGGATGAGCCATTAATCCTGGTATTATACGTAGATGATCTGTTTCTTACTGGATCATCTAAGCTTATCAAGGACTGCAAGGAAAATATGGCCACTAAATTCAACATGAAGGATCTGGGGCAGATGCACTATTTTCTCGGTTTGGAGGTTTGGCAGCAGAAGGGAGAAATATTCCTTGGGCAAGGAAGATAGACTACAAATATCAGGAAGAGGTTTCATATGGAAGACTGTAGACCCATGGACACACCAATGATTACAAACTAGAAGAATATAGACACAATGAAGAATGATGAGGTTGATCCCACCTTGTATAGGCAACTCATCGGATCAATGATGTATCTGGTCAATATTAGACCAGATATATGTTATGCATTGAATACCCTCAATTAGGTCATGGTGGAACCAAGGAGTGCTCACTGGGAAACAACCAAACATGCTCTCAGATACCTGAAGGGGAAAACCAAGTATGGATTGAAGTACACCAAGGGAAATGAGGTCTAGTTGAGTGGGTTTACAAATGCAGATTGGGCTGGAAGCACAGTGGATCAGAAAATTACTAGTACGTACTGTTTCAGTCTCTGATCAAGAATGACCTCCTAATGCAGTAGTAAATAGAAGTCCATCTCAATAAGTTCAGCCAAGGCAGAGTATATGGCAGCAAGAACAACTTCGTGTGAGGCCATATGGATTCAAAATTACTCTTGAACCTACTCAAGAAGAGGATGGATCCAATCGGGATTATTTGTGATAATTAGAGTTGCATCAAGTTCTCTGAGAATCCTGTATTTCATGACCGGTCAAAACACATTGAAATTCGGTGCCACTTCATTAGGGACTATGTTTAATGGGGATTCGTGTAGTTGAGGTACACTCTTACAGGGGAACAAGTGGTAGATATCCTCACCAAGGCTCTGTGTAAGATTAAGTTCACTTACTTCAGAGAGAAGATGGGGATGGTCGAGAACCCCTTCCATTAGAGGAACGAGTGGTTGACAAAGTCAAAGGGAGCTACAATATGGATGAGGCAGTGGCAAAGATAGTGTCACAAGAAGCAGTATAGAGGTTAACAACACAGAGATGAGGGGAAACAACTAGGACATCAATAGCACAGCATATGTTCTAAAATCAGAGCAGTACAATTGGTATCTTGCTTGAACACTTTCCTTGATAAGTGGGAGTGTTGATTTTATAACATAGGGAAGTGTTCCAAGTCTCAAATTTGGTGGAGAGGTTTGGGCAACAGTTATCAAGAGAACCCATAAATCATTTGTGGAAATTCCACTCGGATCTTTCTTTATTAAAATAATTAATTATTTTAATGTGCACACTAAGTCTAAACTAAGGGAAATTAAATAATTAAAGGGTATTAATAAAGCATAGTGTGAATTTTCTAGAAAACGAAGACCAAGTCATCTTTTAATCTGAGCCATTAATTAAAGATATAATATTGATCTTTGATTCATCAACGAGAACACTATAAAATGAGGCTTGAGGGTCATTTGGAAATGAAGCCGGGCACATTCTCAGTACCTGAAGGAAATCAATTCTAAAGTAAGAGAATTCAATTTCAGTGGGTGAATTTGTAGAGGCGGTTTTTCAGAGACAGAAGGAGGAGGGAGAAGTCAGCAGACAGAGAAGCAGAAGGTAGAAGGGTGAAGAAAAGGTAGTGCTGAGCAGCAACATCAAGCCGTCCATGCAGAATTATGTAGTTTGGGGAGGGAATGCATAGAGAGGCTACGCAGAATGATGCAGAGGGTGTAGCAGTACATTCCTTGCATCGGTAATACTTTCAGAGTGTCCGAAAAATTCATACCAGGCATATGCTATTTTATTTTTCTCGCCAATATTTCTGTAGAATATCTTTTCATTGCTGAAGATAAATACAAACCCTCATCTGCTGCACCGGTTTTCCCACATTGGGTTTTTCTGGGGGAAATTGTCCAAAAATAATTGTGTTCATATGGTTGTTTCTATTCTGCTATATGTGTTATTTCTGTTCTTCTGTTTTTTATTGCAGTTAAGTATTGCAGCTGTGTTTATTTCAAAATTTACTGAAGAAAATGTAAATAACTTATCTAATAAGTAGGTGAAATAAATCAATCACTGCAGTAATAATTTTCATATTTGAAAGTTTCACAACAACTAGGATTCTTTGATTTGATTGTCCAATAACATATCATGCCCCAACTAGCACATGCGCTAAATAGACTTGTGCCCCTGAAAAAAATCCAACGACCCGGGGTAATTGCAATTAATGGAAACAATCACCCATCAGACTCTAACATGCTTTGGGGTTAACACTGCCTCTTGTGCGTGATAATATAAAAACAATGAAATATTTCTATATGGAAACTCTATAGTAGTAGGATTTCAAATAGTGCCTAGGTGGAATAATATTCAACACTTCACCTTATTGTATTTCCAGTAAACTTGAACACTGATTAATTAATACATAACCCATCGATTGCTTAACAAGAGTTGATAATTTCTCTAGGAAATGATGGTTGTTATATGTGACAATATAGACCTCTCTATACAAAAGTTGAATGTTGTATATCATTGATCACAACCATTCGAAAGAGAAACATAGAATATGACCAAACAATCCAATCGATATCGGGTATAAAATTACACCCACTGTCAAGAAATGAGAATGATTCAAAATAATCCATTTTTTTTTATAATTAAAAGACTCTTTAGTGCCGAAATATCAAATATTGCCTAGGTAAAGACAAATGTAGCACTTTTCCTAGTTGTATTTTCATTAAACTTGAATAATGATTAATCAATATATAACCCATCGATTTCCTAACGAGAGGCGCCAATTTCTCTAGGAAATTATGGTTGTTATGTGTGGTAGTGTAGGCCTCTCTATACAAAAGTTGACTGCCATAAATTTATAGAATTTAGCACAATAGTAAACGTTGATACCTAAATTAGATTCATGATAACCGGGTGCATGAATTAATGCAACTTGACATATTGTATGTGCATAAATTTATATTTACGTTTTAATGTGCATTGAAATCTATTTCATTTGTAGTACATTTTTATGTAATCAAATTTAAAAAAAGCAAGTTTCAAATTCCTAAAAAATCCGTAGACTATTGGTATAATGGAAGAATTTTGAATATCATTAACATTGATCTAGAAGAATTGAAATATTCTTACATCTTCACCTCTTTGCTATACTAGATAATCAAACTCTTTGTGCCTATGTTGGAACTCATGTGACTTGCACTAAATGAAAATATGTAATTTAGCATTCAAACACATGCAATTATTGGTTCCAGTCTAGAATATTTGAAATATTCTTACATTTTAACCTCTTGGCTCTATGGATGATAAAACTCTTTGTGCCTATGTTAGAACCTATGTCATTTGTACTAAATGAAAATATATAAAGAAACATATTCAAAAACAAAATAATTAGAGTTATTGATTCAATATGCTTATTTTAATATTAAAAAACGTCTAATTATTGATTTTGCCTATTCATACATACTTTTAATATCAAATATATTTCCTTTTCAAGTGTTATTTTCAATGCAATGCTTGTGAAGAAGAAAAAATGTCAGATTTTGAACTGATAACAATTAAAGATATTTCCAATGATATGAAAAGAGACATAAGTAAACAAGTATAAATGATAACAAGCACAACTACAAAAGTAGATATTACACCAAATACAAACAAAAAAACATAAAACACACAAGAAACAAAAGAATAATGGTAGTTCTATCCAAGTTTAGTTAGTCCTATATTAGATTTGTTTTCTTTTCAAGAATTAATTTCAACCCAATGCTTATGACCAAGCAAGAAAGGTTGTAGTCTATACTAATATCAAATGAGGACATCAACAATAATAAAACAATAAGCATTTTCCATGGTATGTGTTGGTTACATGTAGAACTTTTTTGGACAAAAAAAATAAGGTAAGACCAATACTCCGCATAGATTTGACAGATAAGAAGGTTGAAATGAAATTAATGTTTCTTGTGCCTGCACAACTTATCGAACAACATGAGCAAAAATTATTGCAGATGTTGGGATTTCTATTACAAACTAAAAAAAAAAAAGAAAAAAAAGAAAAAAAAAAAAAAGAAAAAAAAAGAAAGAAAAGAAAAGAAAAGAAAATATGGTGGTGACTTTGAAAAAACAATCTCACTGAGTAATTCTAGCATTGTAGAAAACATACCTCATGTTTGCAAAAAACATCGATTTTTCCCAAATACAAAAATTGAAAATTTGTTGCATAATCCATATCCATTTCCAGTTGGCACAATCGATGTTATTGCTATTTCAAAAACATAGACAGGGACACAACACATCCTAGAAATCAAATATGGCAACACTGATGAGGACAGTGCAATAGTAAGTTCAAATTTATTTCAATGTTTCAATGATAGTTACTTATTTTTCACCTCTTATATTATTTACATATATTGTTTTACAAATATTACATATGTAAGAGATTTAAGTGCATGGGAAACTTGTTGAAATTTACCTTTCCATTCAGAAAAAATTGCAATAAAACATATTTCTACCAATATTTCCAAAAAATATAGTTAAATAATAAGAAATATTTTTCCGAACTTCACAATTAACATCCATGTGTTCATTGAAAACAAAGAAGAAAGTAGAAGGTCTCAAAAAAATGCTTTCTTCACTGGATGGAACATCCAAGGCAAAAAATTCTATATATATATATATATATATATATATATATATATATATATATATAATGAGAGAGAGAGAGAGAGAGAGAGAGAGAGAGAGAGAGAATTGATTTGAGGTTGCTAAACCTCAATTTTCTATATTAATTTTGCAATATTTATAGGGAGTATTGACACCTCCAAGTGCATATACAAAACCCTTTGAAGATGCATCTCAAAATGTAGTAATCCAATCACATCTCCCAAAACAATGAAAGAAACTATAGTTTATTGTGTCAATTTCAAGAAAAACTATTTCTTTCTTTACTTCCGTTGGTTGATTTATATTTTACGAGCAAACAACAAGACTACAACAAATTATATTCCTAGAGGAATCAAATTGGAAAAAGTATTGCCTGTTTCACAAAAAGTTTCCTATCAACAATGTTGTGTGGATATATCAACCATTATTGATTTGTTGGGTAGTTTCCATATCTATGGCACATTTACAGTAAACCATCAAAACATGATTATGCACATAGAATAATAGTTTTTTTTTTTATTTTCATTCTCGAGCAATTCTTGTAAATATGAAATTAAGACTTTGGATTTACTGGGACACTGATCATCATTGTGTATTTACTTTGTCTTTAATTAGTTATTAACATTATATAAAGAATAATTCCAATGAAGTTGTTTGTTTAAGTTCCATGCTTTGTATTATGATATTTACTCATTATCTATACTCTTTATATGTTTATTGTTCATTCTACCACTATGTGAAAATTTACATGCAAAGTTTGTAAAACTTTTTAACATATAGGTTTTTTTGTTTTGTTTTTTTTTTGATTTTTTGCTTTTATTTTTTTGTTTTTTCTACGGTGGCTATACCCAACCTCAGTGTAGGTCCCCCACTGATCCATTGATTTAACATTTGTGATCGCTCGTAAAAATTGATAGCTCATAACGATTGCATCCCTCCCCCCTTGTGACGTTAGTAATGGGGTGGGGTGCAATTGCAGTTCCCCTCCCTCCTCGAAACTCTTCCCTCTGATAGAAATTCCACTATGAACTATCGACAATTTGATTTTGCGAACCAACTTGAATTAGCCAAATGGATCCTCCTATCCATAATACTCACCTTTCCAAAATTTTCATTTTATGTGATCTTAACACCTATGTTACCAAAATTTGGCCATCATTCCATTTCCACAAAGATCCACCCCATGTCTTTGTGTTTTGCAACTAAATCATTTTATAACTAGAATTTTGTTATTCAACATATAGAAAATCTGGTGAAACAAGACAAATTTGGATCAACCAGCTTGAGCCCATTGATACAACCAACTTTCCAAAGCAGTGGGGCCTTTGCATAGTCTACCCAACCAACCATGGGTTGGTGGCCAGACACTCTACCAACGTGGGCTCCTTGATCTCGATGATATGATCATGTTATAGTATTAAAGATTAAAAAAAAAAACCCTACAAATAAAAAATATAAGGGAACTATTAAAGCTTATCAAAACAACTTTGTACCTTATGGAAGCCAAGGGATGAGTGCTTTACCTAATTAGAAAAGTTACCCATTTTTATCCTGACAACATCATTAATCATAATTACATATAATAAAATTACACTCTCATCATGGACAAGCTAACACGTAAAACTTTTTTAGACAAAGAAAATAAGGAAAGGCCAATACTCCATGAAAAATTGACAGATAAGAAGGCTAAAATGACATTAACATTGTTTGTGTCTACATAACATATTGAACAACAAGAGAAAAAAATTATTGCAAATGTCGGGATTTATATTAAAAAATTCAAAATAATAGTGAAGCCCAAATATGATGGTGGTGACTGTGAGAAAACTATCTCAGTAACTAATTCTAACATTGTAGAAAACATACCTCCTTCTTGCATAAAGCACTATTTTTTCTCAAATTTGACAATTTAAGATGTACAAATTTGATAGAAATTGCAACTGCTCAAGATTTCAAACTAAAAAACAAGAGACACAATTATACTCTACTGATCTGCAAAATTGAAATCATAGTTTAGACCAACATTATAGACATGAAATAAGAAAAACCATAAATACGCGGTGTTTTCCAGGGGAACCCAATTGGAAAAAACCCCTCAAGAATATTTGCATTAATTAGTTGAATAAAGAAATTAGTACAATTTCTAGCTCCAACTCTGAGCTCAACTTGCAAAAGAATAAATATTATCTCTTCTCAATGAGAAAATCAGGCCAACACTGAGCCAATTATTTGCTCACAAAGCCTCCTATTTCCTTGTGCAAATCCCGAAGAAATTCTTATTAGCCCCTAAAATATAGGAAATTCCTCCAAATTGATTTTTCAATTCCCAATTATTGATATCCAGACTTCATGCAACACCCGTACACTCAGACTAGTATACAACTCATGTTACACTGCCTTTTCATCTTCACTTCAGCTGAGGAACTTGAATTCCTTGCATGCACTAGCTATTTTGGGTTGAATGATTAGTTAACTTACATATCTATGAGTTAGACTATTGTCCCACTGCACAACTATCCTTCAATTGACTCTATCAATAGTTAGAGGTCATTTAACTGAATACTACATAAAATAACTAAATTGGGTTACTAAAATTTAGCAATCACACATGCATAACTGAAATCTAAGTCCTTTAACTCGAATTTACTGAGTTAACTGACTGAAAAGATCCATGTGACACTAGTTAAATGCCTCCAAGTTGTCTTACTAATGTGGAAATTTGATTTACTCAATTTGACTAAGGCTAAAGTCAAATCGAGCCTTTCTTGCTTAATTTTTTCAACACTCCCTCTTAGCAAGAAAGGGATTTTTCACCACCCCTATCCTGCACCCTTGGAATTCAAATTTACCTCTTGAAAATGCCTTTGTCAAAATTTCAACATATTTATCCTTAGTTGGAATGTACTGTAGCAACATAATTATCCTCTGCGCATAGTCCCACAAATGATAATACTAGATATCAATGTGCTTGGACCTGTCATGAAATACTAGATTCTCAGAGAGCTTGATGCAACTTTGATTATAAAAATATATCACTGTCGAATCCATCTCCTGGATGAAAAGACCCACAATTATTTTCCTCATCTATATGGAATCACACGCTTCTTGACTTGTAGCCATGTATTCAACCTCTGCTGATATGAGTGCCATAGAACTCTGCTTCCTATTGCACCAAGACATAATTGCGGACCCAACACTTAAGATAGCACACAAAGTAATTTTTTCTTTTAATGGAATCCCTGCCAAATCTGCATCAGTGAAGCCTTGAAGCTTCACTCCATCTATCCTCTTGTACTAGAATCCATACTCGGTAGTGCCTCTGAGGTACCACAACACATGATTTGTTGCCTTCCAATACATCTTGGTAGGTCTCCCCATATATTGACTCAACTATTTTATTGCATAGCACATGCCAGGTCTTGTATTCACAAGATACATCAAATACCCCACAATATTTCTGTAAATGGTAGCACCAACCTATTCACCTGTAGTGGCATTCTCATTCCTCTAGTTTGTCACTAGAGGTGTGTCCATGGATTACAATTCTGCATGTGAAATATCTGAAGTATTTTAGAGGTATACATGCCTTGAGACACAAAAAATTCACTATCACCTTGCCATACTTCTATCCCGAGGAAGTAATGCATTAGGCCCATGTCTTTTATCTCAAATTCCCTTGCATATTCCTCTTTGAAAGAGCGGATCAACTATTCATCACTTGTTAATATTAAACCATAATCATACAAAACAAGAATTGTTAGGTATTTGTTATAGTTTTTCCATGAATATTTCTACGCGTTGTACATTGCACTAGGCACAACGGGGGTCTAACACGGGGGCAGTAGCCCCCCTGCATGGGGTCTGTAGTAACGCCCCGAGATTATTGTTTTATGTGGAACCAATAATAGTTGGGTGGTCTCAGGGATGGGGGCTGACATAAATATGCTGGGTGGACCTACCCATGGTTTTGTGCATGGGTTTTTCACATGGTTTTGGGCATGATGTTTTTCTTTTGTAATGATCCTTTTTTAGGAATTTCAACAAGGTGCTCAAGAGAAACGCTGTATAAGTAAAACTGTGAAAAAATAACCCAGATCATGACTTTTTTCCTCTTATTTATGCTGTATGAGACTTATATATGGAGTTTCATAAAAAAATAATCAGTTTAGACTCACTAAACATATCTCCCAAAAACTAGACTAGCTAAAAAGCACCCAAAGAGGAAGGCTGCACTCAAATGCAATCACTGCCTCAGGAATTGCGTAGTTTTAGTAGATTTTCAGTGGAGATCAGAAAGGAGACTTATATTTCAGTAATACAGCAGCAAATCAGCATTATGATGAAGCCCTTTCATTATACAGTAGAAGGCATGAGTCAATACATCAATAAATCTTTAGAAAAGAGAGCTAGAACACATGTATATTTGCAGAAATGCTTCAACAGCATTATTTTTAAAGAGCTTCAGTAGTTGGAAGTTACAACTCAGATCTAGAACAGATCTATGGACAAAACATCAGATCTATTTCAGATCTGGAAACTATATAGTTTTCTCTTCAAGATCCACTTGGAATTTTGACAAAAGCATGCATGAATAAGAGTATATCTAAGAAATAAGTTGTAGATCTGGAAAATACTGCAGTAAATTTATGAATATAAATTTCCATTACAATGGATCAGATCTGAACAGAACATAGATCAGCAAACTAATTCATGGATCATCAAGTGGAAGGCAAAGCCCAGCACTAGAGATATCTGATCTAAACTATGAGCAAGACACCATGAAAACCCTCATACAGAAATAACACAGTCTACTCAAGGGAACAATGCTGTAGCTCAAATGACACAGAAAAATACTATAAAATTGTAGATCTGAAGTACAAGAAGAAGAGACACTCTTTCAGGAGGTTAAAGAACACACTCCATGAGGAAGAGAATCCAAAAATACACTAGATCTCTGCAGATCTAGACTTCCACTTGCTGCAGCTCACAAGACAACTCAACCCTCAAGATGAGCAGCACTGTAATGTAAGATGGAGCTGGGCCTCAAGCCTAATAGTGGTTCAATTCAGCAAACTTTCCTCCTTGAATCCTCAAAGGAAGAGGTGAAATCCATGCATAGGAATTCCAAATACAATCCTCCACTAGACAACAGGGAATGGTATTTGTCTAAGCAGACAAATACTTAGAAATATGATCAATCAACAACCTTCTCTTGTTGCCCTCCTTTTCCTTTTATAATATGAGAAAGATTTTTCAAACCCTAAACCATCTTGATGAGTTAGCCCTTTTCACATGAGAGGCTTCCTTCTAGAACTGCGGTGTCCCTTTTGGAGATGTAATGAACCTAGACAACACTGTTGATTTGGTCAAGGTTGACCCAGTCTTTAGCTCAAACCTCTTTCACACCTGCAAGTGATTATTTACATGGCCCTGATTTTTCTTTGTTCACATGGGCATTGATTTACTTAGACTTTTTAGGAGTTTTACATGTCCTCCTTTATTCATTTATTCATGAAACAGAAATTAAAACAAAATTGAATGTTTCTCTTAGCTAAGGCTAAGTGGGAACATTACAGTCCTCCCCTCCAAAATGTTACTTGTCCTCAAGCAACTGATAGGGTAAGAACTGTAGTTCTTCTCCTTCTCCATTGATGGCACCATCAAGGATCAAGCTTTCATCATGGGCCAAGTTCTCATTAAGCCAATACATCAAAAATTGCTCCTCCAAGGCTAACATGATAGGGGCATAGTCCATCCCTTCAGGAGTGTAAAACTCAATAGAAATAAACATGGGTGAAGCAATGTCACATCTAAAACATGTATCTTGAAGTACAAGATGAAGTTCCATCCCATGGGGTACATATATACTGCCCACTCTTTGCCCATACAAACCCATAAACAATACCAATATATCATCTATGTATGGAAGAAAAATCACATATATGCAAACTGAAATTTGCACTTGAGGAGGTGGGTCACAATCCCACATAAGATACCAATGAAATGCGCTCCTTGTCTTGAGTAGATCTGAGTGTGGTAAGTGGTAATCCCACCACATCTTGGCTGCATGGGTCACTTTGACATGGCTAAAAGTGATACCCAAGTTAGGTGCCTTTGGGAAGCACCCATCATGATAGAGAATCTCCCTTTGCACCTCAAGGGAGAGGCCAGATTTAGACTTTTTATTGGCCTCATCAATGCCATGACATCTATATGTAATATCACTCCTTGTAGGAGCCATGGCCTGCATACATATGGTAAGATAATATGTTAAATCAGAAAAATAAACATGCTCCATAAGATCAGATTCTTTACCATTCAAGTCTCCCACACACATGGAGTTGGGCATGGGCATTTCTCCTCTTTTAAGAGAAGGAAGAGATCGCTGAAATGACTCCTGCATAGAGTCCTTTGGCTGCTCATCTCCTCACAACTATTTCACTCTTGTAAGTGTTGATGTAGTTCCTCCCAATCATATTGCTGATGTAGTTCCTCCTTCATGATTAGGGTGTAGATCTTTGCTGACTGCATATAGTTGGAAAGGAACTCTTTGTGTGCCCTTTGTAGTATCTCTTTCTTAAGCTTGGAGGCTTGAGACAATAATACTTTACCAAGATGATAGATGACCCATTCATGGACCACATAGCCTCCCCCTTGCTTCATGCCATCTAATATCATCCCGGTGTGAAGATATTTGGAGTACTCCACAAGGAGTTGAGATCTCTAATATGGATCCACATAGCTCAACAATGACAATGCTACTGATACATCTACGGTGGTGCTTGCCTTGTTGCTAATTGATTCTTTGACATTACACATGCCAAATTTGTTTGTTGAGAGACTGATCCTCCCCTTTCCTTCCTCCCACAGCGCTGTGGCTTTCTCTTTCATTGCTCCAATCCTTGCTTGGTTTATGCTTGGAGCAGCACTTTGTGAGGCTTCCCCCACATGATCAGAATCTAATGGCATTCTAAGTGGCTTGCCATGAGGTAGGAATGTTCCTTGCAACATTCTCATAAACATGAGAGAAGGAACTGTTAGATCCTTGCTTGCACTGCGCAAATCCATCTCTGTTGTTTGTGTGGAAACATTAGGTGTAGGATAAGTGTGCATGCCTTGAATTATTTGTGGTTTCCCACTCCTCAAGTCCACCCACTCCATTTGAAAGGCTTTCCAATCAGTGGTAAACTTCCCCAAGGTAATCAACCACTGGACACCCAAGATGATATTGGTGTCTGGTATGTCAACTAAAAAGAAATGGTCCACCAAGGTGTAAAATCCCATAGTGACAGAAAGTGATGGAACATAATATTTCATGAATTGCATGGTTCTATCTCCTAGGACCAAAACATAAAACCCATCAGAAGTGTCAGTGGGGATTCCTCTCCTCTGCACAAGGTGAGCATCAATAAAGTTGTGGGTGGCCCCACTATCAATCAAAATAGACACTCTCTGGTTCAAGACCGAGCCTTGTACTCTCAGGGTCAAGTACTTAGGCACTCCTCTCAAAGAGGCAAGAGTCCCACTTGTTGGAGAAAAGGCTCCCTCTTCACCTATGGATGGTGACTGATCTTCCTCCTCATCATCACCAGTGGTGTGATCCCTCCTAGGTCCATCATTCCCATCTTCCTCCTCAAAATATGAGAATAATTCTATATAATGTGCCCTTCCAGTAGCACATCTATGTCCCGGTACCCATGGCTCTTGACAAGTGAAACACAATCTCTTTTTCCTCAACTCCCTCCAGAGTTCAAGGTCAAGAGGTTTCTTCAGTGAGCTCTCCTTGGGTGGAGCAACTTTCACTTCTTTCCCCTAAGAAGAGTGAGGGGCTTTGCTTTGGAAAGTTTCCTTTGCTCTTGGCAAGGCATCTTGGAGATCTCTAGCTCTCTCAATGGCATCATGCAAAGTGATGGGCTTGGTAGACTTGACCAACCCATGCAAAGGTTCCTCTAGGCCATCAATGAACATGTAGATTCTCCTTGATACATATAGATCAGGGACCATTATTGACAATCTCAAGAATTCAGAGATATAGGCCTCTGCATCTCCTATCTGCTTCAGCTTTTCTAGACTTATAAAAGGTGCCTTGGGATCCTTCTGGTCAAATCTTCCCACTAGTCTTCTAGTGAAATTAGCATATGTAGACACATTGCTATGTCCCAATGTAGATAGTCCATGGAACCACCAGTTGTGGGCTTCATCCTCAAAGTGTAGCGCATAAATATTGATGGCTTCTACTTTGGGGAATTTATTCAAATGGAAATAGAGGTCCAATTTTTCCACCCATGCTTTGGCAGAACAAGAGGATGATCCATCGAACTTGGGAAAAAAGAACCTGCCCATAGTATGGTGTCTCCCCTGAAAGAAACCTCCATCTCTATACTGCTGCCATAGTCTCCTCCGGTCCTTGAGATGGAAAAAGTCTTGAAAACTCAAGTTATCCTTGAATCTCTGACTTTGTGAGTCATATTCCATAAAGTAACCTTCCAGGGAGGTTGGATCTTGCGGTCCCTCATTCTCTATAGCCAAGAAGGTAGGCATAGTAGAGTGTTGTGATGCCTGTGAGGCCTGTGGCAAGCTCACATGTTGACCATTTCCATAATGAGACATTTCAGAACTTTCTCCTTGATGGAATCTGCCAAGGGACTCCCTCATTCTATCCACCCTCATCTCTTTTATCTCCTTGGAAAGATCTTGCATAGTCTCCAAGAGAATTTTTTCAAACTCCTCTGCTTTGTTATCCTTATCATTCACATATTCAGGGGCTTTCCCCTTGTCTTGACCCTTGTTAGGGTCATCAATGGTGGAGTCATAATTTTTATGACTTCTAATTTGGTACCTCCTCTCCCTCTTAGTGAGAGAATCCTCTTCTTTAGAATACAGCATGGTTGGTGCTCCAAGGCAAGCATAGGCTGTGCCAAGAGTGGAGCTCCGATACCACTGTAATGATCCTTTTTAAGGAATTTCAACAAAGTGCTCAAGAGAAAAGATGTATAAGTAAAATTGTAAAAAAATAACGTAGATCAGGACTTGGTTCCTATTATTTATGCTGTATGAGACATATATATGGATTTTAATAAAAAACAAATCAGTTTAGACTCACTAAACAAATCTCCCAAAAACTAGACTAGCTAAAAATCACCCAAAGAGGAAGGCTGCAGTCAAATGTAAGCACTGCTTCAGGAATTGCGTAGTTTTAGCAGATGTTCAGTGGAGATCAGCAAGGAGACTTATATTTCAGTAATACAGTAGCAAATAAACATTATGATGAAGCCCTTTCATTATACAGTAGAAGGCATGAGTCAATACAACAATAAATCTTCAGAAAAGAGAGCTAGAACACATGTATATTTGCAGAAATGCTTCAACAACGTTATTTTTAAGGAGCTTCAGTAGCTGGAAGTTACAAATCAGATCTAGAATAGATCCGTGGACAAAACATCAGATCTATTTCAGACTGGAAACTATATATTTTTCTGTTCAAGATCCACTTGGAATTTTGACAAAAGCATGCATGAATAAGAGTAGATCTGAGAAACAAGTTGTAGATTTGGAAACTGCTGAAGTAAATTTCTGAATATAATATTTCATTACAATGGATCAGATCTAAATAGAACATAGATCAGAAAGCTAATCCATGGATCACCAAGTGGAAGGAAAATCCCAACACTAGAGATCTCTGATCTAAACTATGAGCAAGACACCATGAAAACCCTCATACAGTGATAACACAATCTACTCAAGGGAAAAATGCTGTAGCTCAAATGACACTGAAAACTACTGTAAAATTGCAGATCTGAAGTACAAGAAGAAGAGGCACTCTTTCAGGAGGTTAAAGAACACACTACATGAGGAAGAGGCTCCAAAAATACGCTAGATATCTGCAGATCTAGACTCCCACTTGCTGCAGCTCACAAGACAACTCAACCCTCAAGATGAGCAGTGCTATAATGTAAGATGGAGTTTGGCCTCAAGCCTGATAGTGGTTCAATTCAACAAAATTTCCTCCTTGAATCCTCAAAGGAAGAGGTGAAATCCCTGCATATGAATTCCAAATACAATCCTCCACTAAAAAACATAGAATGGTATTTGTCTAAGCAGACAAATACTTAGAAATATGATCAATCAACAACCTTCTCTTGTTGCCCTCCTTTTCCTTTTATAAGATGAGAAAGCTTGTGCATACCCTAAACCATATTGATGAGTTAGCCCTTTTCACATGAGAGGCTTCCTTCTAGAACTGCGCTGTCCCTTTTGGAGATGCAATGAACCTATACAGCGCTGTTGCTTTGGTCAAGGTTGAGCTAGTCTTTAGCTCAAACCTCTTTCACACCTGCAAATGATTATTTACATGGCCCTGATTTGTCTTTGTTCATATGGGCATTGATTTATTCAGACTTTTCAGGAGTTTTAAATGTCCTCATTTATTCATTTATTCATGAAACAGAAATTAAAAAAAAACTGAATGTTCCTCTTAGCTAAGGCTAAGTGGGAACATTACATCTTCCCATGGTATTTTGTAGATCCGGTCAAGGGAACTAAAATTATGTTCTAATCCAGGGTTAATGGATTGGAATTTATGAATGCTTCGACATGTATATATATATATATATATATATATTGTAACATTGAAAGGAATATAATGAAAAATCCATCTAGTAGTCTCGCTTTTGGGATCTAGGGGAAAATATCTATGTATATTTGTTTTATGTTTTATGTTCTCCCTGTTGTTTATTTTTCCGTTTTAAGAATTCGTTTGCAGGTAATTTCTATACAAGGTTAAAACCTACAAGTATAAGCAACTTACCATCTACTAGAGTGTGATATAATTTTGCATCTGGTTCATTTTTGGTGAAGCTCAATCCACTGAGATAATTTTCAATCCAAGTGTATCATGCTCGGGGTGCCTGTTTGAGACCATACAATTCTCTCTTCAGTTTACACACACGTAGCTCTCGATCATATGTCTCAAATCCTTCTGACTTCTCTATGTAAATTTCCTCCTCAACAACATCGTTGAGAAAGGTGGTCTTCAAATCCATCTAGTGGGTTTTCCACCCCATCTACGTAGCCAAAGCTATAATGGATTTGATTGAGGAATATCTTGCAATTGGTGCAAAATTTTCCTCATAATCAACTTCCTCTATATGAGAGAATCCTTTGGCCAAAATTATGGCCTTGTACTTCTTGATGTTCCCATCTACTGCATGCTTCACTTTATAGATCCATCTTGAACCAACCACTGATTTCCTTTTTGGTCTCGAGACCACCTCCCATACACTGATCTTCATGATGGATTTGTGTTCTTGCACCATGGCATCAACCCAAACAGGTTGAGAAATTTCTTCCTCAAATGAAGAGGGCTTGGTATCAATTAGATTTGTCACTAGATCCATGTAACTACTGTGCCTATTAGGTGAGTTCCTCTTCCTACATTGTGATGTGGGGGCTCCCACATTCTCCCTTGCATCTTGAAAAAATCTATCAACTTCTCTGGTTCTCTTTCTCCCCTCTCTAGAGAATTCTGGTTGAGTGTGTGCCTCCACTATGCCTCTTGTTTACTCCTTTGCATGTGGTTTCTCCACAACCTCCAGAAGCTCATATTGAGGCTCCTCATTTGGAGATAAAAGATCCTACTCCTGTGGGATACTCATCTCTCATTCTAGAGAGAATTTCATGGCCTTCTCCTCATCGAACTTGACATCTCTCCTCACAATTTTCATCCTCAGTGAAGGTAAATAAACTCGATAATTGTGTGGAGTTTCGTTGTATCCTACAAAAACTCCCAATTCTATAGTAGGATAAAGTTTCTTCCTTGAATCCTTGGAGAGATGAAAATAAACCGAAGCTCCAAAAATTCTGAAATGAGACACATCCGACTTTCTCCTAGAGAAATCTTCCTCTGGTGTGATTATACCAAGTATTCTATGAGGACTCTAGTTCTGCAAGTAGACTGTGGTGTTGCATGCTGCTACCCATTGATGTAATAGTAGCCCCTGATCATGCAACATGGCCTTTTCTGCTCCCACTATGCTCATGTTCTTCCTTTCAACTACCCCATTCTTCTATGGGTTATGGGGTGCTACCAGCTCTCTTCAAATACCTTCTTTGTCACATAAATACTTGAAGGCATGTGAAACAAATTCACCTCCATTGTTGCTCCTGAGAGCCTTCACTTTCTTCCCAACCTCCTTCTCAACTAATGCTTTGAATTCAAAATTTTTTAAGAAAACTTTATCCTTCTTTCACATGAAGAAGATCCAACATTTTCCAGAGAAATCATCAATAAAAATAACATAGTACTTATGTTTTACTATAGAGGCTGTAGAAAAAGGTCCACAAAAATCAGAGTGGAATCACTCCAAGGTTGCATATGCTCTTCTATCTCGGCCATGGAATGTGGATTTGACATATTTACCTAATGTGCAACTCTTGTAGACATCCTGTTGTTCAAGGAAGCCTTTAGGAGACTGGTGGTAATTTTCTGCATGATTTTTAAGGCACCATGGTGTAGATGACCCAATATCCTGTGACAGAGTTCTCCAACATATTGATTCTACACTTTTGTAGCCTTATTTCCATGCATGCTATGAGGGTGAATTCTAATTCGAATTTTGAAGCTAGTGCTTCACCTCCTACTCCTCCTGAAGGCTTCTTGGTATACTTCTTGTGCATACATTTTGTCACATATTGCCTGAATACGTGGCAGTGGAAACATTTTATCTTGCTCAAATATTTCTTCTTTCCATTATTTTGGCTGAATTTAGGTTTTCTTGGTTCTTCTTTCCTTTTCCCTTCTTCCCCTTTCCAACCAATAATAAATTATCTTCATCCTCAAATTTGGATGATGTTCCATCTTTGGTATTTCTCTTGAAATCTTCTTGAACCAAATTGGACCACAACCTTTCCCAATTCAATAATTTTTCCCTTCCATTCATAGAGTCCTGGTACCTATGCCAGTATATTGGAAGGCGTAGAAAAACTAGGCTTACTAGATAATCTTCTGCAACATTCACCCCAACCCCTCCAAGCTCATCTCAAACTTGTATAAATCTGGTGAGATATTACATAATGGTATTATTCTTCTACATCCTTATGTTTCGAAGCTTTCAGGGCCAGTTTTCTATGATCACTACTATTTTTGAATAGCTAAGTCAATGTCTTCCACATATAAAATGGTGTTTCTTTTCCATGGATATTTGAGACCACATGGTCCCTCACACCTTCCAGAAGAATTCTCCCGGACTTTGCAACATCCTTCTTCCATTACGTTAATTGTTGTGCATCCAACTAATGTGGTTTTGTAATATTATTTTTAATAAATTCCAACTCATCATTTTCATTGAGAATTAATTCCATTCAATCTTTCCAAGCTATCAAATTTTATCTACCCTCTAGGGAATACTCCAATCTCAATCCGTTGAAAGACAATTTCTTGAATCTAAAGAAAAATAATTGCACTAAAGCTTCAAAATCAAAATTCTTGAGAGACAAGTTAGAAATACTAGTTCTAATGTGAAAAAAAAACAAGACAATCCTACTCTATTGATATGTGAAATGGAAATCAAAATTTAGAACAACAAGCATAGACATGCAATAAGAAAAACCACAAATACACAATTATTTCTATGGGAACCCAACTAGGAAAAACCCCTCAAGCCTCTTTTCGTTAACCAATTGAATAGAGAAACTATTACAATTTCTAGCTCCAGCTCTGAGCTCAACTTGTAAAAGAAAAACTATTCTCTCTAATCAATAAGAAAATCTGGCACCAATTAGCCAATTATTTGTTCACCAAGCCTCCTATTACTGTGTGCAAATCCTAAGGAAATTAACCCCTAAAAGAGAAGAATTTCCTCCAAATTGATGACACAATTCCCAAGGATTTATCTCCTGACTTTGTGCAACATATGTACACTCATACTAGTATACAAATCATGTTACATTGCCTTATCTTATCCACTTTAGCAAATGAACTTGAATTCCTTAAATGCACTAGTTATTTTGGGTTTATTGATCAATAACTGACAAATCTCTAAGTTAGACTGTTGTCGCACTGCACAACTAACCTTCAACTTACTCTATCAATAGTTAGAGGTAAATTATCTGAATACAACTAAAATAACTGAACTAGATTACCGAAATTTAGCAATCATACATGCATAACTAAACTCCAAGCCCTCTAACTTGAATTTACTAAGCTAACTGAGTGACAAGCTTCATGTCACACTATTTAACTACCTCCAATTTGTCCTGATGATGTGGAAATTTGATTTACTCGATTTGACTAAGGCTAAAGTGAAATTGAGCCTTTCTTGCTACATTTTTTCAAACACAAATTTGTCGCATAATCCAGATCCATTTCTAGTCGGCACAATCAATGTTATTGTTATTTCAATAACATAGATATGGATACAACTCATCCTAGAAATCAAATATGGCAACGCCGATGAGGACAGTGCAATAGAAAGCTCAGTTTTATTTCCATGTTTCAATGATATTTACTTATTTTTCACCTCTTATATGATTTAAATATTGTAGAAATTATAAAAATATAACAATGTATTCAGTCTGATCTAACAATGTACTTGTTATAGGTCAATTTGGGCATCATCCCCCATGACCTGGTCAAACTGGACATCATCCCCAGGACCAATGAAATAGGGTCTATCATCCCTTAACATTTCAGTTGCTATATGCCCTAAGAGAAGAAAAAATCATTCATGGCTTCTATTGTGAGATTTCCAAGGTTTGAAGTATATGTTATATCACTTATGAGCTCACCAACGCTGCCTCTCAAGGGACTCACTGCGTTTCATATGCAACTCCCTCCATTCAAGGGTGCACTAAAATCCACTTCCTGACATTCAAGAGTGCATCGGTCAATTGGGAGCAAAATTCTCATTGTTCTAGAATCTCCACATGGCCAGTGCCTTCTAGAAGAGTTCACATGTGTCAAAATTTGAATCTAAGTGTCCATATAACACCTATAAACTTGGGAACATGTCTTGCCTATTATTAGAAAGTCATTCATTGAGAAACTACCATCAGTTTCCTTATAAATTGAGCACAGATCCTAGTGCTAGGGAAGGAAGAATTTTGGTAAAGAAATGCTGTTGGATTCTCATTTCAGAGAGTGAAAGTACTGATATGATGCTGGTGTGATGTTGGATGTGATGAGGCTGGGATGACAATGGAGCTAGTGAAATAAAAATTATCATTGGTTTTAACCTCCCCCTTATACTCTTTAATAAAGATTGCTGTTCATTTCCCCATATATGTATCTGTTTATGTTTCTATTTCTCATGAAATGCACTCTTGAATGATATATATGTTTCATGTTTAAACGAATTAAGTGATTAAGATAATTAGGCATCTGTATATTGCAATCTGTTTGCTATTCTCTGTTTATAATTGCAGGAAACAATCTGGCGATCTGAGTTGGATTGAAAGCAACAACAAAAGCGACAGAAGGAGAAGAAGAAGCGCTTGGATCACACGTAGGTTCTTCTATCATTCTATGTGTCTATTTATTCTTATGGAAAGTGATAACAAAGTCTTTCATCTGTTGTTCTAAGTGCCTAACACCACACTTAGGGAATTTGATTTATTCGTAGATCATAATTCTGCATAACAAATTGGCGACTCCACTAGGGAGTTTCCTATCATTTCTGGTGTTTTTGCCTCTGCTTATCCACCCAGTAGGATCTACTTTCAATTATTAGGAATTTGAATGAAAGAATGGCATTAGAAGTGTGTTCTATAGCTTGCATTTTCAATCTCTGCTAAGCCCAACGCACTATTGGTCAAGACACAGTGCACTACAGTGCACTGTCTCCCATTCAGGGGTGCATTGCAATGCATTGTCTCCCTTTAGAGATTGCGTTGCCCCCTTAGCTAACCAAATTCCATTCAAATTTTTCATTGCCATCATTCTCAGCCATTTTTTTTGTGTTTTCAATTGTCTGATACCTCCTAGAGACCAGTGAATTTTCCTGATTCTTCCTCCTTTGAAAAGTACATTTGTTGAGTGTCTCTTTAAGTGTTTTTCTTTATCATTGGCAAATCAAATTCAAAGTATTTTATTTTTGCATTAGATCCATTTTTTTTCGTAAAGGAAATTGTCGTTAAATTCTTCATTTCCTATAGGAAAAATGGTAGTTCCATTCTTTGTTTTTCCTAAAAGAGAAATTGTTGTTAAATTCCTTGTTTCTCAAAGAATAAAACATTTGTTTTTTGTTGATTTGATACATATAGTTTCCTTTTTGCATTCACATTAAGGGAGCTGAAAAGAAAAACATGCATGTGCATATAGTAAATTGTGTGTGTTGCATAGGAACAAGTTAATAAAGCTGCATTTTAGTTTGTGCTCTTTGTTGTTTGCTCTCAAAACTGATTTCTCTTTCCCTTAGTAGCTAGGATTTTCATTGAAAAAGCTAAAATTGAAAAGTTTTCTTATCATTTTAGTTTGCAGTTTTAGGAAACTGTCGTTAAACATAACAGTTGTCGTTAAACATAGCAGGTGTTGTTAAACATAGAAACTGTCAATAAATTGTCTGTGATACATTCTGAGTGTGATACCTCACTCCACGTATGTAAGTATATCGGAGCTCATCCATGTACTTTCAGGTATATAGGGTGGTGTTCTAGTACGAAAAGTATATGGGGGTTCTCTCACTGTGTGGTTTCACATTAGACAACGCTAATATGGGCTTGGGCCTCCACGTACCTTCAGGTATATTTGGGAGGAAAAATTCAGGTAGATATCCATCCATTGTGAACCAAGTCGGCCGCCTTGTAACTTGTGATACACTAAACACAACATTCGGGGAGATTTCCTACCCGCACTTCTTGGTTTGCCAGGAGGTATTCTTTAGTTCACAATTACTTGGTAAAAATTTTGCCTAGAATTACCCTTTTGTTTTTTTAATTTCTTTTTGGTCATAAAATAAATTAGTCATCATGGAAGAAGACCATCCCTTTCCCCGTCATTCGCATAGAATAGCACTGAAACCACCTTTAGCACCAGAAGCCATTTGTGGTTGGTGAAGGCGACATCGCTCTATCGAAACTAGTACTATTAGTACCTCTGGTGCGACATCATCCTGACATATAACAAAGTTGGCACAATTTATTTCTACAAATCCTAGTTCATTTACTGTTGTCGAGACAGAGTCCTCACAGCTACCCATGGTCACGATCCATCCAATCAATGAGACCATACCTCCCGAACCCGACGTTGTTCAACTGGAAGTTGATCCGGATCCTGTCACTTTTTTTCTAGAACATCTGAATCCGGAAGTCGAAGGATCAGAAATTGTTCCTATATCAGTCACCCCACAATCTATTTTAGCCATTGAGTCTCCTATTGAGATTCAAAAAGATGATGAGCTTAGTGAGAAGATTCGCCTTCACTAAGTGGGCCCGTAGGCTATGTTTGGCGCAAGTCTATTTTTAGACATGGTGATCATATTTCAGAAGTTGCGGATGCTATTTGTGTATGGTTGGTCAAGTTGGAAAAATAGATGAAATTATATTTTTAGAATATTGGGCGAAGTCTATTTATAGATCGTCGATCTAAAAATAGAAGTGTTGATTATTATTAGCTCTTAATAATAATCTGACAATAAAAAACAAATTATTCTCTTGGATCACTTAATTTCAGTGTACATATTTGTCAAATCAGTGGGCTGAAGGAATTACATAATTCCTAGGGTTTATTGGTGGTTCATGCATGGAGGACTCAGTTAGAACTGAAGTGGAAAAGTTATGATAGAGCTTGAAGATTAGTTCATGGAGTTGTTATTTAGTTTAACTCAGTTAATGGAGTTAAACTCAGTTGACCTAGTTGCATATAGTCTAATTGAATGATACATTAGTCAGAGTGGAGTGAATTAATTAGTTAATTAATTCAAAAATAGTAACTCATTAATCAACTGAACAATACAACAGTTAACTATAGTGCATTTCAGTTCTAGTGGAGACCCAGTGGAGAGATAGGTGAAAGGACAAGATGGACTATCTGTTGTGACTATAGTTATGCATTGATTGCACCACATACACATTGGAGTTGACAATGAGGATTGCGCAGTCAAGGAAAGGGTAATTCGAATTCATTCAGAGCTATTCTTCAACAGGGATTGCGCAGTGGAGGCAGGTTATCAGGTGGCAAGAAATCGATGCATGGATTTGTAGATTTATTTTGATTAGTGTGTGACGATTTATTGTACTGAGAGCTTGATGTACTAAGCTTTGTATGAGATTGTTACATGATCTCCATGATACATAATATATGATAGTTGGGGTTTTCAGCTTCAGGATTTTCCGTTAAACAACTGTGTTATGTGCGATTGTTTTTATTTATGCTTCACATGTGTTTGCAATTAATTTTCCACAAAAGATTAACAGTGGAATGATTTTTTATTTTGCAAGAAATTAAATATTGTGAGATCAGGGGAATTTGGATGTATGCATGCTTAGTGTATATAATTTCTACATCTCCCATATCGCGTAGTCAACCTACTAAAATATACTTTGGGCCTAATGATGAAATTCTTCCACCTGGTTTAATTTCAATTGAAGAAATACCACAAGACAGAACACCTTTAACTTCAACTCATTTTGGGGCAGAGCTTTACCTGTATGAGTCTTTTCCTCAATCACCTGCCTCTGCTTTTGTTGATCCTATGTCTAATAGAGTTCCCGTAGATCCAATAGGGTATACATTTGGTTGAAAAACCATGCCTGAGCTAACATATTTGGCTGGACCATCTATTCTAATTGCGACAACACCTGCTCTCGCTACCCCGTTGATGTTCATAACTTCACCAGAGTCACATTTATATGGTGGCCCTTCCATCCCACCTGGTTACCAATTTTTATCTAGAACCTTCTCTGGTGCATCTTTAAACCCATGGAATTCACCAATATCATCATCTGGTATTCTAAATGGTAAATATATAGTAAGTACTAAATGGCTTGATCCTTTATATACATTATCAGGGAAATTTCAAGCTGGTCCATCTGGGTATATTCCATCTAGTACAATTTCAACTGGACTCCCTACAGAGAACAATATTTTTCATCTTATTATACTCCTCATGCTGGGGGGAAACCTATGGTCACCCATTTTGACAGTACTCCGTCATTATTTGGTCATCCTAATGTTGGAATGAACGTTTGTTGATGGCAACCCACTCTACCCATCCAACCACAAATGGTTGTACACTCATATCAACCGGTTCAACCTGTTGCACCCACATAAGCTCCACTTGTTAATACATCTTTACCCCTGTTACAGACTCAAAATGGTGTACCTCAACCATTTCAGGCGGGTCCTTCAACCCAATACCCTCAAGTATTGGGCCCTTAGACTCCAACTCCTTCGGCTGGTTTACAAAAACCACCTATATCCGGAATCATTTATTCACAAGCTGAATTATCATATTATGGGATGTCGCAGCTGCAATCAGGTTATACCTATCTGCAACCGAATCCAAGCTATTCTAGTTTGGGTTATAATATTAGTGGACAAACCCCTTGGAAGTCACAAGCGCAAATGATACAACCTTCATTTCAACAAGTAGTGTACCCAGGTTTTGGTCAACAGAATCCTCAAGCATCTTCTTATCAAAACAACCCCTATCTGGGTTACCAGAAACATATTCCTTGTGCTGGTGCTCAAAGGCCCGTTTCCCAAGCAATTCCATCATACCCTGGCTATGCTCAACCTGACCTTAATCGACAGTTTCCCTTTGTTGCAACTTTAGAGTTACCGGATTTAAACCGACTCACCAATGATCTAATCAATTACGCTCCTTGGTGGCCAGTGATACCTCATAAATTACCCTCAGATATTCCTAAGTTCAATGGAAACCCTGGGGAAGAACCGTTGAATCATGTTATGACTTATAATTTTTTGTGTTCATCTAACTCCCTACATGATGACTCTGTTCGACTACGTCTTTTCCAGCGTACACTCACTGGTTCGACTGTGAAATGGTACATTGAGTTACCAAGAGCTTGTTTTGATAATTTCACTGCTCTAGTTACTGTCTTTTTGACCCAATTCCAGTTACCCATATGATATGAAACTAGAACAAAACTCTTGACTAATTTTAAACAGAATAATGTTACTCACATTTTTTATAATATTCATGAGTGGCGTTGTCGTCGTAGAATGGTTAAGACATTTGTTCCTTATCAGCTCCTTGCTGCGTGGTTCATTAAGTCCTGTTACCATCTATAATTGAGGATGTGGCTAGGGGTGGCATCGTCACTGAAGAGTAGGTCATTTTTCCTGCTCAATATTTAAACTTGATTTATACTCAGTCTAGCATGTTCTACGAGAAAATTCCCAACGCACCGTGATCTAATTTTAATGTTCCTCCTCCATCAAAGGACGGTCATGCTGGAGATGGTATGATCGATACTGTAAGAAAAAATCAATATAATGAATTTGATCCTCCGCCTCCTTCCAAAATCCATTCCGTGTCATCTGACAAGGGAAAAAGTTACAAGCAACCCGAAAGTAAGAAAAAGCGGAAATCAAATAAAAAGCAAACTTCTACCCCGCAGGAAATATCATCTGATCAATCGACTGGAAATTGGAAACTTCGTTATCCTTGCATAATCTATAATGAGGAACAATTTGTTTGGGATTTTCCTCATCGTGCCTATGTCTCAAAATTGGTTAAGACCTCGCATGCATCTGTAGTGTTGATAGATCTATTTCCGAATCCAGACACAAATTTGGTTGCTACGGATCCAACTTCTACTTCACAAGTGCTTATGCTATCTGTCACAAAGCCATCGACTAATGTTTTGGTGTCAACGCATAATAAATATTATGGTATTTAGGCTACTGATAAACCTACTACCTCGACCATGAATCCGTCTACAGAATCGATACTACCAACTACTATTCCTAAATTGACAATCAAATCGTCGAAGGGAGTCGTTCATAAATCGACATTTAATCCTCGAGCAAGAGCTGCTCAAAATTATAATATAGTTGAATATCTGGATCAATCACCTTCAGCTATGTCACCATTTGAGGTGTTAAAAAATTGTCCCTCCCAGAAGCAGGCTTTGTTGTCGGCAATTGGTGGAATTGATCCAACAGATTCGAATCTCATAGTCTTTAAACATACGGTATTTGTGCTACAATTACTAGCAAAATTGGCATTCTCGATATAAATGTAGAATGTTCTCAATCACCTTGCTGATCGTACTATTATTGATGAGGGATAATCTATGTGCATTATGTCTCTAAACTGCTGGAAGTCACTTGGCTCGCCGCGCCTATCTCAATCGCCTATGACGTTGAAATCTTTTGACGAATGTACATATAAGCCTTGTAGTATTATCAATAACCTACATGTTGAACTAGGGGTCAAAACAATGAATGTTGAATTTGAGGTCATTGATGGACCCCTTGATTAAAACATTTTACTCGGAAGTCCATGGGTATATGCTATGACTCTAATCATTTCTACATATTTTAGAATGATCATCTTTCCACATAAAGGTGTCATCATAGTCATCAATCAACTGTCCTTCTTTGCCTCCAGTTCCCAAGTAACTGGAAGTGTTCCGTTAGTTCACGCACCCCAACTCGCACTTCAGAACATTGGTGTAGGGCTCTTAAAGGATTCCACCATCATGGGAACCTTTGAATTACCACCGCCTGCGATGTCAGCAGAAATTGCAAGAATAGAGACCTGCTACACGATATTTTCCACTCCATCTAGCTTAAGGAAGATTACGGGTGATTCTGAAGTTGTTACGTTGGATGAATTTATGCCGCCCAGCTCAATTGAGATGGCATAGAAATCAATCTACATGGCTTGGGCAGTGAATCCGAAATCGTCGTCGTCGGTCATTTGGGTTGATCGTTCATTGTATTTTGGTACTCCATCTTATCCTTTTTCCGCAACTTTCTTGACAGATGAGGATATCCTAGAATCCATGATGCCAGAAGGAGAACCATGGGAAGATCATCACCATCACTGCCATCTTCAATATTAAGAAGAAGATAGTATTAGTGAACTATATCACCCATCGATCAAAATATTATTTTCAAATTATTTTCCTATTAATTCAATCGATTTCGAGCGAAATTTATCAAATATTGAAGAAACCATTTCTATTGATATTTCGACCAAACCCAGCATTGTAGAAAACATTCATGTTAGCGTGTCTTGTTCTCCATCAGAACTCAAAACACATCTCTCTCTCTTTCATGAATTTTATGATGTATTTTCTTGGTATTATGAGGAAATTCCAGGCATAAATACTAGTATCGTTGAAAACACTATTAATATGTACCCTGATGTCAAACCGGTACATCAATGCCTTCGTCCTGTTCATCCGAAGAAGGCCGCTGCCATTAAAGCAGAAGTTGAAAAACTTTTGTGTGCTGGTTTCATTTACCCTGTTCCTCTAACCGAGTGGGTTTCCAACATTGTTCCTGTTATGAAAAAACAAGGAACCATCATAGTGTGTGTCGATTATCGGGATGTCAATATTGATTGTCCAAAAGACAAATATCCTACTCCCTTTATCGACTAGATTATTGAAAATTGTGCTGGATGCGAAATATTTTCATTCATGGATGGATTTTCTGGCTACAATCAAATCAATATTTTGCCAGAGGACCAATATAAGGCAACATTCATCTTTCCCTGGGGCACATTCTCTTATCGAAAACTCTTGTTTGGTTTAAATAACGCTGGGGTGACTTTTCTGAATGAAATGGATTATGCTTTCAAAGAAATCAAGAAAATTTTTCAACCCTATCTAAACGATTTACCCTCGCATTCACGAAACCAGAATGATCACCCGATGCATTTGACAAGTATCTTTTTACGCTACCGACACTACAAAATACTCCTCAATCCACATAAATGTGTGTTTTGTGTTGGTTCTGGTCGTTTTCTAGGATTCTTTGTCTCAAAAGAAGGCATTCGAATAAACTCATTGAAGGTCCAGGCCATTCTTGATTTGCCTGTGCCATCGAATTTTCTTCAATTACAGAAAATTTAGGGAAAGGTTAACTTCGTAAGGAGGTTCATACCCAACTACGCCGAAATGGCTAAAGGATTTACTCGACTGTTGAAAAATGGGATTCCCTTCCATTGGGATAAGGTTGCACAAGCTTCTTTTAATGCTGTCAAGGATACTCTTGTCCGAGTGTCATTAATGTATCCCCCCAATTATCAGAGTGATTATTTCTTATATATCGCCGCGACTGATAAGACCATTGCTATGGTATTGGTCCAAGTAGAAAATGGGATATAAAATCCGATCTATTATTTGAGTCGTAATCTCAATGATACAGAAGTGAAGTATTCATATGTAGAAAAGCTTGCCTTGGCGGCTGTTCAAGTTGTCCAAATATTTCGCCACTATATCCTATTCTGAAAGACCATTGTCATTTCGGATTGCAACCCCATGACTTACATTTTATCACGTCAATTTCTGGGGGGCAAGTATTCAAAACGAATTGTCAATTTGCAGGAATTTGATTTGGAATTCATCAAATCCAAGTCAAAGAAGTGTTTAGTTTTGGCTGAGCTTCTCTGTGACCTTCCCTCTGATAATACTGCTACTACATCGAAACCATCTATTCCTGATGAGTCTCTGTTTCTGATAAGATCATCTGATCCTTGGTATGGGGATTTTATCATTTATCTCCATACCCAAACTTTTCGGCCTGATACCTCTCGCTCTGACCAACGACGTATTCTATACCAAGCCAAAGATTATTTGATCGTCGGTGATACACTTTATCGTCATGGTGTCAATACAATTTTAAGAATGTGCCTCACTCATGAAGAGGCCAAAAAGGTTTTAAATGATTGTCATGCTGGGGATTGTGGTGGAAACTTGTATGGATACACTACCACGCAGAAAATACTCCGCACCAGTTACTTTTTGCCTACCATATTTCACAATTACATCCTCACGGTTAGAAGTTGTCATGCGTGCTAGATATTTGATTATAAGATCTGCAAACCGCCAACGCCAATGGATCCTGTTTTCTTTGTGGGACCATTTTCAAAATGGGGCATTGACTTCATGACCTGTAACCCTAGTTCGTCCAGGGAGCATGGTTATATTATTGTTGCAGTAGACTGCTTTACCAAGTGGGCTGAAGCGATGCCTACATTCAATAACATAGGACAAACAACTGCATTGTTTTTCTTTAATCATGTCATTTTACGGTTTGGGGTCCCACAGGCTATAGTCACAGATCATGGTTCATATTTTCACAATCATATGATGAATGAGTTGACTACCAAATTAGGATTGTCACATGATAGTTATACTCCTTATTATCCATAATCAAATGGACAAGTTGAGGCTATTAATAATATTATTAAACGAATGCTTCAACGAATGATAGGAGTTCATAAACGAAATTGGAATTTAATCTCGTACTCGGCTTTATGGGCGTATCAAACCTTGGTGAGAAACACAACCAGATTTACCCCCTTTCAATTGGTGTATGGTTTAGAAGCTATCTTGCCAATCCAATGTGAAAATACCATCGTTAAAACTCACAAATTACTTGCTACCTGACACCTCTACTGAAGAAGCAAGTCTTTTTAACCTCATCCATAATGATGAAACACGTCATGAAGCCCAATTGGCTAACGAAGCGCATAAGGGACGTAAAAAGGTGTAATATGACAAGCATGTCCAGCCTCACATTTTCTTAGAGGGTGACCTAGTCCTTCTTTATGATCAGGAAGCTGATGTAATAGGTACAGGGAAATTTGAGCCATTATGGCATGTCCCCTATATTGTCAAAAGAGTTCTTGTTAAGGGTGCCTACGAGTGGGTAGATTATGATGGAATTTCGTTGGCGCAACCCCGAAATGGGTTGTATCTGAAACGTTACTATGCTTAATCATAAGCGTAGTAATATTTTGTGTTATATTGTATATGCTGTTGATTTGCATTTACTGTCTTAGTTTTCTTTTCTAGAATTTTCTTGAAGTTAGTAATCTGCTTAAAATTTCATCACAGATGTCTGAATATTTGGAACCATTTGTTGGGTATGCTGATGGTGCTAGTCGTAGTACACAGAATATATCCTCTACAGCATGGGCCATTTTAGCTCGGAATGACGAGTTAGTGAGTTTTCAAGGGATTTGTATCGGTCGATATACAAACAATATCGCTGAGTATAGCACGTTGATCGAAATTCTCTCTGATGCCATTTCATTTGGTATTAAATGCATCATCATAAGGTTAGACTCAAAACCTGTGGTACTGCAACTTACTAGTGTTTATACTGTCAGAAATCCAACACTGCATGGTATGTTCCTAAGAGTTTGACTTTTGGAAATACATTTTGATTTCATTCAATATCAACACATTTCCATAAACTTGAACACATTAATGGATTATTTAGTGAATTATGTTATAAACAGACATTTGCAACACATGTAAAGATACATTCACATAATTGAATAGGATTGCGCAATAAACATAGGAAAACACTGAAATCAAATAGATATATAGTTAGAGGTTTTTACAAAATTTGTGCCCAAGACACATTGGTCATCTGACCTCAAAATGTATGCAACATGTCAAAAGTAAACTAGTGGTGCTCATGATAACATGCTACTGATCTAGCTATCCTACATAGTAACTGCATCTGATGGTTAGGAATGCCAATAGTATGGTGCTGCAGTCGCATGGGTAACTCTTTGATCCAAAAATCCGAAAGCCTGAAGGTCAACCCCTGTATGTGCTATTGAAGCTCAGTAAGAGTCTCAGCCATATCTAAATCTTGAAGGACTGCTCTCCTGAAAGCCCTCTCTGTTGGCTCTTCCGCTCCATGCTCTGGTTTTCCCACTGGTCGAACTCGACCCACATCTGCATTACATCAAAAATTTTGTTTAGTCCTGAGAAAAAATAAAAATGCAAAAACATGTATAAACCTTAGAAAAATAAAAAAACATGGTCAAAAAATTCTTACCAATTTCACCCCACTAAGCGCCTTCTGGTAAAGCTAAATCTGGATCTCCTCGGAAGTCGACACCTACATATGCATAGTCATCGATGGCGATAATTTTTCGCCTGAACCAAGTGAAGAATACAGTTGAGAACATGATGGACGATTGAATAGCATGTATAGCCATTAGTTCTACCCATCCATGCATCCTTGTATCTCTAGGGTTAGATATACCCAACGTCACATGCTGAGGCTGCATCAGTGGAATCCGCTCTAAGGAAAAAGAAATGAGGATCGAATCATAGTTTAATTTTTTCTTCCTTCCTCCCTTTGCCTTGCTCAGTCGTTCTTTCATTTGAGAGAGTAAAAATTTAGCCCAGTTTAAAACTGTTGGTTCCATGCACTCTAGTGCATACTGCATGTAAGATCTATTTTCTACATGTAGTGTAGCAGTACCAACAAGCTTTGTGATTGTGAATAAGATGGTTCTAAATGGAAAATCAAGAATATCACGGATGTTTATTTTCCCATCCTTCCTAGGCTCTGCCCTTGGATTTCAATATTTCAATATATAGTCTCTCACTATCTCTCCTCTAAAACCAGACCCTGAGAGAGAAATGGGTAGGCCTCCTCGACAAGCTTGTCAGAAAATAGATATCGTCCACTAAAATTGGGACCTCTTTGTTCCCAATATGAAATTCCTCAATCGCCAGATCCCATGCCCAAACAAGGAACTCCAATAGTTCCATCTATTTCCTCATACCCGATAGATGGAAGTACTTCAACAACCCATAGTCTCTGAGGGCTCTTACAATACCCGAATCATTTAGGGAAATCATTTTTTTTTCCTCATGTTATCTTTCCCTCCAAGTAATTGTCATTTTGGTCCATTGAATCCCTGAAATACAGCCAAAAGGCCTCATTAGGACCCATTCCATGCAAAAAATTAGGTAAAATATTGGCACACTGCAAAAACCAAAAATGTGAATTGTGCCCAACGCACCCCTAGAAAAGAGACAGTGTGTTGCAAGTGCAAATGGCCTTCAATTCCAGTGCACTGCAACACACCTTTCGACATTCAAAGGTGCGTTGCTCGGTTTTCAAAATAAATTTACCCCAAGGGGCCCAAATCCCTAAAAAATTGCAAAGAAATGAAACAAAAAGACTACCCAAGGAAAGAGGAGGTTTATGGCACCAACCTAGATCAAACGGCGAAGAAAACCGTCCATAGAATCGATCGCAATCAAGAGCTGAAGTTCGGGGGAAAAAACAGGTTCAGATCTCCAAAACACAAATGGGAACTTTCAAATGGTAAAAATAAACAATAAACTCTTTTAATTAGTCATTTGATTATTTGAAAATCATATTTATTGCTTTGACTATGGTTTTATTCATTTTTTTAATCATGAAACATGTATTTTTAATCCATTTGATGTTGCTCTGAACATGTTTACAACTGATATAGCAGATTGGTTGTGCACACTTACTTCAAGAATGATTTGACCACAAAGCATAATTTTATCCTTATTTTTCAAGCTTTGATAAAAACGAAAAAGGACTTGAAGTGCACTTTTATCTCTTTTTTGAGCTTCGATAACAATGAAAAAGGAACCCCTGGAGTCTTCTTTTAGCTCTTTTTAGACTCCTATAATGTGAAAATATTACCGAGCACTTGTCTTTTTGAGCTCATAAAAGTAAATGAATTGAAATCTACCCACCATAAGTTTAACCCTTTTCTGGACTGAGATAGATTATTTACGAAAAAGGAAAACCTTAGTCGATCATGGCTAGGAGGTTCTCTCAGATATCATTTTACACTTTTTTGGATTTGAGCGACAACTTTATGAAAAAGTACTTATGGAGTTTTCTTTTGTCCTCTTTTTCAAACTCTCTAAATATGAAAAAGGACTGGGCTGTCACTGTCGTTAGGCTTGTTAAAACATAAAATAGCGATGGGCTTGTTGATCATGGCAAGAATCGAGTTTCATTTATCGCTAGACTCGTTAAATTATTAAATAGCGATGCATATTTGCCCGAAGGGTTGAATTATAAATTAAGAATATGTTATCCTCGTCAATATTGTTAAAAAATAAAGAGGTACTGGTCGACAAATGATTGGGGAAAAATTTGGGAAAGTGAACATAACTTTTACGATAGCAGGTCGCTCTTGAACATGACACTTCACTCCATCACCGTGACTGATTGGGTTAGGTAATATTCTTGACGGTTCATTCATACCTATGGTTCATCATACCTTCACTTCGGTTTTGGGTCAATGTTGCCAACTCATCTCAATGTCGTTGATATGTTGAAGAGAAGTCATCCAGTGAATACTCATCCTTCTGCAATACTCATAAACCTTCATTATCTTGACAGTCATCCCTGAACTTTGCTATATAAAGTCACATTTTGTCTCCGAAATTAGTAACTCCCGTTTCACGATAAAGTGGCTTCCTGTCGACATCAAATCATCATCCAGGAAGTCTACTTATAAACATCATATTCCAGTACCATGAGGCTTGTTACAACATCGACAAGATCCTCACTTCTGGACCTTTAACTGAAATTTTTTGTTTGGCGTTCGACATCAAATCATATATTCACACCTTACAAAATGTACTGTAGTACCTTGAGATCCATTAACATCAATGGTGGTTCTCTCACGTTTGTTAACAACTCACATCATTGGCTGGTAATAAAACAATGTCTTACCATGTTCAACTACAAATAATATATTCGCATGGCTAGAATTGTACCCGAACGATCAAGTGAACGAGATAAGAAGACCCTAGATTTAGTTTGAACCATCTGGTATGGAATTTCAGGATTGTTGTACACATCATCTGTACGGTGACCTTATATACATATCGTCATCCGAACATTGGCCTATATCTGTAGGCATGTCTATATTGGGCAACATTTGAATGTAGATGACTTTCTGCACTATGTACATGTTATTAGATAGTTTATGTGCTAAGCATGGGAATGCCTCCCTCAACAATTCATGATTAAGATGAAAAATATCATGATGTACTGTATTGTAATATTGATGCAGGTCACCACTCCACTTCAATTCCAGCTCATCACGTCATAAAGCATATCATTCAAAATATTATTATTATTTCAACTTAATGCTTTAGGGGGAAACTGTTATAGGTCAATTTGGGTATCATCCCCCATGACCTGGTAAAACTAGACATCATCCCTAGGACAAATGAAATAGGGTCTATCATCCCCTTACATTTCAGTTGCTATATGCCCTAAGAGAGAACAAATCACTCATGGCTTCTATTGTGAGATTTCCAAGGATTGAAGTATATGTTATATCACTTATGAGCTCACCAAAATTGCCTCTCAAGGGACTAACTGTGGTGCATATGTAGCTCCCTCCATTCAAGGGTGCACTTCAATGCACTTCCCGACATTCAAGAGTGCATTGGTTAATTGGGAGTGAAATTATCATTGTTTTGAAATCTCCACATAGCCAGTGCCTTCTAGAAGAGTCCATATGTGTCAAACTTCGAATCCAAGTGTCCATCTAACACCTCCAAACTTGGGAACATGTCTTGCCTATTATTAGAAAGTCATTCATTGAGAAACTTCCATTAGTTTCCCTATAAATTGAGCACAGATCATAGTGCTAGGGAAGGAAGAATTTTGGTAAAGAAATGTTGTTGGATTCTCATTTGAGAGAGTGAAAGTACCGATATGCTGCTGGTTTGATGTTGGATGTGATGAGGCTGGGATGAAGCTGGATTTGATGACATCAAATCGATCATTAGTTGTAACCTCCCCCTTCTACTCTTTAATAAAGATTGCTGTTTATTTTCCCATATATGTATCTGTTTATGTTTCTATTTCTCATGCAATGGACTCTTGAATGATATATATGTTTCGTTTTTAATCAATTTAAGTGATTAAGATAAGTAGGCATCTGTTTATTGAAATCTGTGTGCTATTATCTGTTTATACTTGTAGGAAACAATCTGGTGATCTAAGTTGGATTGAAGGCAAAAACAAAAGCGACAGAAGGAGAAGAAGAAGCCCTTGGATCACAAGTAGGTTCTTCTATCATTTCGTGTGTGTATTTATTCTTAGGGAAAGTGATAGAAAACTATTTCATCTATTGTTCTAAGTGCCTAGCACCACACTTAGGGAATTTGATTTATCTGTAGATCATAATTCTGCATAATAGTACTAAAGCTAGATACTGATTCCTTCTACAAATCAATTGCGGAAATTAAACACAATCGCCAATCACATGAAGCAAAGAAAGAATCAAATCATACCATAACAAAAATAATTTCCTGGGGAAATCTTGCTGCTCAAAACACATCTATATTTTATTGTATATTCCACAGGGAACCATAAAATAATTACAATGCACTCTTCTCACAAGAGTCTCCTGCAATCTGCTTATCGTCTCACACTGATATAGACAAAATTGGGCCAACACTTAGCCAATTCTCAGCCTATCTTCAGCCTACCTTTCTCACGCAATTCCTAATGAATGCAACCCCTATTCTTTAGGTATTTTAGCCTTCCTTAACTGCGCTGAGTATCATGGGCATCCTTTGGTGTTTTAACTGTATCTAGGCAGTCTGCTAATATCATAACTGATAGTTAAATTCCTTTTAACCTTTGTCTCAAATGGGTCTCCACTGGAACTGACATGCGTGCAAATATTAATAGTAAATCATCAGTTGCATGAAATATTACTGCATGTGAATTAAATCTGATTTAATTCACTTGACCTCTCAATAGTGCAACAATCAGTTACAACTAGTTAAACTGACTTTAAACCACTTAATTGAGTTAAATGATTTCTCATGCATTAAACTAATGCACTAACTGCAACTTGAACTCTAAAAAAAATAGAATCACTCTGCATGCCTCACCAGCTACCCTCAACTCGAAATTCATGAGCTAATTGAGTTTATCACACTTATTTAACTATTACAAGTGTTTATGAGATAAGATTACATTTTATTGTCCAATTTAATTAAGGGATAATTGAATTTGACACATATCCAATTTATTAAATAAATTTAATTTCAAACTAATGTATCACTAGGACCTATCACTACACAACATGTGGTCCCACACTAGTGTAGGTGCTATCATGTTGTTTCTGGATGCCAATTTCACTGTTTCTTGTTGAAAAATTCAACACTCTCTCTCAACAAGAAAGGAATGTCCTTGCATGCGACATGCAACTCTTACATGCAACACTTCTCCAGTGTTTCTTGCACACGAAACTCTTGCATGAAACACTTCTGAAATTGTATAGCCTCCAAACAACTGAATCAATATAATGCATCTATCGTCAGAGTCTTCTGACTGCTAGTACCTACTGCACATTTCTACTGGATTCTTTGCGCTGTTGACATCTACATCCATGCACTCTTAATTGATGCCAAATTTGATCTGTGCTCTAGTATCCAACACTTTTCACTCTGATTTTTTTCTTCCTGACATATGACTGCATCAATCTAACCGATCCTTGTTGCTATTGTTGTATTGTGGGCTCCTCGTAGCCAGGTTCGATCCATGAGACACACCATCTCTAGGACCCTTGCCAAATTTATTCTTGGGATTAATTTTGCACATCACCCCACCTCACACCTGGAGGTATAGATGCATGTACTCCCTCTACCCATCTAGCTCGAAATTTCTCTGCTTGAGTGGTTTTTTCCACTCCATGATCCTCCAGATCTTGAGGTTCATTCTTTGGAGCTAAGAGTTCCTCCTCTGCATGCAAATCAAGCTCCCTCTCAAGGGACAATTGCATGGCTTTCATATACTTCCCCATGGTACATCCCTTTCACGTGTCTATCTGCGCAAGAGTACCCTTTGAAAGCTCTGTAGAAATCTATTTCATGACCTTCAAATCTCCACAGTGTAACTCACCCTCATCCCAGCTCACCACTTTGTCTGCTTTACCCATCAATGCTACGCAACCATCTACATCCAGTTTATAGAGGTTCTTCACATGAATCCCAATATTCTTGGCTTGTCCTATTACTTTGTGTCGAAGTAAAGCTTTCCCTTCACTGAAAACAACATCATAGCCTCTATCTTCCAACATTGCAACTGAAACTAAATTTTTCTTCAAGCCTAGTACATGCATTACATCTTTTAATAAGAAGGTTTTACCTGATTATCTCTGGAAGGTAACTGTGCCAATCCCAGTAGCACTGTACCACCCATCATCACCCATTTCGATATGCATCTGAAGGTCCTTCTCCTCCAAGCTACTGAAAAGTTATTTGTCTCCTATCATGTGGAAATATGCACCACTATCCAAGTACCACCCCGATCCCATCGCACTTGACACCATGCATCCATGCATGCAATTAGCGAGAAGTCAAACTCAAATTGTGAGGCCAAAGCCTCACCAAATGCAGATCCTGAAGCCTTATTGTTCTTCTTATTTTGCGGAAAATTAGTGGTATAATGTCCATGCTCGTGACAATGAAAACACTTCACTCTGGACATGTCGCACTCCTTGCCTTATTCACTAGAGTCAAATTTGGAATAGGATTTATTTTCCTTCCCCTTCTTTGGCTTACTAGCCAAGGCACAATTTTCTTCATCATCTACCTTAGATGAAGATCCATCCCTGGTATTCCACCTGAATTCTTCTTGCACCAAATCCGACCAAATTCGTTCCCAATCTGGTAGATTCTCCCTCCGTTACGCATCATTTTGTCACTGTCCCTGCAATCCCCATCCCGCACATTGGAGGATCATTTCTGTGACTAATAATAAGTGTCATGCATTGCAAAGACCATAATTACATCCTTTTCCATGAGGAAAACATTCCTTCTGTTGACAATTCCCTGAGCAGATCATCAGAAACAAATGTTTTTGCCTTGGCACTAGTAGACCGCTATGTCGTCGCGCCAATGAGGAAGATTAACACTGAGCCCCGCGCCCATTGGTGCTCTGTCCGAGTGAGCTACCCATGCCAACTTGTTTATGGAATGTTTTTTAAATATAGAGGTGAAGTTTCTATCCTAACAACTTTGTGGGTGAGTCAGCTGGAGTGGTTCGACTAAATAACTACGGAGCCCCTCCTTTAGCTTCTTATTTCCACCTTTTGGGGAAACCTTCGAAGGGATAAGGCCTCCCTTCCACCATTATAGGGATCCCAACCTCCTCCTCTCCCTCTATAAACAAAGCTATCTCCCATTGATATACTGGCTGAACAATTATCTCTGAAAGGTTGAAGAGAATTCCTGAACATTGTGCTAGAGAGATAGAACAGAGAAAGAGACCTTTGTCAAGAGAGCTTAGGCTTGTGTCCTCACCTCATCTATATTTCCTGACGATCCTTCAAGATGTGCTTCAACTGCACCCGCTAGAGGAGGCTACAACGTCAAGGCTCTGGTTGTAACTCTTTCTTCGATATATATATACATGACTATTTAATGGTTCCCATCTTGTGTTAATATGGTTTATTTGATGCAATATGCTTAACCTTCCTTGACTGGTTAGTTGATTATGAATGAAATCATTTTCTTGTATGCCACTCTTGTTTGCTGATCTTTGTGCAGGTATCTGAGCACTGTTATAGAAGGACTGTGACTCGTCGAGACATAGATCAAGAGGCCACCACCACTACAGCGATGACAACGTTGGACTCCAAGTAGGTCAATCTACCCCGTCCTTTTCATTCATTAATTAGGAACCTACATTTTAGCTTGTCCCTTTGTTGCTAGATGCACTCCAAGGCTAGAGGGATTGTCTCTGTCCGCAGAGAGGATTTAGCTTTCCAACAAATTGGCGACTCCAATGGGGATCAGTGTGAGTTTTTCGTTTTGTTGCCCATTAGGAATTTGCCTTGTCACGTCGAATTCGGTCATTTGCTTGCTTGTATGTTTTTTTTTGGCTTTCTTGATTGTCTGGAATCCTCCTGTTCAGCTCTAGGGTGTCAATATTGACCTCTGCTCATAGGGTTTTCCCCTCTTCCCATAGTTATCCGGCTGGGTGTGGGTTTTCTTTGAACAGTCGCGCCAATTGGCACTTGTTGCTTTTATTGCAGTAGCGCCAACCCCTGTTTGGCATGGATTACCACCTCACAGTCACGCCGAATCCTATAGGATTTGGTTTGAACTTCTTGCTAAGTTTTTGATCAGTTGTGCTTGACTCTGGATTGTTTCTTTGATTTTCAATTGGTCTTTTGGGATTGTTTTGACTACTGTAGGCTTGCTCTTCTCAGCTATTTGTCTATTCTCTCATCGGTGTAGTTCGCAGCCCTAGGGTTTCTAGGTGCCTTTCGCTCACTGAGCCTTCTGATTGAAGTTCGGGTCTTTTTGATCTTTTTTAGTTCGATTCCTTGATCGGTTGCTTTAGTCTTTCTTGATCCTTTGAGTTTTTGGTTTGTTGAATGGTCACTTCAATTTTCATTTGATTCTCCTTCTCATCACTTTGAGCATAGATCACATTGCTTTTTTGGGTCATTTTGAAAGCTTTCTCTTTGTTTGAAAGAGTGCATCATTGGTTTGAGTGTGTTTGTGTATGTATTGCTTTCGAATCATTCAGTTTAGATCTCTACATTCGCACTACCCAAAACTAGTGTTCGCTTTCTTTTTAATGTAATTAGTGCATTGTGTGCTTCATTCATTAAAAATAAATAAATTTTGGATTCTTTCATTTGCATCGAAAATGAAAAGTTCCTTTTGCATAACTAACGCTTGATGAACTAGGAAAGAGTTTTTCATTTTTCATTTAGGTTGTATTATAAGCATTAGGGGAATTCTTCGTATGATTTCATTGTTTGCTGCTTTCTGAAAGATCTCTATCCTTCTCTTAGTTAGCATTCATCGAACGGAAAATGGTGTTCTTTTGCATGTAGCTTACATTTAGGAAATTTGAGATCAAATTCAGTAGGGCCTTGAAACTGAAACATTAATTCAATATAAATTGTAAAATCAATTCAATCAATCTAAGGAAGCATTGGAACCTAACGCAAAATTTTTTAGAGGTCTAGGCTAGTGATGTGTTTCGGTGTCGTTAAACTTAGTAGCTATCGTTCGCCATATGACCTTAGAAAGCACTAGTACAGACTTGTGCTCCTTGTACTGTTGCGTATATAAAGCGAGACCCTCATAGGTTCAAATACTTTATCCATAGGAAGCCGAGTCTGCTGCCCTGTAACCGTGATACACCAAACACATCATTCAGGGAGACTACCTGCACATACGTTAAGTCCTTGGTCATTTCTCTTTCATTTGATCACCAATGTGTATATGGAAATTCACGGAAACATGGTACACCCTCTTGCTTAGATTACCTGAGTAGTTATTTTGATATTTTTGTGACTCCTTAAAAAGGAAAAGATCATCGAGCTCTTGTCCTTTCACGCTCGTGTTAACCTGAAAGTGATAGAGTCACCTTTTTCCCGTTTCTCGACTCTTAAAATATGAAACGACAGAGTTTTGTTTCAATGTCTTAAAATATTAACTACCCATGAAATATTCCTAGTTAAAGTTACCTTCTTTAGTGTCTTGTTTTAGGGTTGTTTCCAATGGAGACCTTTCCAGAGTTTACCAACCAAGGAATCCCCTCCGAAGGGAATCGTGGTCCTTTTCATTCTTTTGGGAATGTGGGTGCTCCTTATATGGCAACATTGTCCCTGCCTAGGTTAACTATTAGGTTGTCTGTTTGGTTATTCTCAACCTCTATGGTCTGAAGAATTCTTCCCACTCTACAACCACCCCCTCCACCCGAACGACGTCATGTTGATTCTAAGGTGGACCTCACTCCTTCTTCACCTGTTTTTTAGTCCTCCTCTTCTACTTCACCCAGTGCAAGTCTGGATTCCAGTAACTAGGTGGCTAAGAAGAAGAAGAAGACGAAAAATAAGAAGTCAGTCAAGGGAGAGGCCAACTCTGTGGCTATTGCGCCTAAGAAACCTTCCCTTGATAAACCATCCAACCTTCCACAGAAAGTCAAATTCCCTTGCATGTTGTGAAAAGGTGACCATATTCTTCAGTACTTCCCTAGAATTACCAAGGTACTTGAAGCATGGTCCAATGTCCGTCCTTTGTTGCCTTTGGCTTCTGGAAGTCATCTTAGTGGAACATCTTCAACTAGCCATGATAAGACTCATGAGAAACAGGGTAAGATTACCAATCCCTGTAAGTTGTGTGAAGGGCATCATCCCATTCACCTTTGTCCATACATGGATGAAGCCACAAGAGTGCTGGACAACCCTACTATTTTTGTACCCTACCTTCCGGTTGGTTACCAGAAGCTTTCTTTGAGTCCTCTGCTAGTTGATTCAACAATTGGTTAAGAGTCATCCTTGGTTGATCCCGCTCCCTCAGAAATTCAAATTCAAGAATCCATTCCCAACCACCCATTAGTTGTGGAATCAGTCGATCTCATCTCGCCTATGGTTCATCAGGTATTTTCCGTCGAGAGTGGATCTCATCCCCCTCACGTTCTTCTTTTTTCTTCATATTCCTTGGACTTGGAGAAAGATCATCCCATCCCCGTCACTCAAGAAATTTCTCTTCCTGCTTCCATGCCTGTGGTCCAGGAGGATGCTCCTCTTGTTCTGGCAACACCAGGGGATGACCATCTCAGTTCAATGGTAACCCCTCCAAGTATTTTGGTTGCTTCCTTTGATTGGAGTCGATTTGCGGGATACCATCTTCCTTCTTATGTGCCCTTTGAGATCACAGTATAGGTCTTCGATGTGGTCATACCTAGCACAATTATAGATGAAGGTGCATCTGTTAGTATTCTGTCTTCAACTACTTGGAAAGCTTTTGGTTCTCCACCACTTGAGCCTGTTAGATAGAATCTGTTGGCCTTTAATAGAGGAACCATTCAACCGTTAGGGGTCCTTCTGGAGTGGCCTATCACTTTGGGAGGGAAAACTGTCTATATAGACATGATGGTGGTTCAAGGTCCCTTGCATTTCAATTTACTCTTGGGGCACGACTATGCTTATGCCATGGGTGCACTTGTCTCTTCCCTCTTTCGCGTGATCTGTTTCTACATGAAGGTCAGAATGTGACCATTGATCAACTTTCATTCTTTGGTCCAGAGGTGGCAATTGGCCCACCAACGTCTCTGCTAGATTTTTATCCACCGATAGTATCTTCCTTGCCACGAGTTAATTATGTGGCCACTAGTTCATTGCCCTCATCCAGTGATTGTGCCGTCGAGTGCTGTCTACTGGGGGCATTTGATCGCAATTTCCGAGATGTTGTTCTCCCATCATATGTGAACCTATTGGAAGCCATGACCTCTTATTCGTTATGATAAAAGGTTTTTAGAGCATATTTCATTTTCTTGTGTCAAGCTCCTTAAAAAATGAAACAAATTCTTATGAGGATAGTTATTTTACTGTGTCAACCTCGTTAAAAAATGAAACGGGTTCCCTTTTCAATTCGAGTCTTTGATCAGATCTCGTAAGATCCCAGTCAAGTCTTTCCCTGCTCTCATAATTGAACCTTCATTCCACTCCCCTATTAGTAACTAGTAGTCTACTCAGGCGAATGGATTGAAGTTTGAGGGGCATGTACCTCGAATTGAGTCATCATGCTAGGGGTATGCAATTTTTTTTTCAAGCATAGTTATCTTTGTTTCAATCTTGTGTAAAAATGAAACCAGTTTCAAGCATAATTTGTTTCAGTTTCAAGCTTGTGTAAAAATGAAACCACCTTCAAGCAGAGTTTCTTGATGTAAAGCTTGTGTAAAAATGAAAGCATTCTACCCCTCGTGATTTCCATTTTATCAGCCTATTTTTCCAGATGAACCTTGGTTTTCTCATTCTATCGTCCCCATCTACTTGGTCAATTGTACGCCTTCACTTTATTGTTTTACCCATTCTTTAGGAACTGCTGCAATGAGTGGTATTGTTACCCAGTCGCTTGAACTTTACTTGTTCTCAGCAGTTCCACCATCATCGTAACCAATTGCTACCCTTAATACCACTCGTTCCTCCAGGAGGAGTCAACTTTCAGCTCATTTCTAACTCTAAAAATTTGAAAAGATTGCTGAGACTCTTATCATTTTGAACTCGTTAAAGGCTGCAAAACGTCGTTTACCAAGTATATGTTTACCCGTTTTTCAAGTTGGGATAAACTATTTACGAAAAAGGAATACCTTAGCTAATTGCGACAAAGAGGTTCTCTCATATATTGTTTTCTACATTTTTGGATCTGTGAGACAACCTACGAAAAGGGACATGCTGGAGTTTTCTTTTCCGCTTATTTTCAAACTCTCTAAACATGGAAAGATGCTGATTTATTCCTTTGTCAAACTCGTTAAACCCTGATGACATTAGAAATCGTCACCATGACGTACCCGAGTTCATCCTTCCTAGGGATCATAAAATGTACTAGGATGGATTTTTGCAAAGGAAAAACTTACATTACAAGAAAATGCTATCCCCTTTAAGCTTGTTTTTCAAAAATAATTGGGGTACTTGCCAAATATGGTGGGGGGAAATGGAACCAGTTCTTAGTTGTGTCGGCAGTATGTCACTCTTGAACATAACACTCATCTGCATTCGTGTTGGGTTGAGGACATCTAATTTCGTCATTTTTTCCTCCATGGGTTTGGGTAATATGTTTTGACCTCTCATCTTCTCTTTTCCATGTCATCATGACCTCAGATCCCTTGATGTCAATTGTTGCCAAATCCAAAGTTGTGTCACTAATATGTTCAAGAGAAGTTTTCCTTTGCAGTTTTCAGCCTCTCTCTGATTCTCTGCTGGTCCTATTTCATTATCATCATTTTCCTTTGTCTCGTGTCTATGATGTGGGAAACATTATGGCCCTCCTTCGACCGGGTCACTTCCTGTTGACTTCAGCTCATTATCCAAGAAGTTGATCTAGAGACTCCCTTTAGGTACCTTGGAGCTTGCATGCCTCAATGGTGATTTCTTCGCATTCGATGACATGTCCACATCATTGGCCTTCGATCGAGTGATTCTATGGGTGTTCAACGCTTGATCAATGTTCACATTCCATTTTTTGTACCTGTTGTACCTTGAGAGACATTGTAATTATTGATGATTTCTCTCATGCTTGTTAACCACTTTCATCATTGGTTGGTAATCAGGTGACTTTCTTTCATGTTCGACTTCAGCTCACATATTCGCATACTTGAATTTGTACTTGTTCAGGTTGAGATGGAGCACAAGACCCTGGGTTTTTTATGATAAGATTCAGGCTGTGAGACTTTATGCATGACTCTTTTGATTGGATGGCTGCGACCATACCTGAGTCTATTTATTGATCCTTATTGCTGGATGGCTGCGCCCATGCCACATGTTCATGTATCAGAGATATCAGTTGTATTTGTACTTGCAGGTCTTTCGACAACGGTGTTTTGTTCGAATGCATTCTCGTAAAGCATTTCACCCCTCCCTCTCTCTTGGACCTCATGCTTTAGGGGGCATCTGTTACACAATATTTTTTCACCGTCCCTGCAATCCCCATCTCGCACATTGGAGGACCATTTTTGTGACTAATACAAAGTGTCATGCCTTGAAAAGACCATCATTTCATCCCTTGCCATGAGGACAACATTAATTTTGTTGAAAATTTCCTGAGCAGACCATCAGAAACACATGTTTTTGGGCTGGCACTGGTAGAACGTTATGCCCTCGTGCCAATGAGGAAGATTAACAATGGGCCCTGCACCCATTGGAGCTCTGTCCCAGTTAGCTACCTACACCAAGCTGTTTTTGGAATGTTTTTTAAAAATGGAGGTGGAGTTTCCATCATAACAACTTCGTGGGCGAGTCAGCCTGAGTAGTTCGACTGAATAAGTACGACCACCCTCCTTTGGCCTCTTGTTTCCACATTTTAAGGAAACCTCCCAAAGGATAAGGCCTCCCTTCCACCATTGTAGGGAGCCCAACCTCCTCCTCTCCCTCTATAAATAAAGACATCTTCCATTGATGCACAAGCTGAACATCTATAGCTGAAAGGATGAAGAGAATTCCTGAATATTTCGCTAGAGAGATAGAATAGGGAAAGAGACCTTTGTCGAGAGAGCTTAGGCTTGTGTCCTCACCTCTTTCGAATTCCCCGATGATGTTTCGAGACGCGCCTCAACTGAACCCGCTGGAGGAGGCTGTGACGTCAAGGCTCCTGTTGTAACTATTTCTTCTGTTTATATATATACATGACTATTATCTGGTTCCCATCTTGTGTTAATATGGTTTATTTGATGCAATATGCTTAAGCTTCCTTGACTGGTTAGTTGATTATGAATAAAATCACTGTCTTGTATGTTGCTCTTGTTTTCTGACCTTCGTGCAGGTATCCGAGCATTGTTGCAGAAGGACTGACCCTTCAAGACAGAGATCAAGAGGCCACCACCACTACAGTGATGGCAACGTTGGAATCCAGGTAGGTCAATGTACCCTGTCATTTTCATTCATTAATTATGAACCTACACTTTAGCTTGTCCCTTTGTTGCTAGATCATTCTAGGGCTAGAGGGATCGTCTTTGTCTGCAGAGAGGATTTACCTTTCCAACACCCTCCCATTGATAGAGTCCTGATAACTATGCCAACTCTTGGGAAGGCCTAGAAGAGCTAGGCTAACCAAGTCATCATCCACAACTATAATTCCTACACTCCCAAGCTCATCTCAACATTGGACAAACATGGTCAAGTATACCGTTATAGTGTCGCCTTTCTCCATTTTGATTTTCCTAAGCTTGTCCTTCAGTGCCAATTTCTATGATCACTGTTTCTCTGAAACATATTTGTCAAAGCCTTCCACATTTCATATGGAGTCGGATTTCCATGGAGATTTGAGACAATGTGGTCTCTTACTCCCTCTAGTAAGATCCTCCTCGCCCTTGCAACCTTCTTTTTCCAAACATCAAGATTTGAGGCATTTGCTGCAACGGGTTTGGGAACATCATTATCAATAAATTATTTCAAACCATTGTCCTCCAGTACTGCCTCCATCCTGTCTTTCCCCGCAATATAGTTAGAGCTGCCCTCGAGTGCATACTCCAATCTCAAGCCATTGAAAGCCATTTCGATCCTGATTTGCCTATCGCACCAAGAATACCATTTGCAAATTTGAATTATATTCAATCACAAACTCAACTTCTCCTACAATATAGTGATTTCCTGTGCTCTTATACCATGCAGAAATTATACAAACATATTTATATCAATGAATTCAATTTGCTCTAACAATGTACTAAAGCTAGATACTGAATCCTTCTACAAATCAATTGCGAAAATTAAACACAATCGCCAATCACATGAAGCAAATAAAGAATAAAATCAAACTACAAAACAAATAATTTCTCAGGGAAATCTTGCTGCTCAAAAACCCTCTATCTTCTATTGTATATTCCCCAAGGAATCATGAAACAATTACAATGCACTGTTCTCACAAGAGTCTCTTGCAATCTACCTATCGTTTCACACTGATCTAGACAAAATCGGGCCAACTCTTAGAAAATTCTCAACCTGTCTTCAGCCTTCCCTGCTCACGCAATTCCTGATGAATGCAATCCCTATTCTTTAGGAATTTCATCCTTCCTCAACTGAGCTGAGCATCATGGGCATCCTGTGGTGTTTTAACTGCATCTGGGTAGCATGTTAATATCACCACTGATAGTTAACTTCCTTTTAACCTTTGTCTCAGCTAGGTATCCACTGGAACTGACATTAATGCAACTATTAATAGTAAATCATCAGTTGCATGACAGATCATTTCACGTGAATTAAATATGATTTAATTCACTTGACCTCTCACTAGTGCAACAATCAGTTACAACTAGTTAAACTGACTTTAAATCACTTAATTGAGTTAACTGATTTCTCATGCATTAAACTAATTCAATAACTACAACTTGAACTCTAAAACACATAGAATCACTTTGCATGCCTCACCAACTACCCTCAACTCGAAATTCATGAGCTAACTAAGTTTATCACACTCAGTTAACTATTACAAGTGTTTATGAGATAAGATTACATTTTATTGTCCAATTTAATTAAGGGATAATTAAATTTGACACATATCCAATTTATTAAATAAATTGAATTTCATGCTAATGTATCACTAGGACCCATCACTACATGACCTATGGTCCCACATTAGTGTAGGTGTTGTCATGTTGTTTCTGGATGCCAATTTCACTATTTCTTGTTGCAAACTTCTACACATATTGTACATGTAATAGGTTCAAGTGCATGAGAAAATGCCTCAAATTTACCTTTCGATTTAGAAAAAATTGCAATAAAACGTATTTATGCTCATATTTCTAAAAAATATAGTTAGAAAACAAGAAATAATATTCCAAAATTCACAATCAACATTCATGTGTTTATTGAAAACATAGAAGAAAGTAGAGAGTATCAAAGAATTGGTTTCTTCACTAATTGAAATATGCAAGGAACACACACACACACACACACACACACACACACACACACACACACACATATTTGTGCTAATGTAATAATGAAGACCTCCTTCTAGCGTTCAATAACCATTTTAAATTTGTAAACTTTATGGGATACTATTAATGTACTACAATAAAGATTTGGAAATCTTACTTGTTTCCTAGAGACTAGAATTTTAGGCTTCTACTTTCGCTTTGAGCTCGAATTAGGGATGGAAAAGTAATTCCTTTGAATATACCAATCTAGTAAGGAGTGCATAATGTAGGAAAAAGATAGTTAATAACAAAATAACCTCAGTTATGGGGAATACTTCCAAGTTAATTTTCATAACACACCACATTTACAACATGTTATGGGTTTTGGTATTAAAGTAGTGTCTTCATGTTATTGAGTGGATACAATTGCGAGTCAATAATAATTTTCATATTTTTTTATGACTACGTTCCTTCCAAATCGAATAGCCCAAACTTCTTTGGTTCAATGGCTTGCATGCATGTCAAGCTCCCACTAGCACATGGTTTTAAAATGGAGTTGTACTCCGATGAAATCCAACAACTATGATCTCTTTTATCCGAAAACCTAACAAAATATCACACCCCAACTAGCATAGGCACTAAAACAAATTTTCACACACATTGAAATCCAATGGCCTTGGTTAATCATGATCAACACCCACCATCACCCATCGGATTCCAACCTTCTTGGGGGTTAACATTGCCTAACATAACACTAATTTCCGTTCCTGATGATATCTAATGGTCCATGATCGTTCCAGATCAACAAACATATTTCTTCCAAGTGGGATTGTCACCTTGTTATGCAAAATCTATGATTGCAGACATAAGTATCTTCTCTAGACTTGATGGCCTAATATAGAACATCATAAAGACAAAGAAGCTAATGTTTTCCTTAAATTAAATAGACAATGGGATGAAGCCTACCGGGAATCTATTATATGGTTCGCTCCTCTCTTGGTTTGTACACTCTAATCCTAGCTCTGATTTCTACAATGAGAACATGCACAATCAAACAACACTATCCAACAATCTACAATGTCTATGTAGCATCATATAATTACCTCATTCAATGGATCAACATGGCACTGGAATACATGACATCATAACATCACATATTGGAAAACGATGAAATATTTTCATTAATAATAATGGAGAGAGTTACAAACAAATATAAGAATTGATCTTATAAAAGAGATCCTCCAATTTGACTTGTTCCTTCCTTGCCACAAATTTTACCTATGTGTCATGGGTGGAAATGTGAAGCTAGGTTACACTTTTGTGAGAATCGGGGGCGGAATTTTTTTTTCGGCAATAGTTCGGCCGAAATTTATGAGAAAGTTCGGCCGAACTCGTGCTTCTGTTTAGATTGACGGCACACTGACGGTGTGGGAAAACAAAAATTTTGCCGGAGATGGGAAAACTGACAATAAAAGTTCGACCGAACTTTTAATCTTAAAATAGTTTGGTCAAACTAGTTCTTATAAATATATCGCTCGCGAAGTTCATTTGTTTACCACGTCTGTGTTTTCTTTGATCTATTTGTTCGTGCATTTTTATGTGTCTGTGCTACTGCTGGTCTGGGGCTGCTTCCGTCCACACTGTTGGTGATTATCTACGGTGACTTCAAGCGAGCAAACTACCAGGTATTTCTCCTCCTGCTCCTCCTCTATTAAACATATGTTACGCAACATGATACATTGAAATCTGCATGAATTGTTCATTACCAATTATGGTATTTCTCCTCCTACTCCTCCTCTGTTAAACATATGTTACGAAAAATTCCAAAAAAAACATCTATGCTATTAATTATGCTTTAAACATCATTACCTTTTTTTTTTCCAAGAAAAAAATCGAACTTTTTATTAACATAAATAAAAAGTTACATAGTATATGCATTATGCATTCCTTTTATGGCTATATGATTCCGAGATCATAGAGCTCACAGGATGAAAAGTACACTGTCATCTGTCAAATGCCTGAAGTTAAACCATTGATCTGGTGTACAGGCCTCCTATATAAGAGGAAAATAGCCCATAGATAAGTTCATATCCAGAAAAACAAGTATGTCCATATGTTCATAAAACAAAAATAGTTTTTTGTGTTAACACGGGCCTCCTCAGAGAGGAAAACAACCCAGAAAGGATAAACAACAAAATAGAAGTCTGAAAACAAATGCAAGTAAGAGTAACTATCTAGGGCATGTATATCAAACCAAAAAACAAAACACTTTCTGATATAAAAACAGGGAGACATAAAAATAAAGTTATACATATGGTGGCTGATCCGACACATGGATCACGCCCTGGTCTTCGTCCTCTATCCTCCAATAGCCCATATCTTGTTGCAAACCCGCTTTAGAAAGCTGATCTGTTGCATCATTGCGGTCCCTGTATATATGGTTTAGAGAAAAAAACATTAAAAGTATGTTTTAAATGTTTTGTCTCTTCTAGTAAAGGAGATAAAATATAATTCTAGCAACTGCTCTCTCCATTGAACCATTTAACGACATTCATAGAGTCCTTTTCTATGTTAACTTTAGAATGTTACTGCAAATGTGCCTTTTGGAATTCTTGGTTTTAATTTCAGTTGATTGGTGTCATGTAGAAGTCAAGGAACTCATTGCTATGGAAATTTTGTCTTTACAACCAAGTGGGAACGAGAAACCCCAAAATTCCAAACAAAGCATCTATGCTGTTAATTATGCTTTAAATTTCATTACCTTTTGCTGTAAGGTGTATGTTGAATTTCTGGTAGTATGATATGCATTCGGTTGCTGCAGTTGTTACTGTTCCTGTGGATCCATCAATTTCATCTGCTCTAGCTGATTCTCGCCTTGTGCATGGAATTTTACTACCACTATTAAGCTTATGCCATTACTAAGCCTTCTCTCGATTCCTCAATGTTGGAATGATTGAACTAGAATGATCTACTGCTGTAATGTGACTACATATTGTCTTTTATACTGTTGTAATGTATTTATGTAATGTGACTACATATTGTCTTTTATATGTGACTACATATTGTATTTTATACTACTGTAATGTATTTCTGTATGAGACAGAATCTGATATTTTATACTTGATAACCTGTTATGGGTATATCAATAGGATTTTGTATATGAATTGTTATCAATATATTAAACAGGGTTTTTTCTCCTTTGAAAAAAGTGTTGAAATCATTCTAAATTCACATGTAATGTATTTCTGTAATGTGACTACATATTGTCTTTTATACTGCTGTAATGTATTTCTATATGAGACAGAATTTGATCTTTTATACTTGATAACCTGTTATGGGTATATCAAGAGGATTTTGTATATGAACTGTTATCAATATATGAAACAAGGTTTTTTCTCCTTTGAAAAAATAGTTGAAATCATTCTAAATTCACATATGTCTAGTGGTGTCACTATTTCACTTCCAATATTATGTTGCTTACCTTGATGAACAGGTGGAAATCTGTTGGGAGGCCTCTCTGTTTTTTGACTCTATTCTCATACTGTCAAAGGTTGTTATATGTTCTATGGGCTAGACTGTATAGTTATTAGACTACATATCTTCATACTATTATGCAAATAGTATGATGGAAACAAAACATAATAATGTATTAGGACATCACAACTTGCTAATTAGTTATTAGACTACATATCTTCATATAGAACTTGCAAGTAGCATGATGGAAATGTGAACTTGCAAATAGTATGATGGAAATGTGGATCTCAAAGAAAAGTCATGATTAATGCTTCTATAAACCAAACATAATAATGTATTAGGACATGCTCCTTTAACTTGCAAATAGTATGGTCGATATGTGGATCTCATGACTCTTCATGATTAATGCTTCTAGAAACCAAACATAATTTAATGTATTAGGACATGCTCCTTTAGGCTTGGTGGAATTACCTTTTCTTTTTATTTCTCTCTTACACACACACACACACACATATGAAGAGATGATCCCATTTTCTTTTTTATTCATAGATCAAATGTCATTTAAATACAATATTTATCATAATGTACAATGATTCATTCCATGTTATTTATAAATTTTTTCATTAAAAAATGAACCCTTTAAATGATGAACCTAGTTAATGCTTCATCTTCATGAAGAAGACTACTTGATCTTTCAATTTGAATTTGATGATGGTCCTTTGTTATATTTCTTGACTACTTCAACTTATTGACACAACCATATGCTTCTTGTTACTCTTTTTATTCCTTCCTTATGTTGTATTCTCCCCCTTAGATATTGTGTACTCTCCCACATAGATATTGCACTCAATTTTGATGGTCCTTTGTTATCTTTCTTGACTACTTCAAATTATCAAATTATTGACACAATCATATAGATATTGCACTAAATTTTGATGGTCCTTTGTTGTCTTTCTTTACTTCAAATTATTGACACTTGATCATATAGATATCATATAGATATTGCACTCAATTTTGATGGTCCTTTGTTATCTTTCTTGACTACTTCAAATTATTGACACTTGATCATATATATATTGCACTCAATTTTTACGGTCCTTTGTTATCTTTCTTGACTACTTCAAATTATTGACACAATCATATGCTTTTGCCTTAATATATTGTCGAGCCCATTTCATCCAAAACACTCAAAAAGAAGTAACTAATATGTACTCCACTTCTACTCTAGATAGAGAAAGTAACGACTCTTTCTTGCTTAACCATTAAACCAAAGACTCTTCTAAGTAGAATTATACATTGTCCACTTGTAATTTTCACAAGCCTAGTTGAATCTCTATATGTTGTCAATGTAAATTTCTCACAAGTAAATTTGTCAATGTAAATTTCTTAACTTCTACAAGTTTTATGGGTAGAGTCTGTAAAGGTTCAGGTAGCCTCTGGATCTCATCTTTTATGAAAGGTGACATATCTAGTAAATTCCCCTACAGTAAATCTCTAGAATAGATCTAAATAGAAGTTCTTCATTTTAATATCCATAAAGAACAAGCACTTTAAGGTAAACTGTTTACATGTGTCATTTCTCCCACAAACTGAAGGCTTCCTCCCATTAATTTTAGATGTGAATTCTACCATTAAATTTTTAAGTCAAACTTTAAGATAAACCATGCACATGTCAATTGAAATAAATGTCAATTTAATATCTAAATTCACATATGTTTAGTGGTGTCATTGTTTCACTTCCGATATTATGTTGCTTACCTTGATGAATAGGTGGAACTCTGCTGGGAGGCCTCTCTGTTTTTTGACTCTTTTCTCATACAGTCAAAGGTCGTTATATGTTATATGGGCTATACTGTATGTTATATGGGCTATACTGTATAGTTATTAGATTACATATCTTCATATAGAACTTGCAAATAGTATTATGGAAACCAAACATAATAATGTATTAGGACATCACAACTTGCTAATTAGTTATTAGACTACATATCTTCATATATAACTTGCAAATAACATGATGGAAATGTGAAATAATTAGTTATTAGACTACATATCTTCATATAGGACTTGCAAATAGTATGATGGAAATGTGGATCTCAAAGAAAAGTCACGATTAATGCTTCTAGAAACCAAACATAATAATGTATTAGGACATTCTCCTTTAACTTGAAAATAGTATGGTCTATCTCATGACTCTTCATGATTAATGCTTCTAGAAAACAAACATAATTTAATATATTAGAACATAATTTAATGTATTAGGACATGCTCCTTTAGGCTTGGTGGAATTACCTTTGCTTTTATGATCAATGCTTCTAGAAACCAAACATAATTTAATGTATTAGGACATGCTCCTTTAGGCTTGGTGGAATTACCTTTGCTTTTTATTTCTCTGTTACACACACACACACACACATATATATATATATATGAAGAGATGATCCCATTTTATTTTTTATTCATAGATCAAATGTCATTTAAATACAAGATTTATCATAATGTACAATGATTCATTCCATACTATTCATAAATTTTTTCATTAAAAAATGAACCCTTTAAATGATGAACTAGTTAATGCTTATTCTTCATGAAGAAGACTACTTGATATTTCAATTTGAATTTGATGATGGTCCTTTGTTATCATTCTTGACTACTTCAAATTATTGGCACAATCATATGCTTCTTGTTACTCTTTTTATTCCTTCCTTATATTGTATTCTCCCCCTTAGATATTGTGTACTCTCCCACATAGATATTGCACTCAATTTTGATGGTCCTTTGTTATCTTTCTTGACTACTTCAAATTATCAAATTATCAAATTATTGGCAAAATCATATAGATATTTCACTCAATTTTGATGGTCCTTCGTTATATTTCTTTACTTCAAATTATTGACACTTGATCATATAGATATTGCACTCAATTTTGATGGTCCTTTGTTATCTTTCTTGACTACTTAAAATTATTTACACTTGATCATATAGATATTGCACTCAATTTCATAGGCTCTTATTTTGAAGTCAAATATATTGTATTCTCCCCCTTAGATATTGTGTACTCTCCCACATAGATATTGCACTCAATTTCATAGGCTCTTCTTTTGAAGTCAAATAAGTGAAAATAATTTACAAGAACTATCCCTAATTTGTTTCTCACATGTTCAAATGGTTCTCTAACAAGATAATTTACAAGAACTATTCCTAATTTGTTTCTCACATATTCAAATGCTTCTCTAACAAGAGGCTTTGTGGGTATGTATTCCATATTCACTATTTTCTCAAAGACTTGTTGTGTGAGGAAGTGATAATTTATGATGATATGTAAATAGTGATTGAAGGAAGTAGAATATTTTATTTTTGAAATTATTATTACACTTCTATTGAAACACTTAATAGATATATAGATTTACCTTAATATATTGCAGAGCCCATTTCATCCAAAACACTCAAAAAGAAATTTACCTTACCTTAATATCTTGTAGAGCCCATTTCATCCAAAACACTCAAAAATAAATTACCTTAATATCTTGTAGAGCCAATTTCATCCAAAACACTCAAAAAGAAGTAACTGTACTATGTACATTCCACTTCTACTCACTCAAAAAGAAATTTACCTTAATATCTTGTAGAGCCCATTTCATCCAAAACACTCAAAAAGAAGCAACTACTATGTATTCCACTTCTACTCTAGATAGAGAAAGTAACGAATCTTTCTTGCTTAACCATTAAACCAAAGACTCTTCTAAGTAGAATTATACATTGTCCACTTGTACTTTTCACAAGCCTAGTTAAATCTCTATATGTTGTCAATGTAAATTTCTCACAAGTAAATTTGTCAATGTAAATTTCTTAACTTCTACAAGTTTTATAGGCAGAGTCTGTAAAGGGCCAGGTAGACTCTGGATCTCATATTTTATGGAAGGTGACATATCTAGTAAATTCCCCTACAGTTAATTTCTGGAATAGATCTAAATAGAAGTTCTTCATTTTAATATCCATAAAACACAATCACTTTAAGGTAAACTATGTACATGTGTCATTTCTCCCACAAACTAAAGGCTTCCTCCCATTAATTTTAGATGTCAATTCTAGACCATAAAATTTTTAAGTCAAACTCTAAGATAAACCATGCACATGTCATTTACCTCATGATCTTGTGTCATTTCTCCCATGTCATATATATATATATATATATATATATATATATATATATATATATTTTTTTTTTTTTTTTAATTTTTAAATTTTTTTCTCTCAGGGATAAGAAAAAAATTAAATATGGTTGAAAAATGGAAATTATGCATAGAATTTTCTTGCTATCCCAATCAAGGGAAAGCAGTGATTACATATGTGCTTTCCAATATTGCGACTAGCAAAGTCGTCCAAAGGAAAATGAATATACTAGGAAGAACAACAAACAACGAGGCATATTATATTGGATTGATAGAAGGCTTGGGAACACTGATGGAGTATGGATCAAATGGAATTGTAGTTTTCACCAATTCTAAACTTGTGTGCAACCAGATGAATGGCGTGTGCCAAGTTAAGAAGGAGAGGCTAAAAGCACTGCATGGAATACCAAACAATATTGTTAGCCAATTTCAATTTTTTAGTATAAGGCATTGTAAAAATGTGAATAAGATGTCTGCTGATCTATTGCATGGGGAAATGCCAATTCGTGATTCATCTATCAAAGATGAATTAGAATTATACAGAGCAATGCCAATGCAAGATTCATCTCTCAAAGATGAATTGGTTTTGAGATGCTCTTCTTCAAAAATTCAAGATTCATCTCTCTAAGATGAATTAGTGTTGAAACACTCCTTCAAAATTTATTGATGGACATTGTAACATATCTTGGATATGTGTGTGTTGTGTACTTATAAATGCGTATTTTTTAATGACCATGTGTTTTTTTCAATTATATACCAAGTGTGCTCCCACCACACCATGTAAAACGCAACTTGGTGAACTTCACATTTGCAACAAGTGGTGAACTTCACATTTTTATAAAATTAAAATGTGGGGACTTCAACAAATTTTTGTTTAAATGGAGTTTGTTTAAATGCAGTTTCACTTCTTTTTTAATGACCATGTGTTTTTTTCAATTTTATACCAAGTGTGCTCCCACCATGTAAAGCACAATTTGGTGAACTTATCATTTTTATAATTTCTTTTTTGCTTATATTGAGTTTCACACATCAATTAGTGCTTTGAAAGTTGTGTTCTACATAATTTGTGTACACTAAATTACATAAATTTTCTAAAATTTATTTTGTGTAAATGTCCACCAATAGATATATATATATATATATATATATATATATATATATAGATATATATATCATGGAGGATGAATGATGAAGATCAATAGCATCCCATATCGGGGATCAGGGATCGGGGGATGTTCATAATATTTAAATGTAATCTTAAATCTCCATACATGTGTGTACATATGGAATTGATTTTTATTAACTTTGTGAGTTAAATTAGTTGTTAATAAGTTTCATTTTTTATTTTTTAGGAGCTAAGAAGAGAAGGGTCTCTACTCCATCCATGGAGCATGCCCATGGTTCACCCAGTTGTGGTATGTTTCACGCAATTTAATCAATGAATATGTACATGTATTTATATGTACACATAAATGTATTTTTCAATTGATTATAAATTCGTATTTTTTTATGAAGCTTATCTCTCGTCTCTAGAGGTTGGTGGTGGTTAAAATCCCCTTAGAGGGCCATCAATGAGTGGTAGCAGGTTGCATGAAGGTGGTGATATTTATTCCCCCAGAGGCAAATCAACGGCTGGTGGTGCTGGTTCTCAGCAGGGTCATTCTGGGTCTGGTTCTCAGCAGGGTCGTTCTGGGTCTCAACAGTTTTAGGGTGGAGAAGATGCTAACCAACCACGTTAAGGTTGCCATCAATTTCAATATTTTTTCATTGAATTTGTATAATTTTTTTTACATGTGTTTTTTCTAATATAAGAAATTATATAGATATTGATGCAGAGGCTCAAAATGTTCCAAAAATTGGTCAAAATAGACGTAGAGCAGAACGCTACATTCAAGAACTTGAAGGTTGTCTACCCACCACAACTTATCCGGCTGACATTTCTAATATACCATGGGAAACAAACATGATGCAATGCACCTTACAAAGGTGTGAAAAACTTCATGCAAAATTGCGGAGAGATCTCGTGGCTTTGAATCTACCTGCTGAGAGTTGACAAAGCCTCGAAATAGTTACACATTCATTGGGCGATATTGTAAATGTGTAAAAAAATCTTGGGCCAACGACTGATACATTTGTAGAAGTGATGAGAAAGAGAAAGGAAACAGTAATGGGTCTCGATAAATGGGAGGATGTAAAACAAAATGTTACAAGAGATGTGGCGAAGTCAATGTTTAATTTCAAGGAAGGGCCAAAAAGAAAAATGCTAAAGGTGCAATATTTCAAGCACCCAAATATAGCTCGCTATTTGTATGATAGGCACCTTGCGGCCTATGGAAGGCTCCCATGGAACGACGAGGTTCCTGTTTATTTTGCACAATTGTTTTACGCAATTTTTTTTTGGGTGTGAAACCCAACTACAATGACCTTCTGTCAGAATTTTTTGGTCTGGGGAAAGGTCGATTGTATGACCGTAAGGGCGCTAAGCGAGATGTGGAGTTGCCTCACCCTAAGTCGCCATTCGTGAGTCGACATTTTTGGGTCGAAACTCTGCGGTCAGAGATGGATGCGACTTCTCAAATAAGTCGAGAAGAAATGGATGTCATGATTGACAATGTTTACAGCAGATTGAGTGGAGTCGATGTTTGTCTAAATCGACAAAGAGAACGTGAAAATGCATGTGCCAATTTTGTGTATTGTACAGATGAAGAGATTGACAACATGAATGTTGAAGATCTCCAAATATATGAAAAAAATTTTCGCAATGGTTTTCAAGACCTAATTCTTCATGATGAAGAGGGCACAGGAACGGTATGTGTTAATGACCTTAAGGTTCAATTATTTTAACATGTATACATGTGTACAATTTTTAATAAATACATGTGTATGTACATGTATACATTTATTTGTATGTACATTAGTCTAACAAAAATGTATCATTATATGTTAAAACACCATTTGCAGTTGTTACGCATGATGAGTGACGAAAATGTTAATATCACGTTCGGGACCTCTGGTTCAAACAATGCAGATGGGTCTCACCATCAAGATATGTTGGCAAATGTTAGTGTTTTTTAAGTGATATTTTTAAAATAAATAATTGTGCACACATGTACATGTATGTATATATAATGATAAAATGTTTTAACAGATTCTGATTCTGTCCGATGTTTTTGGGATGGCGGTACCTTCTTCTTCCTTGGGAGATGTACCTTCTACTTCCTTAGGAGATGAGCCACAAGTATGGACAATTTTTCACTTTTAAAATTTATGTTTAAGTTATATATATATATATATATATATATATATATATATATATATTCCACCTCAAAAATTTCCATTAAAATTTGAGATATATATATATATCTATATCTTGAGTTATTTTAAATTTTTTGAATTTAGGTTCCTATAGAAGATTTCTTTAATCCACAAACTCTAGCGATGGAGATAGAAACATCCACACCATTTCAACCATTTGAACAAGTTGTCTAACTTTTTTTTTTTAATATTATTGAAAATAAGTTTATATATGTACACGTGCATTTTCATTTGAAAATTTTTAATATATATATATATATGTATATTGTACAGTTTACCATTGCAGATGTTCCCATGGGGGAGGAACTTGTAGCAGGTGAACAAATGGAGAGGGAACCTCATGAGGCATTGCATTATTTTTTTTTTTTATTTATTTACATGAAGTTCTATATATATTCTCACTCATTTTTAAAACATCAAATTTTAATGTTCAAGTACATGTGCATTGTGCACAGGTTTCCCATGCTTCACATGATAGTGCGCGGATTGAGACCCTAATAGGAAAGATGCTACATCCATCTCTATTTGATGGACATGATTTGTAGATTTGATTTCAAGATTTAGATAGTCTTAAATTTACTTTTTTATATATTATCTAGATGCACTGTCATATATATATATATATACAAGTTGATACAGTTTGATACTTGTGAGATCTATAATTTTTGGACATATTTTATGAGATCTACAAGTTTTGGACATATTTTATTACAGTGTTAATATAATTTGTTTTGTTCCAAAAAGTTAAGTTTTGGATGGTTTTAGTACTTTTGGCATGTGAATGTGAAGTAATGTTGTTATATAATTTTTTTGGTTTTTAAAACTTTTAAGTTTTGGATAATTGAACTACTAGTAATGTTGTCATCTATAAATTAATGTTTTGCTTCTGAACTACATTTGGCATGTTATGTAATGATGTGTTATAATTTGTTTTGTTTTTAAAATTTAAGTTTTGTTTTGCTTCTAAACTACATTTGGCATGTTATGTAATGATGTGTTATAATTTGTTTTGTTTTTAAAATTCAAGTTTTGGATGCTTGAAGTACATTTGGCATGTGAAGTAATGTTGTGATCCATAATTTTTATTTATTTATTAAAAGTTAAGTTTTGGATGGTTTTAGTACTTTTGGCATGTGAATGTGAATTAATATTGTTATAAAATTTGTTTGGTTTTTAAAACTTTTAAGTTTTGGATAGTTGAACTACTAGTAATGTTGTCATCTATAAATTAATGTTTTGCTTCTGAACTACATTTGGCATGTTAGTAATATTGTGTTATAATTGTTTTTGTTTTTAAAACTTAAGTTTTAGATGCTTGAAGTACATTTGGCATGTGAAGTAATGTTGTGATCTATAATTTTTTGTTAAATTAAAAGTTAAGTTTTGGATGGTTTCAATCTACATTTGGCATGTGATATAATGTTTAAATTTTTTTTTATTGGATAGTTGGACTATAATTGGCATGGCATGTGAAGTAATGTTATGTATGATACAATCAAAAAGTTTTTAAAACTCAAGTTTTGGATGGTTTCAATCTACATTTGGCATGTGATATTTAATGTTAAATGTTTAATGTTTTAATGTTGTACAATATATAATAAAAAAGTTTTTAAAACTTTTAAGTTTTGGATGGTTTCTATCTACATTTGGCACATGTGATATAATGTTAAATGTTTCTATTGGATAGTTGAACTATAATTGTCATGGCATGTGAAGTAATGTTTCACGATATATTTAATTAAAAAGTTTTTAAAACTTAAGTTTTGGATGGTTTCAATCTACATTTGGCACATGTGATATAATATTAAAATGTTTTTATTGGATAGTTGAAACACAATTGGATGGCATGTCAAGTAATCTTCTAATATAATCAAAAAGTTTTTAAAACCCAAGTTTTGGATGGTTGAAGTACATTAATCATGTGAAGTAATGTTGTGATATAATAAAAAAGTTTTAAAACTAAGTTTTGGATACCATTTTAATCTACATTTAATGTAAATCCCTTTAATTTTGATTTAATGTTAAATATTTTAAATGTAAATCCCTTTAATTTTGATTTAATGTTAAATCTTTTAAATGTTTTGATATAATGTTAAATGTTTTGATCTAATTTTTTAATGGTTTCAATCTACATTTGGCCTATGGAAGACTCCCATGTGTAGACATTGGATGCATTGCAGAAGGGGAGGTGGGGGTAGGGGTGGAGGGGGCAGGAGTGCTAGCTCTCGCCCGCCCCTTTCAATCCATGACATAGGCGAGCACCCTCCTCCGACAAGCAGGGTTGCACACCTTCACTTCACCAGCGCTATGGTCAGACCTCGAATTACGATGACCATTTCTGTGTTTTTTCAGGAGGATCCCTAAGATGAAGGTGCCTCTGGTTCCAGGAAGCGGCGGAGAAAGTCCGCCATCCCAACCCATCAGCCCCAAGACACCAGCAGCGGCAACTCGGCCCGTGTGGAGAAAAATCTCAAAGATGACTCTGGCTCCTCTTCCGCTTCAGAGAGCTCCTCCCAGCACTCAAAGGGAGTAGCTGATGATCCGGAGGACTACAATTTTCCAATTGTGGAGGAGAATCCTCCTACACACATCGATAGCTAGCCTGATGTCAGGTCCTCTTTAGCTTTTTTGAACTTTTGTCATGTTTTGCAATCACTGTGCTTCTGAACACTCTATGTCTGCTGGTTTCCCGATATTGGGTAGCATCTTCTGGGCTGGTTTCCCAGTTATGGGCAGCCCCTTTTCTGTTTTTTTGATTCAGACCCCCTCTGATTTTTTTGATTTAATCAAAAAGAGTAAATAAGTAGCTATATGTATTTATCCCTATAATTTTGATTTAATGTTAAATGTTAAATGTTTTGATATAATGTTAAATGTTTTGATCTAATTTTTCAATGGTTTCAATCTACATTTGGCCTATGGAAGACTCCCATGTGAAGTATTGTTTTGATTTAATAAAAAAGAGTAAAGAAGTAGTTATATGTAAATCTCTTTAATTTTGATTTAATGTTAAATTTTAAATGTTTTGATCTAATTTTTGGATGGTTTCAATCTATATTTGGCCTAGATAGAAGACTCCCATGTGAAGTATTGTTTTGATTGAATCAAAAAGTTTTTAAAATTAAAGTTTTGGATGGTTGAAGTACATTTGGCATCTTAAGATTGCTTTTGATCTCTACATACTCTTGTTTGAGTGAAAAATTTTCCAATAGGAAGAACATAGCTTTTCAATGCAACTAACCATATCAATTGAGCTCTAATTGAAAAAAAAGTAAAGTGGATATATGTATTTATCCTTTTAATTTTGATTGGAAATATAATAAGTACATATATGTTTGTTGAATTCGGGCCAATGTCATTAATGCACTCAAATAGGTAGCCTTGTTGAATTATAAATTGGTAAATTGATGACATTCAGTTAATTGCATTTTAGAACATAGAACATATCTGACCATTGGACAGACAAATTTTGTACTATATTTTCAATTAGGAATAGAGATGTGGGTCAAATCCCACCAAAAGTCGGAGAAGTGCTCCAAGTCTCTTGTCTGAAAGGAATATTCATACAAAACTATATTGTGGATGATTTATTTACATTGTGGATAATTTTTATCAGAAAATCCCACAAGAAAAATTTGGCACATTCAGTTCGTGTATATATCCAGTACGTGCAACATTTTTCATCAATGCACATAGAAAAACTACTTTTAGTTAATTGCATTATAGAACATATATATTGAGTACGTGAATAATTTTTCATCAATGCACATAGTAAAACTAGTTGAACAATTAATTGCATTCTAGAACATGTATATATATATATCCAATACATGTAACATTTTTCATCAATGCACATGTATAGAAAAGCTACTTTCAGTTGGTACTAGAGCACGTGCATGTACCAAAACAATTTGTACATGTGCAAACACTTGCACAAATAAAATAAGCAACTCAATTTTTAGTTGAGTACTGGAAGTTCTAAAACATATTTAATCCAAAGAGAATAAATTGTTGGGTAGTTCAATCAAAAAAATTCCAATGGAATGCCATCTTCAATAATCCGTTCATGATCGGATTTTGACATTTTCTATTTCTTATTTTTTCTTTTTTTCTTTGATTGAACCTCTATCAACTTTATGCATGCTGCACACACCAAGTGACTATATTGACAACTTATGAAATCAGGTTCATAGTCTTCAAAGTAAACAAAGTCTCCACTTTGATTAGTTTGTCTGAAAAAATAACCTTTCAGTATAATAGATCCTCTTTCATATTGAAATCCGTGATCATTATAGTTTTCTAATAATTTCATTTTTCGTTCAGTTCAACACGTCAAATAATACTTCACATTTTCATCATTGTCAATAGGTTCAATTACAGCAAAAACACCTCCTGCACAATAAAAAAAAATTAACAAAATTATATACATATTTAAATTTATTTCTAGATTTTTAAATCATTAGAAATCAATTCAAATGTTACCTTCTCTAACAAGATCATAAACTCGATCACCATCAGATGATATTGTAGTTTCCTCTGATTGCATTTATTCAAACATTGCAACAGAAAATTTTCCCTTTGTATTTAGCTCTGTATGTTTCCAATCATTTACATACATATTATTTTCACAAACGTCATTGGATTTTGTGTTGTCTATGTAAACATGACAAAAACAATAATATTTTCTTTTATCCAATGCGAACACATTTCTAGACGACTTTGTTTTAATTGAATGCAATTTTCGAGTTCCTTTTATTGTTTCAACGTCATTTCCAATCGATCTATCTACATCTTCGACCCCAATATGCCAGCAAAACCTTTATATGGAAAATTCAAAGAAGAATGTAAATATGATATCAAAATACAATCAAAGATAATCATTGCATGATAAAATTAGATTTCCAATAAAATTTAAATTGAATGTACCTTCGCACTTCCCTTGATGGGTTAGTCTCATGGCTTAGAGCAGCGATGCACCATTGAACAACTTCTTTCACGTCCACAAGTCGGCTTGCAGAGGGGTTCATTTGATATCTTCGAAGTGCTCGTTTTATGCATGCCCCTGCACCGTCATGTTCTCCTTTTCCATGGCCAGTCTCAAAGAAATTCCAACAATGTTTAATGCATGTTTTCTTATGAAGACAACACAACCAAAAGAATGATCGTGCAGATTTGAATTGACCTGTGCATCCGTCTGACCATATACAATGTTCATTGAATGTTATTCCACGATTTTTCAAGGAATCATAAATTTTTCCAAAACAATGTTGTACAAAATATGTATCATGTGTACAATCGTCACTGATATAAAAGTGATATTCTTTAATGATATGTCGATTTTCACTCGTGCTTTTTATATGATCGACGTTTTGTTCAACATGTCTATATAGAATATGGACGAGCATGGATACTTGGTCAGAATGATAGTATTCACTCTGAATTTCTTTTTATGGAACAAATGTGTAGTTTTCTGCAAAATCAATCACTGAAAAAATGGTCCCTAGTGGAAAAACTTCACGAGATTTTTTGAATTGCAAGTCTTGCCATCGAGCTCTATGGGAATGCTTGGTGTATTTGTAAATTTCTGCCTCAAACTTTCTCAAAAATTCTATCACAAAATTTTCGTCTTCTCGTAATTCAATTATTTTAACACTATTTGCACCTTCAATCGATGTATGGATATATTCATATCTCTTCCATTTCACTTTCATGTTGGAAAATGATTGATCATTTATATCAGTACGATATTTGTTTTGAAATTTAGTCAAATTTCCACAATCATCGCATTTTTTACCACCAACACATTTATTTTTTTAAAATAGTTCATCGCTTTCTCTTTCACATAGAATTTGAGATATGAAATCATGGATAGTGGAAGGAGGAGGTGAATCCTTCCATAATGTTCTACCAAAATCAAGGAATGTGTCATAATATAACTCAAATTCCACATGATAACGACAACAACAAGTGTCGCATATGGTGATAGGTTTTACATACCATGGTTTTTGTTGAACAAAAACACTAATTGAAACATGAGTTTCACGATTCTCTTCTTTGAACTTGTTGAATAACTCTATATGAGTGGTTTCCAAGAAATATTTTTCATGTTATTCGTACTGATTTCGTGCTATTCTTCTTCGCATCATATGCTTTGTAGTTGGTGAAACACACAAATTGTTCTTCCAATATTCATATATTATTTTTTTAACATTTTCTTCAAGTCTATCTTTGTATGGTTGCCTACAAATATCTCTCCAACAAGCGAGTTCATCATTTACATTTATTTGTAGCCGAAATTTCCGATGTTTGTGCAAAGTTTTTCGCGACGTTCCTAATGCTCGTGCCATAGATGTTACCAAACGACTCTCTTTAGTACTTGATGAAACCACTGCCATATGTATTCCTCTACATACAATTGAAACATTTTTCTATCTAGAGCTCCTAATTGAATTTATAGCACTAATTATATTTTGTATCACATTTTCTTTCATTTTTTTTTTTTATCTTTGGTTGATTTTCGAATACCCAGTAGTGTCGCAGCTTCTTTTAATTTCCTTAATGATAGGGAAACTTTCAACATTTCAGCTTGAACTATCCCTTGCTCCTTTATGAAATACGTTTCAAAAATGCGGTTAACATGATATCGTATATAATGGTCAGGTTTTTTTATCTCCATATGTGTGAGTGTCAACATTTTCTAACATCTCATCATCGACACTGATTTCATCTGTACATATTCGAATAAATAGTACATAATAAGTTTACATATTCAATAAATAACTAAATTAATAAATATATGTATAATTTCAATAATACATGCATGTGTTCAATCAATATATATATATATACCTTGTGATTTGATTTCTTCACTTGAATTTCTTTCAATATTTTCACCATCTTCAATCATTGGTTCAATATATCTTTCACTTTCTCTTTCAAAATTTTGTATTTCATCATCAATGTTTTGAGGAATATTTCTCTCTGTTTACATTGCAAAATATTTTTCTTGAATTAGTTCATCAAATAAAAATTAAGCTTCACATTTTACACTAGGAAAATTTTAAATATATCAATAGATCATAATATTTACATTTACATATCTGATTCAATTTCTAGTTGAGGTTGATTTTCCCCTTTAATATTTGAGAGTGCTTCTATCTTTCTTTTGCGATATTGTCTCGTCTCTTCTCTACGTTCCTCAGGGTCTCTTTTTCGATCATATGTTCTCGCACAATTCCTTCGATTTCCCATGATAATAGAGTATGAAGTTCAAGAAATTTCCTTCAAAAATTTAGACAACAACTCAATTAAAAAAAGCATCACAAAAGATTTAATTTAAAAAAAACTCATTTTAAAATTTTTGCAAAAAATACATACTCCAATCCAAAACACTTACTTTAAAAATCCGAGAAAAAAATGTGTTATAAAAATGAAACGAAGCTCAAAATAGTTACTTCAAATCAAAACACGTACTCTAAAAATTCGAAATTAAGCCCAAATCTATACTTTCAAAAAAAATAAAGAAAAAAAAAACATCCAAAAAAATGTATCACATACCTCCAAGAAATGTCCTTTGAATGTACGTCCAAAAAAATTTCTTAAACCTAAAACAATTCTTTGCAAAATTAGATCGCCTCCAACAAATGTCTTCCAAGAAAAGTCTTTAAACCCAAAACAATTCTTTGTAAAATCAGACTGCCTCCAAGAAATGTCCTTAAACCCAAATCTCCAAGAAAAGTATTTAAACCCAAACCAATACCTTTGTAAAATTAGACCAAATGTGTGAAATGTGCAAAAATTATGGAAGATTTCGTGGCAATTTATATTGCCGCGAAATTTTTTTTTGGAGGGGCTCCGCGAAATTTTTCGGCCGACAGAAAAGTAGGCAGAAGTTCGGCAGAATTTTGAAAAAAAATTCGACCGAACTTTAAAAAAAATTTGGCCGAACTATTAAGGCGTGAGACTTAACAACCCGTTTGCACAAAAACTAGTTCGGCCGAACTTTGTAGAAAAGTTCGGCCAAACTAACGCGTCACCAGTTACGCAGATCCAAGATTTGAATACGTTTCTGCAACTTTGGACTGATTAAAATCCATGAAACATTCTGAATTAATTGTCGAAACCAAGACAAGCATTTTCAGAATTGAATCTACTTTCAGGAAATATAACTTTTATGGAATTTCATAAATATTTACTAATTTTAATTAATTTTGTAATAAAATGGGTGCAAATAATTTTTGAGGGTCATTGTGATTTAGTGAAATCAAAATTCTGTATCTCCCAAAATACATTGTAAAAAAAATTGAAAAAATTATGGGGCATTACATTGGTCTGTAGTCTTGAATGGGTAGCTTTTAGATTTTTAGTTTATAACTTATATGTTAAGAAATTTCTTGCGTTGCAAAACATACTCAAAATATGTCATTTTTTCATATTGGACTAGTTCAAAAAATTCTAGTAATTATGATATGCATCCATTGACTTTGTAAATATGATGAAACCGAAGTAGAATCTGTGTAGATTGTTGTAACACATTTGTTTTCTCAAAAACACAAATTTTCAAAGAATACACCATTGCGTATTAACATGACTTCTTATGAATCCTTTGATTGTTAAAAAACACACACTCAAATAAACGCTAAGTTGACATATCAAATGTGCATAAAAAATTCCAAAAAATAAGTAATAGAAAGCTAACAAAATTTCTGGCAACTTTTATTTTTATCGCAAAATGAAATTCTAAACAAAAAAATTGTTATAGTTTGCAGAAAGTTGAAGAATAAAAAAAATGAAATTTTTTTCTCAAAAAAGGGAAAAAAGTGTAACCCAACTTCACATTTTCACCCTCATCCTAATGCATGGAATAATGACTCTCAAAGCAACAACATGAGGGTAGAATATATCTCCAAAATCCAACCTCTAGCTTTTGGATGGCCACAAATATATAGAAGAGGATGGTAAGTTGAGAGTTCTTATCTATTTACCAATCTAGGCTTGAGATCCACTCTTGATGGGAGGATGAACTCAAGGGATAAAGGGTGAAATATCCAAGGTAGGATATGATAGGATTCAAGACTTTCATCTAAGGTAAATAGTTATAACAACTCCTGGAAGCTCCTGGAAGAGGAAGCTTCAGGATTATTTTTATTTTTCCCATATTTATAGAATAAACACACCCCCAGCAAGGGGAAACCTATTAGTGATCAACGTAGGTCCAAAGAGGGTCAATCTGTTGGTGAATGCTGGCCAATGAAGGGCTAGGGTGTGTTGGACCTAAAAATGACTGAAATGAAGCAATTTTAGGCAGAAATTCATGGATTTGAGAGAGGCTTGCTTAGGGAGTTGTGTAGGGTGGATGAAAAAGTGTTCAAAGGATGTGAATGATCCTATTTGAAGGCATATTGACTATATGCAATAAAATGGCCTATAATAGATTTCCCCCTAAAGAGAAAAGTCATAAATGATAGTTGATGAATGAATGGATTTACCTTGTGACAAGTCAGTATCAAGAACAAACGGTGAGATCATATTTTTTACAATAAATTTACATTATGAAATCCTTGCTGAGGGAGGCATATCCATGCTCAATCAATAAGAAAAAATTACATGTGCAATAATCAAAAGACATTCCCACTGATGAAAAATGATGGACCCATGAATGGATAATTGTTTGTATGATCATAGCCATCATACTTAGCAATCTTGTATTAATCCTGAAATCGCAGCCCAGATGGATGAAAGTAGATCAGGGGTCTTCTATCTCGTTCACACAACCATTCAATTTACGAGTCTAACCATGTGAATCAATGAGTTAGAGTCGAACATGGTAGACACCATATGATTACTAACCAATGATGTAAGTCATTAACATACACGAGAGAAACCACCGATAATGTTAATGTCTCTCAAGGTACTACAATGCAATCCATATGGTATGAATGAATGAGTTGAAGTTGAATACCACAAAAAATATTTTAGTCGAAGGCAATTGATGTAAACCTATCACTGAGAGCGAGGATACTTGCCATTGATGTATGAAAGTACCAAGGTACCAAAAGGATTGTTTCCATGTCAACTTCATGGATAATGAGTTGATGTCGATAGGAAGCGACTGGTCACAGGAGGGCCTTGATGTATCCCCCATCAACGACATGAAACATGTATCATGATTTGAGACATAATGATGATGACACATAACTAGATCAGTAACGACAGACATGGAATGAAGGCTTAAGAATATTGTATTAGATATTATCTGAATGACTTATCTTGAAAATATCGACGACACTGATTGGAGTTGGCAACATTGACCCAAAACAGAAAATTGAGGCTTTGAAATGGTATGATGAACCAAAATACAAGCATATTTCCCAACCCAACAACCACGAAGATGAAGTGGAAGAGTTTCATGTTCAAGAGCGACTCACTGCCATTAACAAGTGGAGTACCTTGTTTTCCCAATTTACCCAACCATACTGAGCAATAACTCTTTATTTTTTAACAAGCTTGAGAAGGATAACATATTCTTGATAAATAAGCTCATCCTTCAAATAAATCCCTATGAGTATGATTAACAGACCCTCAAAAGGAGTTCGGTTTGCTCATGATCGACAAGTCCATCATTGTTTGATGTTTTTACGAGTCCATTGAAGGTAATGCTCGAAAAATTTCTCATGTTTAGAGAGTTTGAAAAAGAAGTGAAAAAGAGAACTCTAAAGGTTCCTTTTCATAGATAGTTCTTCAAGTCTGAAAAGGCAGATAATGATACTCAAGAGAACCTCTTATCCATGTTCGACTAAGGTATTCCTTTTTCATAAATAGTCTAACTTAGTCTGGAAAAGGGTTAACTTATACTAAGTAGACGTATTTTCATTTACCTTAACGAGTTTGAAAATAAAAGTGCTCGACAATATTTTCATATTTTGGGAGTATGAAAAGAACTGAAAGAGGACTCCACCTGGAGGAATGAGTGGTATAAAAGGTAACAGCTAGTTCTGGTTATGATGGAATTGCTCAAAACACGTAGAGGTCAAGAGTTTGGATAATAAGACCACTCATCGCAATGGTTCCTTAGGCAAAAGTAAAAAACCAAGAGAAAGTGTATGATCGACCAAGAATATGGTGACAATCGAATGAGAAAAACAAGGCTCATTTGGCAGAAATAGGATGATAAAAAAGTAATCATGAGAGATAGGATGAGAATGGTTTCATTTTTACACAAGCTTTTAACGTGGGAAACTATGCTTGAAATTTATTTTATCTTTACACAAGCTTGAAACAGAGAAAAACTATGCTTTGAATAAGTTTGCATGCCCCTAGAATAATGACTCAATTTGAGGTACATGCCTGCCAAGCTTCATTTTATTCACTTACTAAGTCATGACTACTGCGTACTAACATGTGGATGGAATGAAGGTTCATTTACGAGATCAAGTGAAATATTGGACTGGGAATTTACGAGATATAATCAAAGAATTTAATTGAAGGGGATATATGTTTCATTTTTTAACGAGCTTGAAACAGTAAAATAACTATGCTCAAGATTGTTTAATGTTTTTACAAGCTTAAAACGTAGAGGAAACTATGATCGTAGGAACCTATTTCATTCTTTAACGAGGTTTACATAGTAAAAGAACTATCCTCATAAGAGATGTTTTCATTTTTTAAAGAGATTGACACAAGAAAAGGAACTCTTCTTCGAGACCTTATTTCATTTCTCAACGAGCTTGACACAAGAAAAGGAACTCTGCTCATAAAACCATGTTTCATTTTTTAACGAGCTTGACACAAGAAATGAAACTCTGCTCTGATTCCTTGATCATGACTTGCAGAAGGCCATGGATTCCAAGAGATTTTCATCAGATGGGAGAAAAATTCTCTGGAAGGTATCAAAGGATCCAATGGAAATATCAGACTCCAATTCCCCCAGTAAATGATGCACTACATCACCTATTAGATCATCAGTAGAATCGAACATAGAACGGGTTGCCACATAAATAATCCATGGCAGGGGAGATACCACTTGCATATAAGGACTGTTTAGGGATGTTGGTTGATTAGGAGTCATATTAGGACCAACGAACGAAATCTGGTCAATGCACACGATTCTTCCTTCATGCGGGTAACACATCACATGCAAGAGTAAAGATAAAAGAGCTCCCATGACATAAACATAGTGAAATCCAAGGAGTAAATTAAAATCCAAAGGGCCTTTGAATACCATCACATCTATATATAGAACCTTTCCTCCCAAAGTAATAGGCAATCGAGGAAGGATTCCTAATGATTGAATGGTTCCTCTATAAAAATCCAACAGATTCTAGGTAACAAGCACAAGTTGCAGAGGTCTAAAATCTTGCCAAGTAGCTGAGGATATAATACTATCTGATGTTCCTTCATTTATGATTGTTCCAGGTACGGGCATATTATAATATTGTATTATGATCTGGAAGGGCACATAAGGAGGAAGATGATATCATGTCAGTAAAATCTAATCAAAGGAAGTAACGATACTACTTGGAGGGGGTGTCTTAGGAACAAGAGAAATGACCACTTGTGCTATGGAATGGGAGGATTGATCCCATCTACCATGGGAATGGGAGGATTTCTCCACTATACCTTTGGAACGATAGTATTTCAAAAGTTTAGTTGAATGTGAAGAAACAAGAAAAACCTGAGTGGTATGAATTTAACTCTCTACAGAAAAGGTACGATTAACTGAAGGTGGAATCGAGTCAAACATTTTCTCAACCAATGGCTAGTTGGGAATAGACTCATGGGATTAACATTCAGAGAGAGTGGGATTGATTGGAGATAGATTCTGATCAATCACTTCATCAATTAGTGGAGCATTGCGAGAAATCTTTCGATAACTAGTCAGAATACAAGGATGAGAAGCTGTAAGATTTTACAACAATTTTGAGGCTTCATCCATATAAGGAAAAAGGTGAATAGGATGATTCCCTTCACAAAACTTTCAGGGAAATTTGAATTTACCCTTTTTACCATGGACCTTACTATCACTAGTTGATGGTTTATCACCAACATGATCTCTAGAGGTTGATGACAAAGGTTGATGTGAGCCTGTGGACCACACCTCTAATATCCTGGGAATATCAGGATAGTCTCTAATCCTGGTGTTTACCCTTACATAATTTTCAAGAGAATTTAACTTTGCAGGGATTATTGGAAGGTTACTCCATACCAGTTGCATTAGTAGCAATAGTTGGTTGGTTTCCCCCTTTCTTATTTTGCTTCTTCTTATTCTTCCTTTTCTTCTTCTTCTTATGCACCCGATTACCAAATTTGAGGCTTTCACCATACGAAGAGGAAGAAGATCGAACATGAAGGGTCAACATTAGGATCAACTTGTTGAGGTGGAGGAATAATTGGTTGAGGAGGAGTTTCCACATTTAGAACCGTAGGGGTTGAAAACAACTAAACTATAAAACCAATGGTAAATACAAGAAGGTACTACATTGCCATATAAGGAGCACCAATATTTCCAAAAAGAGGAAAAAGACTAGGATTCCCATTAGCGGGGTTTCATTGATTGGTGGACTTAGGAACTATAGCAATTAGTCTCAACCTAAGGTCCACTGAGGAGTTGTTCCATAAATAGGATGTTATTCTGTGGTCAATTAATTAATTTTACAAATTAAAGGAAAAAAAATTGAACAAAGTGGTAACTAGGTAGATAAGGATTACCAAGCAATTGTGAATTGAAATATACAACATTGGAGAACCAAGGATTTATGTATGGGCAGGAAATCTCCCCGAATATTATGTTCAATGTATCACAGTGTAAAAGGCGGCTAACTCAATTACCTAAGGCGAGGATATAAACCTATAGGGGACTTTCCAAATATACTCGAAGATACATGGAAGTGAAGTATGTAGTAGTGTTGTCTAATGCACAACTATTCGACGAGATCATTTCCATATACTTATCATGCATGGAGCGCCATCCAATATACTCGAAGGTAAGCAAAGAATGGTTCAATACACTTACGTACATGGAACAAGATATTACCCTCGGAATGAAACACTAGAAAAAAAAACGACAGCTCCTACATTTAAAGAAATTGAAACACATTTCTAGCCTAAACCTCTATGTGTGTCGTTAAGTTTCAAATTCTCCTTAGATTAATTGAGATAAATTTTAGAGTTGATCTTGAATTATGTTTCGATTTCAAGGCTCAAAAATTGATGTCACCTGAACACACCTATGATGAAACTGATATGACAAAAATAACTGTTTTCATTTCCTTCAAACAATGAAAGGCCTAACTAAGTAGGGGAAGAAGAAATAAATCAACGATGCAACAAACAAGTGATGCAACAATTGATCTCTTAAGCTTCACTATTCCAATAAAACTCAAAACCCTATATGCAATGCAAATAATTGTTTTTCTTTTCAATTTTAATTAATTTTCAAATATTATGAAAACTAAGATGTATGTCTAATCACTGATTAAATCAAACTTTTCAGAATGATGACTAAAACACCAATTCATTAAAGCATTCAATGATCAAACAAAATCAGTTTGCTAATGACCTAATGATAAGAACAAAGGAAAATCTAAACAAATCCTTACCAAATGCTCTCAACAGGGATAATTTTAAGAACCCCCCTAAATTTATATATATAATAAATGGGCGAATCCCCATGATACATAGGAAAAATGGAAGGCGATTTTATTAATAATATAATATGTATATATAATTTTTTGGCGAATTTCTCACGAGATTATATTATCTTGTAAAATCATGGCGAATTACCAGTACAAATGGCGAATCACTACTACAAAATGGTGAATCGTTTTCTAGTGGAGTTCGAGGTGTTGGTTCCAATGAATATATGGTAGTTGAACTAGGAGTAGAAGTAAGAGAACCACCGAGACCAAGCATGGCACATGGTGACTCATGAGGGAAGTAGTTCTAGTGCAGTTTGGAAAACGCATTCTTCTAGTTCTGCTAAGCGTAGTGTTGTTGCTCATGCTACTACTAGCACTGAAATTGAGGTTGGAGAGGAGTTTGAGGAAGCATGGAAGGTAGCAGTGGTGGAGAATTACAAAGAGTACCCCATGATGGGCTCCATTTTTCCCTTTGGTATTTGTGCCTGCAAGATCTTATGTCCATTGAACCAACAATTAACCGTTCAACCAACAATCAACTTGACTGAGTTGATTAGGTATGAGTCAAATTAGACTAATCTTCAAAACTATGCTTTGCACTATCCCATATTTATCACACTAATGCTACACAACATTGTGCATTTGCACCCAACTCTCATGCATGCACTCAAAATTTTCATTAACATCTATAACCCTAACCAAGTGAGAATTGATCAACAATTTGCACCAAAGTTTGTTAGTGTTGAAAGTTCATAAGAAATTTAGATCCATGGTACCTTAAATAAATTTTGAGATAACCTCCACAAATTCGACCACAATAGAGAAAACTTGTGATAAATTTTAAACTTACAAAAATTACGATTCATGTTCCTAGGAACGATCATAAGAAGTAGTTGGCATATAGGTCGAGTTTTGAGCCTTCTTCTTGTTTGAAGAGGAGTTGTCTATTATCAGAACTACCTTCCCTGCCTTTGATGCCTTGAAGGAATTGCAAATTGACTCATCAAATGAAGACAACTTTATGGTCTTGTCAATTAGAGTTGAATAGCTTCCCTGTGCACTCAACACAAACTCTGACCAATAGGAAACATCCCACCCACCAACTATGAGGTCCCACAGAATTGTTTCTCCCGCCTGAACAACAGACAACTGGAATGTGAGAATTCAAAAACAAAGAAAAATCCCAATCGCATATATCTTGAGGATGAACTCAATCTCAAATCCAACACCCATAAAATTTATATCCAAAACTAAAACTCATAAAATTTGGAAGTATATTGGAAACAAAACCGAGGCAAAAGAGCTAAATTTGAATGCGGGAACTGACACAAAATCTGCAAACTTGAGAAATTTTTGATGTAGATTATTTTGTTTGACAAAATAGATCAGGAAGAAAGGCCTCAGGGAAGATCACACTAGACTAGGGGTAAGTAAAAACCACCAAGGTGAAGCATGGGAACAAGAATACAACCAAAAATGATCTATAATTTTGTTCAATCAGTGATCCATCCATAGGACACAATTTTTCTCCTAGGGGTTACCCACTTGGGTGTGTAACAAAGCCCATCAAACAGTTTATGAAGCTATTGACCCTTCTCCTCTAAGAGTGAAAATAAAATGACATAGGAGTGATAGAGGAAAGAGAGATATTTGGACGCCCTTAATCTTCTCATTAACCTGAAGAATACAATAAGTTAGAGATCTGTTTTCAAAGAAGCAGTAAATTTAAAGTGGCCAGTCGAGGATATGATAGCTGCTCAGGTGAAAGAAAATTTGGAAAGGATCAAGAAGATAGTAAAGATATGCATTTTTAGCACAGATTCTGCCACAGAAGCTCAACAAGAATAATGGACACTGGCACTTGGTTCTCAAAATGATGATCAGCCTCAGATCCTTCATGCAACATAGCTTAGGTATATCAACTGTAATTTTCACTTCTTAATGATAACCTTTTGAATTAAACGTCAGCTTACATTCCTTGGATTCCAATAGAAGTGATTCTGAGAGACCTGGGCACCTAGAACTTTGGAGAAATCCATTTCAAAAGTTTGTTGCTTGTTCCATATATTTACAAAGCTCTCAGCAAGGATATTTTCGAAGAAACCTTCATTATGGCTCTATAAATTTCTGTTGCAGAAGAATCATGCAGTTTAATTTCTGAGACTTACAAAATATATTTCTTCTAAGCATTCTCAATCACTTGAGTCTTCAATTTTTGTATTTTATAACCGTGGGTCACATGGCATAATCATGAACCTGTTTATATGAGGACATGAATTTCTGGACATTTTTTTTTCTTCCTTTCTAGCAGATGAGTGAAGTTTAGGTTCTTGAGTTTTTGATGGAAAGCTAGCCAACTGATTGAGCTAATGGTGTCTTCCACTTTTCAGCCTGATCGAGTGATGGATTTTTGCAACCATAATGATCTGCAGATCATTGTATGAGCACATGAATGTGTCATGGATGGCTTTGAGCATTTTTACCAGGGCCATTTGATAACTCTTTTCTCTACCACCAATTATTGTGGTAATTATATATTTGCTGTATGGACTTTAGTGTGGAGATTAATTTAACTAGCTCTCTGACGGCAATTATTTTCTTTTTTTTTATAGGTACTGCAAATAATGCAGGTGCAATCTTAGTTCTTGGCAGGGACCTTGTAGTAGTCCCGAAACTGATTCATCCACTTCCTCCTGCGATCACATCGCCAGAAACATCACCTAAACGTCACCTCGAAGACACATGGATGCAGGTATTTCTTTGTCATTTTGGTTATGTATATAATCTATCCATATATTGGTGTTGTTTGCACATTTAGCATTTTTGTCATTTTGACTATAGTTAATTTGATCATTGTTTACTATTTTTGCATGTTTACAGGAGCTAAATGTGCAACGGCACCCAACACCCACAAGAGGGCGTCCTCAAACTGCAAATGATCGTGGTTCTCTTGCCTGGATCTAACAGACTGTCTTGTTTCCTCCAGTTACACCATTCATACAGTTCAGGGTCCCTGCTGCTTGGTGGCGGTCTTGTACCTACTCTTGGGATTTGTAAAGTAATATTGAAGATTTTATTGCAGAAAAGGTCAGAAATTTCCTTCAGACTCTGCACACCTGCATCAAGGCAACATGGACTGTGATAGCTTTTACTGTCTGAGACGTTATGTTCAAAAGCATGTGGATGGTACCCATGGAGGTCTTTGATGGTGTGTACAGTGTTCTTCATCTGTGAGTCATGGCTGGAAGAGAGCCTTAAAAATGGGTAGGCTGCTGGATAAATACAAGACATGGGAATAATCTAGCTCCAGTTTGCATTTGTGCATGCATCTATGAAGTTTTGGTGGTAGATGCAGCTGTAAGAGCCATGTAGTGTGTTTTGTAGCACCTCAATGTTGGCAGAGAGTTTGGATTTAAGATAATCAAGAAAGCTAACTTCGAAAATCCCTTGAAAAGTGATCATATATGGGGTCCTCAGGCTATTAATGGTAGTCATTATTTTTAGTGTCTAATGTGTATTGAACCAGGTTCAGTTAGTAGGCATAATCTTATCTTTTGACAAGGTGGATGTGAGTATTATATATTATTTCATGGGTGGACAGGCAGGGCCTGGACACAGTTCAAATGTTAGCATGAATCTGGGTATCCAGGAATGTTGATTCCTATTATTCATCACAAAGTAATGATTACAAAATCCACAAAGTAGTTCATATTTCCCATTACATAGACTATGGTGTATTGAGCCAAGCATATTAAAATCTACTCTTTCCCTTGGGTGGATTGAGAACCATATATAATTTCTTCCTCGAGTGTAACCTGGCTCGATCTTATGAATGTAACAACAATGTAACATAAGTGTGCAGCACATGCATGTGCATTTTTATAGTTTTTTGCTGTTGTGCATGTTTTTTTTGTATGAGAAACATGTTCAAGGTCTCATGCTCAGAGGGTGCCTTTTTTGGCAGCAAAACTGTTGCTACCTTTTGAAAAATAAATGATTTTTTTTAATTTATGTGATATTCGAAAAGATTAATTCCCGCAAGTGGTTGCTTATACTTATCTTATGCCTAGTTATTTCACAACCAACATGATTGCCAGTATGTGATGTGTTTTTCTCTCTCAACAACTTATTAATCTAGATTTTAAATGGAAGAAGTGGCTCTGTGCCGTTCATTTTCCTGCTCCATGATAAGCAGTAGTCAAATCTAACAAAAAATCTACTGCAAAAACATGAGGTTCAATTGCAATATAGCCTTGTTTTGGGGATAGATTTTTTTTTTTATATTTTAGCAGGCCTTTTCCCCAAGATTCTATTGATTTACAATTCTTCAAAAGAAGCTGCCCATCTTCTTTCATATATAGAAAGGAGACTTTTGTACCTCCTGGAAAGCTGAGATATCCATTGATTTGCCTTACCAAAAACCGTTTTTCCCTAATCTGCACATGCAGAAAATATGTACAGTTCCAGTAATTATTTTTCTAGTTCTAATACCATTTTTAAACAGAATGATTGATCCCAGTCATATTTCCTTCTAGTGAATTGATCCTAGAGTGATTGGTTGATGCTAAACTAACTCCATCAAATATCAAAATTTCCAAGACAGAGTGATTGATGACATGCCTGAGGTGACATGCAGGATAGATCATGCTGTGGCAGTGTGTTTTATGCTTCAAGGCTTTGCTATTTGGCTGTTGATGTTCCTCTTTACTTGTCCCTTGTCACCACATGGGATGATCATTTTGTATGTTTGAGTTCCATTTTCAGGTACATAATGTTTGGCCATCAAGGAAGCCAAGGTTTGTAAATTCATCTCAACAATCGTTAGCTGCATAAAAATATCAGTGCATTATTTTTGTTGTTTGTGGCCTTTGCTCACCTTTCTGCTTTGATATCTGAAACTCTCGAGTGTTTTGAGCATTTTCAGAACCTGCACTAGAGATTCCAGATTTATCCCGGGAGTGTTTATTGGAGAAATGGTTCCCTGGAATCCATTCTAAAAGGAGTGAATCCAAAAGATCCTTTGGTTTTCTAGCTTCAGGTTGATTTCTCCACAAATGAATCATCTATTTGTATGGACAATAGTACAACATCATAGTGCAGAGAAATTGAGAAGGTTTTTGGCGCAATACTTAAATTGGATTTTCTTACTGGGTCTTGTGCACATGAAAGATACACAGGACCTCAGATACGGAAATTATATCAGAAAAACAAGGATATCTATGATAACACTGAAATAATTTCTCTTGTAATTTCTTTCATGACATCCCTTTTTATTGGTGGCTATGCCAATATTGATGAAACCGATGGAGCAGGGATGAATTTGATGGATCTAAGAGAAAGAAATTGGTCTAAGGAAGCCTTAGAGGCCACTGCTCCAAACTTGGAAAAGAAACTTGGACCATTGGCTCCATAATATGCTATTGCTGGTAATTTAAGGTCATATTTTGTAGACAAATTCATGTTTGACAAAAATTGTTTGGTTATCCAGTGGTTTGGAGACAATCCAAATAGATTGGCAGGTTTAGCTTTGAATCATCCTAGAGACCTTGCAATCAATTTGGGTACAAGTGATGTGGTTTTTTGAATTAGACCTGAACCAAACCTTCGCCTAAAAGGACATGTTTTACCCAATCTCGTTGATCCAAATTTCTATATGGTGATGCTGGTTGAAAAAAATGGGTCACTAACATGAGAAGAGGTTCGAAACCGATGTGAAAATGGATCATGGGACATGGTCAAGAAATTTTTATATCAAAATCCTCCTCTGAATGGACACTCCACCTCTAGACATGATGACCATTATAACTAGTCCTTTGGAAGCACTGGCCACTGAAGTTACAAGTTCCATTTGATATCCAGGTAACAATAGAATCTATCTATCATGTGATTCTGCCTCTCGAATTAGATCTAACCCCACAACCAAAATAGTTGCATCAACTTCTTTGACTGCCTTTACTTCTACAGGTATCAAAGTTGAATCGTTACATGCCACGTCCAAGCATCCAGGTCGATATACAGCTTTAGCGTATTTTCCCAACCGATGTGCAGGTGATATGTATTTACAAGGAATCCCTACAATGCAACAACATACCATTACCCAGGGAAGTACCATTGGACATCAAAGATCTAAATATATTTTTCAAAATACAAATTTACAAATTGGGATTAAAACATTCCAAAGAGTTATGTCTTGAAGGGATTAAGGATAATCAAAAGATATGTAAGGTGTGCAATCCGAGTTTTGAGGTGAAAATTATGGTGCTACAATTTAAGACCATAGGTAGCTTGCTTATCCAATAAGACCATTTATGTATGACGACTCTTCGAAGGTGCAAAATCCAGAAAGCAATAATTGATGGCAAAACACTACATCTATACAATGATCTAGAGTTGGAGACCTTTTGCTTGCTGCAAAGGGAAAACTTTGACATGTAATGTCTCTAAGACAATGCATATGCATGACTACTCATATTACTTTCTCTGAGCTAGGCCATAACAACGATCTGTGGGTTAAGCTTGAAAAGAAAAACTACTAAGAAGAGTATAATATTATACATTCAACTAGATTAGATCTCTCCTCAAGAGAACCTCACATACCTCAGATGAGCAGAACTAAACAAGAAAAAAAGTAAGAATGAGGTTTTTGTATTTGTCTTTTTTGATATTGGTTTGGCACAGGTTAGAGGAAAAGCATCTGAATTGAGAGCCTAATAGTTGGACCAATAAGTCAAGTTTGTATCTCTGATATGAAATGATGAAAAGTATCACAAGGCCAAGTTGTTAGGCCATCCTTATATATGTTCCTTGAATAAATTTAGGTCCGAAAGTCTAGAGATAATCTATTGTAGGACCAAGTTGCAACAGGGTTGTTGTAGGGTTCTTGTGCTTGGTTTGAATGCAGGTTAGCAGACTGCATAAATACCTGGGTAGAGCAAGGCTTTCAGAGAGGGCTGAAGGTAGATAGAGACTGTTAAGAAGGTTGCAAGGGTGCTTGGTTCGTAGAGGAAGTCTGCTAGGTTGGAATGTTGTTCCTAAAAGAGCTGGAGCAGGAGTTTGAAAATCATCCAAAGTGTGAAACATCACAAGTAATTATGTGTTGCATCTGTGGAGGAATATCTTTGCAAATATTTTTGGGAAACTGAACTACTGTAGGTATCCTTTTGAGGACCAAAAGGATGCAACGATAGTCTAAAAGGTGTCTTATAACCCAACGTATGGAAAGAATTGATAGAAGAAGGGAAACCACAGTCTCTTGAGCAGTGGAGGTCGAGTTGGCAGGACTGTAATAGTGGTTATAACATGCCCTAATCAGAGGTTTGGTTTCTGAAGAAAGAACACAAAACCAAGAACAAGAAGGATAAGGGGAGGTTTAGAAACAAGGTATTTTTCTCTAATAGATTGGTTTGTTTGTTAATGAATGGTTTTTAAACAACACTTGTAGACTGTTGAAAGGCCCAAGTAGAGTGATGTTTGAAGAGTTAGGTCACTATTAGAAGGCAACTATTATGAAGCCCTAAGAACAATGATCTCTAGAATTCAAACTTTGTTGTATGGGAAGATGTGTGAATTCCCTAAGCACACTGAATGTGGAAGTTATTTAGTATTGTATGAGCTATTGATGATGCCTTAAATTGTGTGACAAAGTAGTAGTCTTGAATCTTGTCACTATGTAAGGACATTTCTAGAAGACCCTATGAACAATATAACTTGTAACAACAAAAGTATTGTTGAAGGAAAAAATTGCAAGTCCTTGTTCTAAAATATCAGAGATATAGGGAAGATCCTTTAGAACAGTTAGATTATTGGACTGTATGAAAGCAGAACTAAAAACCCTAGTTCTGTGATTTGGAGAAACATATCAATGATTTGGGGCAACTAGTTGAAGACCCTATGAGTTGGAAATCTTGAAGGAGAAGGATAGTAGCTAGAGGTAAGGATTATTTATGACAATGAATCTATGTTGACTGATGAAGATTGATTGGAAAGGTCAGCCAAGTTGTGGATTGGCTAGCCTTGTGATAGTCAGTGTGTTGAAAGAATTGTGTGATGGACTATATTCAAGGTAGGAATTAGTGGAGATCACATTTAAAGAGCAATTTCAAATTTGCTCTTGGTACGCTGTGTCAAGAAAGGGCTCAACATGGAGTACAATGCACTGAAATACCATGGGACATTGATGAACACCTGAAAAATAGAGAGAATACTAATTAAGAGGTGATTTATCTATTTGATAAAATGAGTATAATATCCTCGCCCTTTTAGTGCCCAACAAAATCCCACGCTTGCAAACTAAATATAGAAAAAAGACTTAATTACATATGGAATACTTGACAATTAGCAAGATTGGAGAAATTCTTCAACATTGTACTTGAAATTGGATCATTTTGAATTCTGGCAGAGGCAAAGGTAGTCGGAAGTCACAACCTAAAGGTAGTATGTTTGAGGATATGTAGTCTACAATTGATGAGATTGGAATTCAAGTCCTATAAAGATAAAATAATCTATTACTATACTTCATTTAGAAAGTGATTTCATTTTCTTCAAATTTTTGGGATAAGATAGAAGGAAAGGGTTTACTTCGTAAGTTTCTTGTGAAAAGCATAATTCCCTAAGTTCATGTTAATGTGTCTATTCTAGAGTCAAAGTCAGTATAATATTCTAGAACATATTATACATAATATAGTACAAAATAACAAGCACCATGAAACAATGTAACTGATGATAAATATGTAAAGATGAATGAATATTATGCTAAGTGTTCCATATACAATCCAATCACTGATTCTAAGCTAAGAATGCAATTATAAACTTAAGAAACACTGATAGTTCTTGATAGTATAAAAGTAAAAGATGAAAGCTACGAATATGTAAGCCTTCAACTTTTACAAAGAGAGACAGATTAAACTAGACTCGTTTTAAATAATTAAACATCAAGAATTATCAACAAATACAACACTAAAGAATTAATTAACTAATGCTAACTAATTAATAGTTTTGGGCAGAAATATACATAAAAAATAACCATTCATTTATTCTTTTATGAATCAAACAAATAAATGAATAATCAAAATATCAACTATAGATCTCAAGACACAAGTCACTGAAGAGCAAGAGCAATAAAAAAGAACTAATGTAAATAAATAAATAAAAAATGCAATAAACATTGCTACCGGCTTATTGTTAAAATTGGACAACTAGGTCCAAACTCCATGTTGTGATGCTCAGATGAAGACACCAATATTTTTATTGGGTTCCTCTTTCGAAGAGGTGCAAGATCGATCTAAAGATCATCTTGATCCGATGAGCAGAACATTTATTTTGAATTTATTTTTAATACTTTCAAAATATGTGCAGGTCGGCCTTAAGGTTTTACACCCCCAGCAGATATGTCACACACCCTCAGTGATTGATATAAATAGAGTCAACGTTGGAGGACATTTCACTCATCTCATCCTCACACAACATCTCCTCTTCTGATTTAGTACGAGCTCCTTGGAGGCACTTTCAGTTCACACATGGGAAAAGAAGGACGAAGAGGTATTGCTGTCGTTGTTGCCGGTGTTGTTGTCGGTGTTGTTGTCGTTGTTGTCGGTGTTGTTGCCGGTGTTGTTGCCAGTGTTGCTACCGTTGCTGCCGTTGTTGTCGGTGTTGTTGCCAGTGTTGTTGCTGTTGCTGCCGTTGTTGTCGGTGTTGTTGCCGTTGCTGTCGTTGTTGCCAGTGTTGCTGCCGTTGTTGCCGGTGTTGCTGCCGGTGTTGTTGCCGTTGCTACCGTTGTTGCCAGTGTTGTTGCCGGTGTTGTTGCCGTTGCTGTCGTTGGGGCAGTGTTGACTTTTCTGGGGTTGACTTTGAGTTGACCGTGTGGTTGTTTTGAGGGTTGTTGTGACACATGCTGGGTTGGCTGACCAAGGAGACTTTGCTGGCTGAAGCATCTTGTTGACCGCCATAACGCACTACCACATTTTTTTGTTTCTAGTTTGTCTTCTATAGATCCACTGGTATGTTCTATCAGCATTTTACTTGATTGTTTATGTGATTGCTGTGGTGAAAAGTAAAGTTGCATCAAACATAGAACATCTACACAAATTTACATGGTATCAAAGCTGAGGGGAAGACAAGCCCTACTTTATAGCAATCACCGAGGAAGAAAATGGGTTCCACAAACTATGGCTTCAAGGAGGATGACAAGTTGACTGGGAAGGATGACTTCCATGCTTGGAAGATGATGTTGGATCTTCAGTCGGAAGACCAAGATGTCATGGACTATGATCAGGGTAAAATCCAAGAACCTCCATCCACTGCTACTATTGCTGCCAAAACAAGGTACAAGAAGGGGGAGATAAAAGCAAAGCTGATGATCAGGGAATCCATTCATAAAAATCTGGTGGCCTACATCTTTGAGTTGGGCACATCCAAAGAGATGTATGATAAATTGGTCCTCATGTTCAAGGCCAACAATGCAAATCAAGTACTATTCTTCAAGAATCAATTGAAGAATCTGAAGAAGGGTAGGATGAGTTTGTCAAATCATATTTTCTGAAGCTGACCGAGATCAGGAACAATCTACTGGCTATTGGGGAGACAATAGCTGATCGAGAGATGGTACTCACTGCACTTGGAGGGCTCTCATCCGAATGGCATGTGTTCAACACTACTATTCTAAATAATAATGTGATACCTGACTTAGACGAAGTACTGTCAAGATGCATCAAGAATGAAGGAGTATGGAAATGAAGGAAATGGTGCATATGCTGTTCATTCTAGAAAGAAGAACTTTGGTGGTCCAAAGTACAAAGGAAAAGCAGGGACCCAAGGAAAGAAGGGCAAGTGTTTCACTTGTCATAGGCCAGGTCACTATGGTAGAGAATGCCCTTTCAAGAAGGATTCTCCTAATGATGATGACAACAACAACAACCGGAGGGATGATAATCAAAGGAACAACAGGTTCCAGGGAAAGAGAAAGGCTCCCTCCGACGGAAATGATCAACCTTTCAAAAGGTCAAGAAATTCCAGGTATGAGGAATCAAATGTTGTTGATAAAAGAAATGAATACATTTTTGTATTTGCCCTCTCTGTTGCATCTCCACCCGACACTATGGATGTCTCGTTGATAGATAGTGATGCCTCAAGGTACATCACTGGGTTCAAGGAAGCACTCTTTGATTTGGTTGAGAATGATACTAATCTGGAAATTATCCTTGGAGATAATGCCACATATCCCATGAAAGGGACAGGGATTGTGACCCTCCACTTGTCTCAAGGTCAAGTCCTCCACTTGCAGGATGTACTCTATGTACCTAATTTGAAGAAGAACCTCGTGTCTATATCAGCCATGGAAGACAAAGGTTTCAATGTGGCATTCACTAATGGAAAGGTGCACATGTGGAAGAAGAGCTTCAAGGAAGCTATCATGTTTGGGTCTAGAATTGATACACTCTACTAGGTTGGAGGAAGTCCACTGGGAGCTATGACATGAGATGTTATTCGACGGATCGATAATGGCACTGAATATGAGACGAATGAGTTCAAGAACTTTTGCAGAGGAGCTAGCATCAAGAGGGAGACCACAATGTTTGTGGGCTATAGCGAAACTTCGAAGGCCTATAGATTCTATGTGCTTGGTCAAAGGGTAGTGGAGATATGCCACGATATCACCTTTGATGAAGATAATTCCTTGAGGAAAGTAGTCAATCTTCTGAGATCCGAGGAAGATCATGAAGAAAGGCCTGGAAATCAAGAGGAACAGAAGGATGAGACGATGCCTGATGTTGAAGGACCAATGGACCCGATTGATCCACCTCCTTCACTAGGAAAGAGACCATCATGGCTCATGGACACTCTCGAGGATGCTGAGGGACATATGGCCCCAAAGGGGGACATTCCGTGAAAGCAAGAAGCCGAGTAGATACCAAGGGTATCTAGCAGCTATGAGTACTATTGTACAATCCGAGCCTGGATCTTTTTGAGGAAGCCGTAAAGCATCAAGTCTGGAAGGATGCTATGCACGAAGAGTATGAGTCCATAATGAAGAATGATGTCTGGGATGTGGTTCCTAGACCAGAGGTCAAAGCAGTTGTCACCTAAAAATGGCTCTACAAGATCAAGCATGGATCTGATGAAAGTGCTGAAAAGTTCAAGGCAAGATTCGTTGCCCATGGCTCCTCTCAAAAAGAAGGCATAGACTATGATGACATATTTTCACCTGTGAACACCATCCAATCTATCATAGCCCTTGTTACTACGCAAGGATGGAGTCTTCATCAGATGGATGTGAAGACCGCACTTCTGCATGGTGCAATAAAGGAAGAGGTGTATGTGGAGCAACCTCTGGGGTTCGAAGTCAAAGATCAAGATACCCATGTCTGCAGGTTGAAGAAAGCCCTCTATGGGTTGAAAGAAGCACCCAGAGCTTGGTACGAGAGGATAGATAGCTACCTAATGAACCTGGGCTTCACTCGTAGTAATGTTGATCCAAACCTTTACTTCAAGGTTCATAGAGAGAAGCCTCTCATTCTGGTGTTGTATGTGGACGACCTCTTCCTGACAGGTGCTGACCCTGTCATTCATCAGTGCAAGAGGGAGCTTGCTGCTGAGTTTGAGATGAAAGACCTAGGACTGATGCACTACTTCCTAGGCCTGGAGGTCTGGCAGAGACCTGGCAAGATTTTCCTTTCTCAAGGAAAACACATTGTGAAGCTTCTGGAAAGATTTAGTATGGTGGACTGCAAGTCTGTGTCGACACCGATGGAGCTCAACTTCAAGAAGTTGAGTAGCAGCGCTGCTGGGCCCGTATTGAAAAATCCTACTGAGTATCGTCAACTCGTAGGGGCCCTGATGTTCTTAGTGAACACCTGTCCGGACATAGGTTGTGCAGTGAACACTTTGAGTCAACACATGGTTGATCATAACATTCACTGGGTTGGTGCCATGAAACTCTTGAGATATCTCTGAGGCACGATAGACCATGGGTTGAGATACACTGCCGGGAGTATGACACTCCATGGATATATTGATGCCGATTGGGCTGGCAGTGTGGTGGATTGCAAGAGCACATCTGGATGCTACTTCACACGTAGATTTGCTTCAGGCAGGAAACCGAAGTCGGTAGCCTTGAGCACCGCTAAGGCCGAATACATTGTAACATGTATGGCCTGTTGTGAAGTCACTTGGTTGCGAAAGCTCTTCAGTGAGCTGTTCGAGCATGTGCTAGATGCCACCATTATCCTTCGTGATAACTAGAGGGGGATTCGTTTGTCATAGAATCCCGTGTTCCACGATTGATCCAAGCATGTTGATGGCTGGTACCACTTTATCCGAGATATGGTACAGCGAGGTGCCATAAGGCTCGATCATAGGAACTGATGAGCAGGTCGCGAATATTCTCACTAAACCCCTGGGGAAGGTCAAGTTCCTAACCTTCCGTGAGAGTCTTGGTATCATGGAATGACCCTATGATGTGGGTCCCATTGGACGATGAGCTCTGGGAGTTCTGGGGGGCTTTGGGGACAGCTTTTCAGAGCTATTAGCAACCACAAGGCTAGGATTGCCGAACCTTGTTGGTGTGCTTGGACCCCACCGTTGTGATTATTGAGTTGGTTCACCTCTCATTATCTATGCCCCGTATGCATCCTATCCATTAAGTTCAGGGCTCATGGGAAGTACCTCTCATTTGGCCAATGAGGTGGGAAAAGCTAGAGACTAGTAGCAAATACTGATGGATGCATCAGAGATTGCCGTACTCTCTATCTAGGATGGCATGGTCCAACCACTTGAACTGGGATCAAGTATAGTAAGGTTTCGGACCTCCGCCTGACTTCGGGTTAGATGAACCAACTTTGGGTTGGTTGGAGACTCTTTGTGAGTCTGATAGTGAGGTTTCGGACCTCCGCCTGACTTCAGGTCAGATGAACCAACTTCGGGTTGGTTGGAGACTCTTTGTGAGTCTGATAGTGAGGTTTCGGGCCTCCGCCTGACTTCGGGTCAGATGAACCAACTTCGGGTTGGTTGGAGACTCTTTGTGAGTCTGATAGTGAGGTTTTGGACCTCCACCTGACTTCGGGTCAGATGAACCAACTTCAGGTTGGTTGGAGACTCTTTGTGAGTTTGATAGTGAGGTTTCGGACCTCCGCCTGACTTCGGGTTGGTTGGAGACTTTTTGTGAGTCTAATAGAGGTTTCAAACCTCTGGGCTGGATTTGTGAGCTGGGAGATGATGTCTTTGTGACTGACCCACTTCTGTTCTGAAATAAAGAGGCCAGCAAAGCAAGTTATGGCGGGATGACGCACGATGTTTGATTGCACAAGTGGATGGAGTTCTCCCTAATTGAGAGGGAGTGTTAAAATTGCACAACTAGGTCCAAAATCCATGTTGTGATGCTCAGATGAAGACACCAATATTTTTATTGGGTTCCTCTTTCGAAGAGGTGCAAGATCGATCTAAATATCATCTTGATCCGATGAGCAGAACATTTATTTTGAATTTATTTTTAATACTTTCAAAATATGTGCAGGTCGGCCTTAAGGTTTTACACCCCTAGCAGATGTGTCACACACCTCAATGATGGATATAAATATAGTCAAAGTTGGAGAGAATTTCACTCATATCATCTCATCACACCTTCTTCTCTTCTGATCTAGTACGAGCTCCTTGGAGGACAATTTCGGTTCACACGTGGGAAAAGAAGGACGAAGAGGTGTTGTTGCCGTTGCTGCCGTTGCTACCGGTGTTGTTGCCATTGCTGCTGTTGTTGCCGGTGTTGTTGTTGTTGCTGCCGGTGTTGTTGCCGTTGTTGCCGTTGCTACCGGTGTTGTTGTCGTTGTTGCCGGTGTTGCCGTTGTTGCCGGTGTTGTTGCCATTGCTGTCGGTGTTGTTGCCGTTGTTGATGTTGCTACCGGTGTTGTTGCCGTTGCTGCCGTTGTTGCCGATGTTGTTGCCGTTGTTGCCGTTGCTGCCGGTGTTGCTGGTGTTGCTGCCATTGCTGTCGTTGGGGAAACGTTGACTTTTCTGGGGTTGACTTTGAGTTGACCGTGTGGCTGTTTTGAGGGTTGTTTTGACACATGCTAGGTTGGCTGACCAAGGAGACTTTGCTGGTTGAAGCATCTTGTTGACTGCCATAACGCACCACCACATTTTTTCTGTTTCTGGTTTGTCTTCTATAGATCCACTGGTATGTTCTATCAACATTTTACTTGATTGTTTATGTGATTGTTGTGGTGAAAAGTAAAGTTGCATCAAGCATAGAACATCTACATAATTTTACACTTATGGATTCAAATCACAAAAACAAACAGATAAATGCAATGAACATTGCTACCAGCTTATGGATTCAAATCACAAAAACAACAAGCTACCGCCTTCGAAATCTTGAGAATATAGATTACACAAAACCCAGAAGAAGATAAAGAACATATGACTATGGAAAATTGAATCCAGAATAAGCATATTCTACTGAATAAAACCAAGTCCAAAAAACTTATAATGATGTTCAAAATTATTCCAGTCACAATAAAATTCACTAGCAATTTTTTCCCTAAATCCTCCCTCTTGCTACAACCTACAGATTCAGTGTGAGCGCTCCACCATACTCCTATTCTATATATTTATCCTACTGCCAAGGCTGATTCCACCGTCAAAACTAACAGAAAGGTAAGTACTAGTTGGACCAAATCTAGTACCAATCATCCACAATTTGGGCTCCAATGTGGCGATTCTCTTAGACAAAATAACGCAGTTTCTGCGGTTTGTGCCTGCAAATAAAATGCCAATAGACATGTATTAAACACATTACAAATGCTATATCAGATAGACCAAAACACACAAGTTGTTTAAATGGCGTGGATTGGCTCAATTGTAATTCAAGGTTGTGTTATAATGCCCCTGTAGTAGACTACCTCTCAGAATTATAAAGTTGAGTTCCTGATACAACAAATATGGTCACTATATTATTTATAAGTCACAATCTTGTTGCGAGTCCAAATGGTCGTGTATTATGTAGAGAGTAATAAGAGTAGGTAGACCATTTGTTAATAACGGTCCTACTGCTTAGAATATATGGAAATCAGTCTTCCAGATTCTGGGCATCAAAGAAGATGTGAACCATAACTGTTATTTTTTTGGGTGAATTAATACAAACTTCTCACAACCCCCCTCTCTTTGTAGTATGGGGCATCTGGTTCCTAAGGAACAAGGTGAATTTCAATAATGAAAGAAAATCTATTTTTCTTCAATCCACTAAGATCATTTCCTTCTTTAGGGAACACCTCCTGCAACAGAGAATAAAATATCTGAGAAGAGCACAAATTCCCCACTAAGATCATTTCTCTCTTTAGGGAATACCTCTAAGATCATTCTTTCTTTAGGGAATACCTCCTGAAACAGAGACTAAAATAACTAAAATATCAGATAAGAGCACAATTTCCCATTATCCTGCAGGAACTAGAGATGGGCTTCTTTGATGGAGCAACACAAGGGAATGTGTGTGGTGGAGGGGAATGAAAAGTTCAATGCTAACATTTTTGTATATTTCCGAATAGGCATTGGTATGGGAAAATAAAGGGGAATGAAAAATTCAATGCTAACAGTTTTGTACATTGCCGAATAGGCATTGGTATGGGCAAATACTAAAGCAGAACTAATTGCACTTTGGGCTCTTATGACACTAGCCAAAATCTATAATATAAAAAAATTTCAAATACTGGGTGATTATAAATGTATCATAGATTGGTTGGATGTAAAAGCTCATTTAGAAGTCTTAAATCTTGAAGTCTGGAAACACAGAATTGAAAAATCTAAATCCTTTTTTCAGGTAATTAGATTCCAACATATTTATATCAAAAAGCGCTTTATTATTGGATCCAAAATATATTATTTATAAAAACTTTATAAAAAACACAGCTCAGAGAGGGCATTTCATTCCTATAGCTAACATGTTTTAAGCTCCCAGCAACAGAAATGGCAACCTCTGAGCAGAAATCTTGATCGTTTCATTCCTATAGCTAACATGTTTTAAGCTCCCAGCAACAGTAATAGCAGCCTCTTAGCAGAAATCTTGATTGTTTTTTTTTAGCTCCAACAGAAATCTTGATTTTTTCTATCTCTATTTTTGTTCATTAAACTTTCAAGCTATGTATATTTGATTTAGTTTTTGCTGTCTTGCATTGCAGCTTTCTGATTTAGTAGGAATTTCCAGACTGCAACTGATATTTGTTCCTTTCCGTTATAAATTTCCAGACTGCAACTGATATATGTTCCTTTCAGTTATATGCTCTGACAGCTCTTCAGTAAAGAATTTGATTTGGAGCTTTTTGGAATCAGAGCTATGAATGCTGCATTTATGTATTTGAAGACCTTTCCAGATCTTATAGATTCATACAATTCCTTACAAAGATTAGGCCCCATAAGGTCAAAAAAAGAAAGGAAGAGTTTGACTGCCAAACTATCAGGGCCTAGACTTTTGTCTTTGGAAAAAAGCTTCATAACCCCTTTTATTTCGTCAGAGGAGATAGGACTACCTATTAGATTAACCTCCTCAATAATGAATAATTTTGGATAATTTGAAGTTGAGAGACAATGTTGGAAGATCCTACATATTTAAAAAGGGAAGAGAAGTATGACACTGCAATGACCTTTAAATCTTGTTGACTAGTGACAGTCTTACCATCATTCATCTCAATCTACCAGATAGAATTTATATTCCTTTTTTGATTTTCATAATTATGAAAAAATTTCATGTTTCTGTCCCCCAACTTAATCCTAGTTTCCCTACTCTTGAGTCTCCAAGTATTTTTCTTCCATCTTCAAGATCTGCATTTTTCTGTTTCCAAGAGACTCATTTCTGGGCTATTTTTTCTAGAAAGAGATATTTTTAAAGTATATGGGAGAAATGATCATATTCAAATTCTGAAGCCAACAAATCCCCTTTAAGCTCCACCTTCTTTTTCTTATCCCAAATCACAACCTCCTTTTTGAGCTCCCCCATTTTTTTGAAAAGGGAGCCCATGATGAATGAACTATTTAAAACCATGTTTTCTTGCCAACAGTCCTTCACTACAGATCTAAAGGAATCATCTTCCATCCATGTGGGGTTAAATTTTAAAGGGTATATGTTACTGTGATTTTCAAAATCCAATTCCAAGAGAAGTGGAAAATGATCTAATATTTTATCTTGACATATCCAGGATCTGTATCTCCCCACAATTTTTGCCAGCTAACCAGCCATTAAGAGTCTATCAAGACACTTGGAAATACCTTCCACACCCATTCAACCATTTATCCATGTGGGAGCTAATGGAAATGGAGTTATATCCTGGAGGTTGTGGTTCTACAGCAAATTTGAAAAATATGAAGCCAGAGGATTTGAGCGGGCGTGAGACCCCCAAGACTCCCCTAGTGAAATAGTGAAGTTAAAATCACATGCTAAAAGAGGGAATGGTCCCCTAGTAGTCCACTGGATTGAAACTTATCCCAAAAGTCTTGCCTCTCCCCATAGGGTCCATCACAATTTACTAACATGATCGGAAGGGGGGAGCCCCTCACAAATCCTTCTAAAATAATGCCAACAAAAGAGGAGGCTTGAAAAGATGCATAATTTGGATTCCATAAGGAGAGGAGCCCTCCATATATACTAGTGGAATCCATAGAAGAGAAATAGCACCTTGGACACAGATTCCAAAATGCCTCTCTAGCCTTCGCCCTTAGGACCATAGTTTCTTGTAGAAATATAATAGAGGGTATGTGGATTTATTTCAATCTTTTGAGGGAAAGGAATTCGGAGGCTCCCCCAACCCCCCTAATGTTGAGAAACAAGATAATAATTTGGGAACATCCTTATAGGGTGGATGTGCTCTAAGGGCCTTGGAGACAATTTCCTTATCAGTAGGGGGAGGCAAGCTTAATCCACCTGAATAAATTCAAGAGGGTTTCCCTCTCTAGCCATAGATTTTTTGTTAATATTTTTCTTTCTGATGGTAATTTTTTGGAATGGGGGATGGTTCTTCAATGGATAAGTGTTCAATAGGGCATGTCCCATAAAAAGTAGGAATGGGCGTCATATTGAGGACATCCTTGTAAGAAGGTGTTGAAAAAATATTTTAAGGGGATGAGAGGAAGTGGAGAGCCTTCAGGAGACAAAATGTTAGGAAAATAATGTTTTCGAGGTGAGGTCATTTCCAGCCACCTGAGGTGTATCAATTAAAGAACTGTTATTAGAGAAAATTGATGGATCGAGGGAGTTGGAAGAGGAAGAGGCTAGGTTAGTTTTTAAGAGAATGGAGATGGGATAACCATTAGATATCAGAACAAGATTTTCTCAGAGTCCTATGGGTTTATTTACTATCTGGTTAGAAGGAATCAAATAAAAGTTTTTTATCTTTGAATCAGTGGTTGTGAGGCCGTGAAGTATTTGAGATGCATTTTTGGAGGATTTCGAGTTGGAAAGTGCATTATTTTATAGACTATGAATAAGCATAAAATCTTCAATTTATAGGAATGGAATGAGAGAACCAACATAAATGACAGACTTACAAGCCTGTTCATCGCTTCCTTGGGAGGTAATTGTCGAAAGTCCTTTAACATCTCCATTTGTGGCGACATGAATTTGGCTTGCTTGAATTTCGGGATGATCCTTTGCGGTTGAAGCCCTCGAGAGAATTGCCTCACTCATACTCAGAAAAGTATCATTTTCCAGATATTTTGAACCCTTCGGCTGAGCTTCCTCCATGACCAAAGAAAAATACTTTCCATTTTCCATCATGGTTGAATACAATTGAAAACCTGTCCTTCATGCGAATAAGCACTTGCCCAACTTCGTCCGTGGCCTTCTTCTCCATAAAAATTCTTCCATAATCTTTAAGACTTTCAACGATCTCATTGGAAGTCGCATCATCAATCTCAAATCTAGCAATTACAGATTTAAAATTTAATACTGCTATCTCTGTCTCATTTTTCAGAAATTTTCTTATGCTTGGCCAAGTGTCTGGAGATGCAGACTCAAGAAAAGATGCCACCACTTCAGCGAGTGCTTTAGTAAGTTGTGCCTCAGATTTACTTCTAATCTCAGTCAATTGAGTATCACATAGAGATGTCGCATCAATATCTTGCTTAAGTTTCTCCCGAGATTTAGATGGATCCCAAGATGCTTGTTCAATTTTTTCATTTGAACAACCGTGATCAAATTCTGCCATGAGATTCTCTGTATACTGCCTACGAGCAAATGAAAACCCTTCTCTATTTTTAACAGCCTCTTCAAGTTCCTTCTTGAAACTATTCAGAGTTTTTGAGTGGATATGCTCTACCATAACTTTGTAGGCAGGATACACAATATATAATGATTCAGTGACCATCTGCTGGCGTTTTTTGGTCCTTACACTTTCCTCAAGATAAACCACTTCCATGTCATAACTTGAAGATCTAACCCGTAGATATCACAAGAAGACCGACTCTTATGTTGTGGTAAAGCTTGGTAGCTTGGTAACCAGGTCAGTATCACAGCACAACATCAGCGTAAATTGGGGGTGAATGCCCTTCCAAAAACCTACAACTTAATAAACATAAGGTCAAGCTTGGTAGCTCGGTAACCAGTTTAGTATCACAGCACAGTGCCCTTCCAAAACCCTGCAACATAGTAAATCTGGGGCGAACGCCCTTCCAAAACCCTGCAACTTAGTAAATCGGGGGTGAATACAACACAAAACCATCCAAACGAGTAAATCGACAGGCGAATTTAGCATTTCAGGTTTTATCCGCCATTATTTTTTTGGGCTAAAACATAATAATTAATTATTTTTAAAATAATTTTGGGGCTAATTATACAAAATTATACAAAAAATTTTTATATAAAAAATTCGCCCCTCCAAAATCTAAAACCCCTTAAATTTCGCCCTTGGGCTAAAATTCGCCCCTAAAATTATCCCTGGCTCTCAAAATCCAAAACCAAACCAATGGGGGCTTCAAATATACCACAAGACACTCAAAGACTCAAGGAAGAGCACATGGAACAAAGCTAGATATAGAGAAAATCAAGAAAAAAGAAAATTTGTGAATGAACAAAGGCCAATGTAGGTGCTGAAGGGGCACCGATGCTATGTAACGCAGGAATAGATAAGGCTCAGGTGTGGTGCAATGTTATGTATCTAGACTAGAGGGAGCATTGGTCAAGGGATGCAAGGTTCCAGCACAAAAATTATAATTGAAACTCAATGAAAAGTCTTTCTAGGTATGCTATTGACTGAATAAGACAACGAAGGTCTAAAGAAGAGGTAAAAAAAAATGAAGGACAAGGAAAAAACCAAGGGAATACACTGTTCCTAGTGGAATCACCAATTTTTTATCTAGAATTTGTGACTGCGAACAAAAGTATCTTCCCTAGACTTGATGGCCTAGTCTAGAACAATAGAAATAGAAAGACACTAATGTTTTCCTTAATGTAAATAGAAAATGGGATGATGCCTACCTGGAATTTGTCGTATGCTTTACTCCTCTCTTGGCTTGTACGCTCCAATCCTAGCTCCAATCGCTATAATTAGAACCTGCACAATAAAACAACATAAGCCAATGATCTATGACATCTATGTAGCATCATCTAATTACCTCATTCAATGGATCAACATGGAATTGACATACATGAAATCATAACATCACATATAGGAAAATAAGGAACTCTTTGCATTAATAGTAATGTAGAGAGTTACGACCAAATATAGGAGTTGATCTTGTATAAGAGCTCCTCCAAGTTGACTTGTTCCTTCCTTGCCACAAAGTGTACCTCTATGTCATCCTAATGCATGGAATAATGACTCTCAAGGTAGCAACATGGAGGTAGAATCTATCTCCAAAAACCAACTTCTAGCTTGTGGATGGCCATAAATATATAGAAAAGGATGGTAAGTTGAGAGTTCTTATCCATTTACCAATTTAGGCTTGAGATCCACTCTTGATGGGAGGATGAACTCAAGGGATAAGGGGTGAAATATCCAAGGTAGGATAGGATAGGATTCAAGACTTTCATCCAAGGTAAATAGTTATAACAACTCGTAGAAGCTTCTAGAAGAGGAAACTTCAATATTATTTTTATTTTTCATGAATTTATAGAATCAACACACCTCCAGAAAGTGGAAACCCGCTGGTGATCAACGCAGGTCTAGAGACGGTCAACCTATTAGTGAATGCTGGTTAATGAAGGGCTAGGGTGCGTTGGACCTAAAAATGACTGAAATGAAGCAATTTCAAGCATAAATTTAGGGATTTTAGAGAGGCATGCTTAGGGATTTGTGTAGGGAGGATGACAAAGTGTTCAAAGGATGTGAATGACCTAGTTTGAAGGTCTATTGACCAGATGTGCCAAAACAGCCTATAACAAACCTTATAACTAATTTCATTATGTGTTAATTTAAATTTTGTGGCTATACCCCACCTCAGTGTAGGTCCCCACTGATTTAACGTTTGTGATCACTCATTAAAACTGAAAACTCATAATGATTGCAAGCCCCCCCCCTTATGACGTTAGTAAGGAGGGAATTGTAGTTCCACTCGCTGCCCATAACTCTTCCCTCTAACAAAAATTCCATTGTGAACTATCTACAATTTCATTTTTTGAACCAACATGAATTATCCAAATTGATTCTCCTGTCCATAATACTCACCCTTCCAATTTTTTAGTTTATGTGATCTTAGCACCCCTATTACCAAAATTCACCCGTCACTCTTGTTCCCCAAAGTTCCACCCCAAGTATTTCTGTTTTCCAACTAAATCCCTTTGTATCCAAAAGTTTGTTATCCAGTGTATACAAAATTTGGTGAAAAAAGAAAAAGTCAGCTCAATCAACTTGAACCCATTGAGACAACCAACTTTCCAAAGCATTAGGGCCTTTGCATAGTCTACCTAAGCAACCATGGGATGATGGCGAGACGCTCTGCCAACATGCGCTACTTGATCTCAATGATATGATCGTGTTACAATATTAAAGATGATATAATTCCAACCATGGGTAAGCAAGCCAAGAAGGTGTAAAGAGCTTGACAACCAATGACAAAATACCTAGATGACAAAAATCCCAATGCTAGTTTATTCTCTGATATAGTCGTTACGAAAATAGACACCAACATGTTCACATGGCATGATATGTATAAGATGCTATAGAAATTATATGCACTAATCATGCATATGTCATAGATCCACCTGATCTCACACTATTTAACTTTATGCAAGATACCGAATCATTCCACTTGTTACCCTTTTGCGGAAAATTAATTGCACACACATGTAAAGCATAAATAAAAATAATCGCACATAACACATTTGTTTTAAACTAGGAAAGCCTGAAGCTAAAAACCCCAACTATATATTATGTATCATGGAATCATATGAAAATCCTCATACAAAGCTTATCAAGCTCTCAGTACAGTACAATCGTCATACACTAATCAGGAACAATCTTGAAAATCCATGCACCGATCTCCGCTCTCGCTAGCTCCGCTCCCATCGCACAATCTCTCGCTCGAAGAATAGATCCGAATGAATTCCGAATTACTCTTTCCTTTGACTATGCAATCCTCATTGGCATCTCCACTGAGTGTTGGATGCAATCAATGTATCACTATAGTCACAACAGATAGTCTATCTTTCCCTTTCACCTATCTCTCCACTGGTCTCCACTAAAAATACCATGCACTGTAGTTAACTGATGTATTGTTTAGTTGATTAATGAGTTATTATTTGTGAATTAATTAACTAATTAATTCACTCCACTCTCACTAGTGTATCAATCAGTTAGACTAGATACAACTAGCTCAACTGAGTCTAACTGAGTTAAACTGAATACAACTCCATAACTACTTCTTCTAACTGTGTCATAACTCTGCTGCTTGAGTTTTAGCCGAGTCCTCCATGCATTAGCTCCAGTAAACCCTTGGGAATTGTGTAATTCCCTCAGTCCACTGATGTGCCACATCTGTGCACTGAAACAAGGTGCTCCAAGAGAATAAGTTGTTGTTTAGAGTCTGATTATTATTAAGAGCTAATAATAATCGACATGCATCTATTTTTAGATCATCAATCTATAAATAGAATAGTCCCAATATTCTAAAAATATAATTTCATATATTTTTCCAACTTGATCAACCATCCACAAATAACATCTTGCAACTTCTGAAATATGATCATCATGTCTAAAAATAGACATAGTCTAAAAATAGACTTGCGCGAAAAATAGCCTGGGAGCCCACTTAGTGAAGGCGACTCTTTTCACTAAGCTCATCATCTTGTTGAATCTCAACGGATGCTCAAAGATGAAGTTCAGGGGACCTTAGAGGAAAATAAGCGAGATGATGTTGGAGCAGTTGGAACTCCATATAGCACATTGCAATAAACCTTACATAATATTGTTGCATGACCCCTAATTATTTTGTATACTAATATGATTTGTTGGGTAGTAAACCATGTGGATGTTTCTAGGCATTCTATAGGCCCTATTGCAAGCATCTAACATGATATTTTTTCGACCTAATAATATCCATGTTATGTATAAATTTCCTGAACCTCAACTCCAATATAATGCTCAATTTATACATAAATTCATCTAGAAAGAATGTGTTGGGTATGCAATATAGACGAATTTAGATGGTTATTATTTCAATTGGGCCACCATATTTTCTGAAAATATATGCAAATAGGTCAACAATTTCAAAGCTTCCAACACCAACAAATTTAATATTCCATTCTACATGTTTTCTTACATCATGGATGTGATTTTCTTCTCAAATTTGTTTCATTTAATGGGTTGGAAATGGATCCCCTCTGAATTAGTGCCCATTCATATTTATTATTCGAAAGTCTAGGAGGAAAACTATGGTTATCATGTTTACTAGATTTTCCATTAAGTTATAATTCCTATTCATGAGAATATTTTTTGCAGTAAACCCCTATGAGTTTCTAAATAATCGAAGAATGATGTTTCTCCTATTGGTGAGTGGTTGCAATAATCAATTGATGAAACCCTTGTTATAAAATCTTCTTCTTCCAAAGCCCCTATAGTCATTCAAAATGAGGATTTAGTAAAGATTAAGAACGTGATGGTGAATGTTGCCAATGTAATTCTTAAAGAAGGCATTACTAAAAAGGTTTCAACCACAATAAAAATAAAACAACAATTAGATGAGTCACTAAAGTCTACGCAAGTATTCCTCAACAAAAAAAGGATATCAGATCTCCTCTTGTGATTTATACTCATATACAACATGCACAACAACAATTTTCTATTCTTTTCGATAGTACTAGTGTCCATCTTGATATTTTTTAGTTACTTCCAAGGTGATAATAAAACCCCCATCAGTACACTTCCTGGTAGCAACTCACAAGAAGAGATTATGGTAAACTCCTTGTCCACCATTGAGATGGAATATATTTTCCCATTGTATTTCTATTTAAATCCTCAAAACAAGGTTGTGATTGAAGGAAGTAGAAAGAAAAGAAAAGTTAAAAATGAAAAGGAAGCCACAGAGGCTCTTGTGAAAATGTTTTAGGATGGCTCTAAATTAAGTGAAGAGAAAAGAATTCAAAAATTGGCTCATTGCATTGGAGCCTATGCAAATTCCAATGTCTTCCACATCACCAGATTAGTGAAAATTCTTGAGAGAAAAGATGTTAAAATCCTACAATTGGAGAAACAATTATTAGAGAAAGAAGAACAGTTGCAAAAAAAGTTGAGATAGGTAGAGATTTAGTCTCAGCAATGTTACATCTAGGAAATAGAAGAGTTTAAAAATAAATTATAGGATGAAATCAACAGAATTCAACATGAATTTCATGTTTCAGATCAGAAGAAGGATGCTCAATTGGTTGAACTTCAATCGAAAATCCAAGAAAAAAATAATAATCTATCTAAGTTGGAAAATTTAAGCAGGAATTACTTGAGATTAATGAATGGTCCACTCACATACAAGAACTCTTTTGAAACAAGCTAAGTCTAGCACAAGCCCAACAAAACCTGATAGATGAATTATTCAATGACATGATCAATAAAGAAACAGAGTATGAGGAAGCAGATAAAAAACTAACTGAGTTGATTTCCTAGAAAAACACAAAGAAAAGAAGTTCCCTTGGCCTATCTAGAATCACTATGACACAAAATAAAATAATTTTGAAAGTTTGCAAAGCTCACTTGCACAATTATGAAGAACTAGTAAAAATTAAAAGATAAAATTGTACTCCATTAATGCAATCTATAATGAAAGTGGTCAAAGATATTGAGCTAGAGTCATATGCTTCGAAAGACAAGTCACTGGAAGCCGAGACACTGAGAAATAAGGCATAAGAACAAAAATAAGAACATCAAAGTGAAATCGAACATATGCAGAGAATTGATTTGGATTCCATCTAGAAATATTTCTTCAAACCACAAAGTTATTTCTTATTGACCAAATTAATTACTCAAAGAATAACACAAGAATTGCTAGTTATATAAGAGCATGTGTATGAATGGTAGGTCAATGTCTAGCTTGATGCTCCTTCGCAATTTTCATATCTTCTAGATATTCATTATCGATGGCAGTTTTCCAATCAAGCTTCCCAATGTGTAACTTCAATGATTTGAAGGTTAAATTTATCTTTTTATTTTATAAGTTGTTGGTTAGGAAAAATGTGGAGCAAAGCTTTATCCGTTGTTTTTTAATAATATTTAAACAAGAAAATAAACTTGGGGAACAAATTATGATTTTCCTAAGAAAGTGGATTGTGCATTGTTGTAAAGTTTATATTTTCTTAATATATTTATGGACCATTGTGATTTCATGCTTCAATTCAAGTAATTATGATGCTAATGCTTTAATTTTCTTGCTCTTTTTTTCATTGAAATCAAAAGTATTCGCCTTTGTTGCTATGATACCACATGATTGAAATTGGCTACTATTGACTAATTTCTTTCATTACTATAGAGGCATTGAAAAAAAAATGTGTGAGAACAATGTAGATGAGAAAAAATCATTTAATTGTTTAAGTGAAATATAGTTTCATTTACTCATTCATATGTTCATTGAAAATAGAAAGAATGATATACATAAACTACAATATGCACGGTAAAGAATGATATACATAAAATTCTATATATATAAAAGAGAGACTTGATTTTATGTTACTAAACCTCAGTTTTCTATATCGATTTTGGCAACATGTACAAGGAATGTTGATAACAACAAGTGCATATACAAATCACTTTTAAGCTACATATGAAAAATGCAGTAATCCAAAGAGCCTACATCTTCACGTTGATGACATTGTACATGATCAAGATCTAATCAACAATATGATTCTTTGTATCTAAGAAACATGTGCAAACCCTCCACCATCAAATAATGTATTTTGCAAATTCAATTTGAACATACCAATTTGTCTCATGTAGTACTTACTTGGATAGGAAAAATCATAGAAATCATGTCAACCAAAACATTTTCAAAAACATAATTGAACTTGTTTTATCATTTATCTATTTCCAACACCGAATATGCATGATAAATGTATATGGTGCACTACTTGCATCCCTTTCAATAGATTTTGAAACAATTGGAATGGTGAAAGTACAATTAATTCATAATGATTATATTTTTATAATTTTTGTAGATTTAAATATTGACATTAATTCATATAGCAAAAAAAATAAACAACTACTAGAATACATGCAATCAAAACAATTACAAGAAATACAAAATAACTTTGTTCCAAAAAATAAGCCATACTTGAACACATTTGGAATTTTTTTTATGTTGAACAATGTCATGCCAATATTTCACATTCATACTCGAGTGATCATGATGTGGTTCATGCTTTACTACATTTTATGTGATTATGTGTACATAAGTTGTGTACCATATAGAGAATTTGATCATTAGCTCGCATAGTACATCTGGGCTGATAAATCCCCAAATTCCCTTTAGAATTTTGCTTTACAACAATACAAAGTCTTCCTCTCATAAAATTGGAATCCTTTTTTGGGTATCCTCTATCCATTAAATAATTTCACAAAATTAATTCCCATTCCCCTTTCATGCTAATTATTGGAAATGATAATGAAAATAAAATATTTTATGCAATTGCAAGTTGATTTTGGCACCATCCTATTGGTTGAGTGGTTTGTTGTGTTTATATGGAGGGTCTGCATTGGACAACGCTTTTTGAACACTGGTTGTGGAGGCTCATTCTATAAATTGACAAGGCTATGAAACAATTGGAAATTATTGATAATCATTCCACTGGATTCTTACTTGTCGACTAATGACATTGCAATTTAACCAAGTATTTCTAAGTAGATTTGAAGTGAACAAAGTTCCTTCTCAAGATTAAATACTCCAGAACACTTGGAATACAAAGATATCCATGAGGATACAAATATTATATTATAAAATATATGAGATAGATAGATAGATGATAAAATGTTACAATGAGGCCCTACTTATATACCTACGCAGGTGACCTTTCATGACTGGGCATGTCTCTTAGACATTCCCTTTCAATAACTTAATGACTACTTACATAATCCTTAATTGAATATTTAATAATTATATTTGTTATATTATTTATGAATTATATTCATAACAGGATTTTAAGACAACCTTCTTAATCTAGATTTACAACTCCTAAGGTGACCACCTTGATTCCCTTACTTTTGAAACTTTTTCTCATATGGAGGTTTAATCCCTTATTCTCTTAAAAAATTAACTTATTATATATCTGAGGTAAGTAAATAGAAATATGAGATTAACTCTTTTACTTCATATATACATATTTCTTGAAAGAAATTATGGAGTTGTTGTCACCCCATTATACAATTTGTTATCTTTTATGACTTCCATCCTTGAGTATTGGATATGTCGTACTACCATCATCATTATTTAATTATTTCATAGCTACAATAATAGGCACACACCTCTTTTCATATTTCATTACAAAGGTCTCTTAGCTTCTTCATCATCTCATTCACAACAAGCTCGTGATTGAGGAAATAAGATGAAGAGTACCTTAAATTCTCTTGCCATAAAGAGTACATTTGTAAGTGGTGAGTTTCTAAGGGACATGAATTGAACTTTCTCTTTCACACCCTTGTGTGTTACAAATCTGGGCCTTTTGTGTCAAGGATATTCTAGGTTTATCCAGTGGTGTAAGTTGTCTAGTGCTTCTTCATGCAACATTGAAACAAGAATACGTAGCCTTCACCCTCCACTTCACTTTTGGATTCTGAATGAGAGTCCACATTTCCTTGGATTGTACTCTCTCATCCATTTTGACATGGAGAGAATTTAGATGAGACAAACCCACTACAATTTCTTCTTCATATATGCTCAACCACGAAAAACTGTCAAATATTTCTTTCAATACAATAGTAACAGTAAAATGACCTGCATTGGAATTCTTCCTCCCTGTATCATCTGAAATTTTAAGGTTATTTAGTATTCGTTTCAATGCTTTTGGCATAAATAACCTAACAATGCGATAACTCTGCAATATGGAAAAAAAAGAACCATTAGCAAGATTTAACAGATTTTCCTTGACTTAACTCTAAATACACGGTCATTTCACCATTACTTTGGTACAAAAAACTTATGATTTTAATAATACTTGCCATTAAGGTATGAAAATATCATTGACATGTGAATATTTGTTGAACAGATGTGGTATTTAATTTCATTTAAACATGAAATTTCCCCCAATGTATATGTTAACCACATAAAGTTGATTACCCTTAATTACTCGTGTGAACGCTTAAAATACACGGATTAATGCTTTAATTTTAAGGATTAACACTAATGTTGTGCCAATGTTGTCTTACGGAGTGTGTATTTGAAGTTAATTTGGAATGGCATGACATGATGGGAAGTCACTTCCATTATATAACGTAAGACCTTTACATTTTTCAGTTCATCCCTGATTTTAACACCCTATGATGAGATGTTATAGTTGTTGATGTGAAAAAATTATATGGATAAGATTTTGATGTGTAACCCCTATGGAAGTGACATGTTCCAACTAGAAATAAAATCTAAAGATGTTTATTTGACTGAAACAACATGATGGTGGACAATATATATCAGGTGCGAAATAAGGAAGTAATTAGTTGTGTCGAGTGACCCAATGGGTGGCTTGGTCCCCACTACTATGTTGACATGGCTTGGCCTTATTTGATATTGGGCCCCAAAATTTTCCTTGTTTATACACGATATCATAATATGATGGGATCAAACAATTACCATTCACCAAATCTAATGGATATAAATACTATCGGGTAGGAACTATCACACATATTAACGATTACATAACTATCTGATGCGATCTAAAGGTTCCCATTTAATGATATTAACGACCTACTGTGGCAAGAGAACAACCCCTCATTTTGTATTAGAATCCTAATAAAAAATGGGGAACCTTCTCATTTTTCTTTCCTAGCTTAGCTTTCATATTTTTCCTTTTCCTATGTTCAAAACCCTTCCTCTATGATTTTTCCTCATATGTATAAATCCATGGTCATAATCCATTTGAAATATTACAAAAATTCCAAAAAATTGTTTTAAGTCTTGAGCGCATCATCAAATAGTTGTATTTTTCCCATCTCTCGGGATGTAAATTTCATGCCTTTTGTTAAACCGTGTTAAAAAATGCTAAAATCATGCCATTATCAACATCTCACGACGCAACAAGAAAGTTCCAAATAGTTAACATATTCAATTCCCATCTTGTGCCTTTTTTGCTCATGTCGGGAACCCATGAAGTACACTGTATAAAATCCCATGTCGTGATAGTAAAATCCTTATTACTTGTCGTAAGCATTTTGCTATCTCTCTATTCTTGTTACTTGCGCCCCACTACTCCTGAATTCACATCGTGGGATGTGAATTATTTTGTCAAATGACTTTAAAATTTCTTTATCTTGTGACTTTTGTTTCTCCATGACTCTTGTAACTTCTAAATGGTACATTGAATTACAACACCAGAGAATTACTCTCATGATGACGTGACTTTAAGCTCCTTGCTGGTACCATGTGGCACTCTAGGCACTACAAAATGTTACCCATTTTTGCGCCAAATCAACACACTCAAATATCGCTTGAGAATACCACGTGTTCTTGTCTTGGGGTGACACATCATCAATTTTCATATGATATTTGTCACAATGGAAAATTTCAACTCAACATTAGCTAAAAGGTGAAGAACGTCAATTTTTTACATCGTTTGACAAATATAATTTTCTCATCCCACTGCGACACTTTCAGAAACTGTCACACACTTTCAGGAAACATCCTACAACATGAATTAGCATTAGGTATATTTAATTAACCCTAATAATATAATTAGACCTCAAAACTTTGATTAAAAAAGGTGCCTCTACGTGTAAATGTAAGTCTTTTAAGTGATTATCGTGCTCGCTAGTGTATAGTTAGGACACCACCTTGCATGCAGTTCACATCATTTTGAGTGTTTAATGACACATAAATGATATAGTTAATTGCATGTTTCAAAGTTGTAAACAATATTTTAAGTGCTAAAATAATCTTATGACATTGTTTTATTCCTCTCTATGAACTAGGCCTCTCACTGTGCAATTTTTGATAGAAATTAAAACATTGGTAAGCTGATCAAGAAGGTACAAAAATCCTCACAACCAATAGTTGAAGACTCATAAAATAAAATACATAATGTTATCATGTTCTCCGATATATTCTGTTATGAAACTAGCTCACAAAATAGAAGAAAATATAGATCAACGCCTTAGAAACCAACCTCTTTGAGGGGGAAACCTCCTTTACATTACATAAATGAACAATTCTTGGATGACAAAAATGAAAAAACCTCCTTTCTATATATAGGAGTCCATGGGGTCACAATATAATCCTAGACAACCTAACAATAATAATGTAAGGGCACAATAATAACAATAGTGGGCTATTATGGAGAAAAATAATAACAATATGGGGACTACAGGGGTACAAAAATAACAATAAGGGGGCTACACTAACAAAAATAAGGGACTACACTAGTAATATAGGGCCCTAACATGCCCCTCCCCTTCAAAAAATTGTTGTCCTCAACGCTTGAGTAGTTCTGTATGCTTCTGTATAAAATTCTCATCCTCCCGTGTGGAATCTTCAGTGGGCAAGTTCTTCCACTAGATGAGATAATCTAAAATTGATTTATTTCATAGTTGTCGAGTTCTTGTTTCTGTGGTTGCTTCAGGTTAAAATATGATTTTTCCTTCCTCATCTAGTTCTAGAAATATTGTTTCAATTGGAAATTTTTCACCTATAACCTTCTTTAGCATGAAACATGGAAAACTGGGTGCACTCGAGAAGATGCACGAAGCTCCAATTTGTATTCCATAGTACCAATATTTTGCAACACCTTGTAAGGACCATATTAATTTGGCGATAATTTATTATCCTTATTAGCTTGCTTGAGGGACATTTGTTTGTATGGTTGTAGCCGTAAAAATACCCAGTCGGCCACATCAAAACTTCTCTCGGTGCGATGTTGATCTGCCTGTTGTTTCATTCGAATCTGTGCAAAATTTAGCTTATCTTTTAAGAGTTGGAGAACTTGTTGTTGATGCTCGATGTGATATTCCACTACTTGAACCTTATAATTTTCTCTTAAGATGATGTGATGGACAATGGATGATATCCATAAAGTGCCATAAATGGTGTCATTTTTGCTGTAGTGTGGAAGGAAGTGTTATACCACCATTCAGCCAGAGGTAACCAATTGACCCATTATGTTTGTTTATCAAATATAAAGAAACAAAGATATCCTTCCAAACATTTGTTCACTATCTCAGTTTTCCCATCGGATTGAGGATGATAAGATGAGCTATGAGCTAGTTGAGTACCCAAACAAGAAAATAACTATGTTGTAAAATTTCTAGTGAAAATGGGATCTTTATTGCTTACAATAATCTTTGGGTTTCCATGTAGCTTTTGAATTATTTCCATAAATGTAGTAGTAACTGTACTCACTTTAAATGGGTGAGATAATGCACAAAAGTGTGCATACTTGGTAAGTCTATTAACTACCACCATGATGACACTATTTCCTTCGGACTTAGGTAAACCTATCATAAAATCCATTGAAACCTCCTACCAACATTGATTTGGAATGGATAAAGTTTGTAGCAGACCCGGGGTCTTAATTGTCTCAACTTTATTTTGCTGGCAAACCAAACATTCTGCCACAAACTTTTGAATATCAGATTTAAGGTCATCCCAAAAAAATTCTTTCTTCACCCTGTGGTACATTTTTAAAAATCCCGAGTGTCCTCCTAAGGGAGAGGTGTGAAATTCCAAAAGAATATTTTGTTTTAGTTGGGAATTCTTACAAAGATATAAGTGATCTTTGTACCATACGGAATAAATTTTCCAACTAAATGTATCATATGTAATAGGATCTTGCTACAACATTTGAATGAGTGTCCATACTTCTTCGTCATTCTTCCACTCCTCCCTTGCTTGGTTATCCAATATGGTTGGATAATAGAAATGGCACAAAGGAATGATTCTACATCCTCATCCTTTCATGAGAGTGAATTTGAAACAACATTTAGCTTCTCATTTTTGTAGATGATTTTAAAGTCATAGCCCAACATCTTTGTGACCCATTTTTGTTTCTCTTCTGAAGATAGTCTTTGTTCCAAAAATTATTTAAGAATATCACAATCAATTTTTACCTTGAAGTGTCTTCCCATTAGGTAAGGTCACCATTTCTTTAGTGCATGTAGTATTTCCAACATTTCCTTCTCATAAATAGATTTCTATAAATACTTTCCTTTGATTGGACGACTTTCAAAAGAAATGGGTCTTCCTTCTTGCATTAAAACAACACCAATTACATTTCTTGAGGCAACACATTCCACAATAAACGTTTTTGTGAAGTATGGTGTAGCTAAGACAGTGCTTGGAAAATTGCCTTTTTAAGATGTTCAAAGGTGTTAGTTGCTACAGGAGTCCATGGAAATGCATCTTTCTTCAATAATTTTGTTAGAGGTGCTGCTATTCTCCCATAATTCTTAACAAACTTGTGACAATACCTTGTTAACCCGAGAAATCCTTGTAACTTATTTATGGTTGTGGGGAATTTCCATTCCTTAGTGGCTTTAATTTTGTTAGGGTCTACCTTAACACCCTCCTGAGATACAATATGACCCAAATATTCCACCTTTTGTACTCCAAATAAGCATTTGGAGGTTTTTGCATATAATTGTTTCTCCTCCAATAGTTTGAGCACCCTGTCAACATGTTGAACATGATCCTTCCAAGACCTGCTGTACATTAGTATATCATCAAAATATACTAACACAAATTTTCTAAGGAAGGGTTTGAAAATGGAATCCATCAACCCTTGAAATGTAGAAGGTGCATTGGTAAGGCCAAAAGACATTGCCAAAAATTCATGATGACCCTCATGAGTTCGAAATTTTGTTTTTAGAATGTCTTCAATCTTCATTCTAATTTGATGATATCCTGAACATAGATCCAACTTGGTGAAATAATTTGCTCCATGTAATTCACCACATAATTCATCAATCACAGGAATGGGAAATTTATTTTTAATAGTGAGCTTATTGAGCTCCCTATAATCCGTAAACATGTGCCATGATCCATCCTTCTTGTGCACCAATACTACTGGAGCAGAGAAAGAACTTTGACTAGGTTGAATTATACCAACCTCTAGAATTTCTGCAATCATACATTCAATTTCACTCTTTTGGACATAAGGATATCTGTAAGGCCTGATGTTTGGAGGAAAACTTCCTGGAATCAAATGAATATCATGATCATTATCATGAATAGGTGGGAGTCCTTTGGGAGTTTCAAACACCTTGGAATGATTATCCAAGTCTTTTTGGAGATCTTGAGAAATAGATGATTTTGATGTTGGAACTTCTAGTGAGCATAATTGTGCAATGATGCCTCATTGTTATTTATTCAGAATCTTTTTCATGACATTAGAGCTTATTATCTTTCTTGGCTTCCCTGAAATACCCCATAATTCAACTTCCTTTCCTTTCGAAAAAAAATTCAAGAAAAGTTCTTGAAAATTAAAAGCTACCATCCCCAAATATTGTAACAATTGTACTCCTAGTACAACATCAACACCACCAATTGGAATGGAAAGAATTGGAATATTAAATAAATATTCCCCCATGGTTAGCTTGATATTATGGAACTTTCCAAAGAAATTTATAGTTCCTCCATTTTCCACCATCACTTAACACTCTGGTGCTAGGTATAGGAAGCAATTCGATTCCTTGGCTACCTTACAATGAATAAAATTATGAGTACTACTCGAATTAATAAGCACTATTACAATTTTCTTCTTGATATTTCCTTCTATCTTGAGAGTTTGAGGAGTGGCAATTCTTGTCAATGCATTACAAAATATGGTCAGATTTCTTCCTCTAGGGTTGGTTCCTAGTGTATATCCTCTTCTTTTGAAGTTTCTTGTTCATTTTCTTCCTCCTCTTCATAATCTATGTAAAATAATTTCTTCTTAGCACACTTATGAAATTTAGTGTATTTTATATCACAACTATAGCAAAGCCATTTTTATCTTTTTTCTTCCAATTGTTGTGGTTTCAACCTTGTAGGCTATGGAAGTCTAGGAGTAGCAAGACTTCCATATTTATAGTTGTGAGTGGTAGATTTCCTTGTTGCCATAATTTTGCTTTCAATTTTTCTTTCCAACTTGAATGCCTTCTCCAATGTATTAGGTTCGAAAAGGCGAACCTCATGTTGGATGTTATCCTTTAGAGTCTCTATGAAGACATCAATCCTATGTTCCCCTCAAATATTATTTACCCTTATATTCAATTTTTGGAAGTCCTCAATGTGCTCCATCATTGAACCCTTTTGTTTGAGATTTTTCAATTAGATAAAGAAGGTGTTGCTCTTTGTATCCTCATTATTTTCTATCATTTCCTCTGTAAAAATTCACCAAGTGACCAGTGGTTTATGAGAAAAAATCCATTGATACCATACAAACTGATTTTGTTCTAAATATAAAGTTGCAATGCGTACCTTTTGTGTGTTTTATGTATTATGGAGCTAAAAGTATTGCTCCATTTGTACTATCCAAGTTATCGGATCCTTGCCATCAAAATTCCTCATATATATATTTGGAATATGGCGGGTCTTAAATCCAACATTAGAGTCTATGAAATCATGATTAATATTTCTTTTGTTCTCATCATGATTTTCCTCTACTACCTTTTTGCCATTAGGAAGCTTTTATTGTAGCAACTTTGCCAAACCTTCCTTCAAACCTTCCATGTTGTTATTCAAATCTTCCATGTTGCCTTCTATACCATCTATCTTAGCTTCCACACCATCCATCTTAGCTTCTTACCTTCCATGCCATCCATCTTTGCTTCCACTCCATCCATCTTAGCTTCTATGCCCTTCTTCAAACCATCCATCTTAGCTTCCACGCCTTTATTCAAACCATCCATCTTAGATTCCACGCCTTTCTTCAAACCATCCATATTAGCTTCCATTTTTCCTTCTATACCATCCATCTTAGATTCCATGCCATTCTTCAAACCATCCATCTTAGCTTCTACACCTTTCTTCAAACCATCCATCTTAGCTTCCATTTCATTTTTTGTTACTCTTTGCAAGAGTGAAATTTGTTGCACTTGGTCTTGTAATTTTGATATATCATGTTGCACTTATTCTTCTTCATTTTTCATAGTAGAGCCTTTTGAGGGCTTAATGGGTGTTTAATTATTTTTAGGGGGGCATTTTAGAACCCAATACTGATATCTATGCTTCAATATGCCCTTGGAATCACTTCAAACTTTTTTTTCAAACAAAAATTATGCAATTTAAAAAAAAAATACACACATTTTTCTTGCTTTTGAGGAGCTCTATATTGAAAGTGATGTATCTATGTAATTTCAGATCCCCAAGATTTTGTATTTGGTACTTTAGTATCTCTCTAAATATTTTTTCCAATGCCAGGGTCCTACATGATTTGGATTCTTCAAGACAACGATATGCCCAATCTCCCACAATGACCTAATTATGGACTGTTTCAGTAGAGCAAACTTGTATGCGTGCCACGTGTCACTTTTTCCTACTTAAGCTATGAAATCAATACATAGGGAACTACAGTCCATGTACTTCCGACCATTTCTTACAAAATTCCAATCCGATGCTCAGAGAGAGAGAGAGAGTTACGACGATTTTACCAAGGTCACCTCATTGAGATGAAATTCAAGAGCCTACAAAAACCCTAACTCCCACGGATCATATCTCCAAAAATACTACCAAGATCTGAAATTTTTTCAAAAATTTCCTTTGGATTTCAGCATAAATGGTTTTTTTTTTAGTTTCTAAACCTTTGTAGAAATTTTTTTATAGAGAAAATTCCACGATGGCCTATTTGAAGAAGCAAAACCCTAGAATATAAAGCTCTGATACCAATTTTTATGAAACCAACTAAAAAAATAGAAGAAAAGATAGTTCAACACCTTATAAATCAACCTCTTCGAGGGGACAACCTCCTTTACATTACATAAATGAACAATTCTTGGATGACACAAATGAAAAAACCTCCTTTATATATATAGGAGTCCATGAGGTCACAATATAGTACTAGCCGACCTAACAATAATAATGCAAGGGCACAACAATAACAATAGTGGACTATTATGGGGCATAATAATAACAATATGGGGGCTGCAGGGGTACAACAATAACAATAAGGGGGGCACACTAACAACAATAAGGTACTACAATAGTAATATAGTGGCCCTAACATAGTCATTACCAATGGTTTTATATGTACAAGTTGCTCAAGGATTGATTTCAAGGAAGTTTAGAAGAATTAGAGCTAGACAAGCCCATTCCTGATACCCCCTTGCATGACATGGCGAAATCAACTTTACATAAAATTGTTGTGCGATCCAAAATTATTCCACATATAAATATGATTTGTTGGGTTATGAATCATGGAGATGTACCTACATGTTCCATATTCACCATTAGAGACACCACTATAGGTTCTTTTCGTCCCAAAAATCTACGGGTCATGTATAAACTTCCTAAGCTCGAACTCAAGTAAAATGCACAATTTATACAAAAATTCATTGAATAAGAGTGTGTTGAGTTTAGAAAGGATATGTATGAATTGATTAAACCTTGGAGGATTAGTGCACAAAGATTTAAAGTGGAATTTTCTAGGGAGTATCCCATTGCCCCTCTAAATTTAGCACAAGCCTATGTCACCACCATTCTCTGCGAGATTTTTGGCAAAAAAGGAGTTGCACATTTTTCTTTACACTAGGTTCTCCTTATTTAGAGGAACTCAAAGGGTTAATTTTTCAATTGGGCAACTATTTTTTTCTGAAAACATATGCAAACATGTTAATACTTCTACAACCTATATGACTGACCAATTCAACCCTCCCTTCTATATGTCATCCTACATTATGGATGCATTTGCTTTTAAACTTATTTTGCAACCATGGGATAGAAATGGACAACCTCCAAGCCACTCCCAATCCACATTTACAATTAAAATATTTGGGAAGAAAATTATGGTGACCATTTCTATTAGATTTTCCATTTTGTTATTCCCCATTTACAAGAAGTTGTTCCCCTAAAAAACGCTTGGCATCTTAGAAGATTGCAAACTTGGCATTGTTCCAATTGATGATTGGTACTTTGAGGAAAAATTCTCTTACCTAAGAATATATGGTTGTCAAGAAACTCCACATTCCTTACATTTTTTTGTTCCTGATAGATTAATATACGAAGGGATATCGTACCATATAGTCGAGACATGGATTTCCTTTTATTTTCATAAAATATTTAAGAGGATTTGACCTAGTTTTCCCATACGAATTTGCACTTACACTCTAGAAAACCCTGCACATTCCAAGAAAGAGTTGTTGGCTTTCAATGTTATCAAATTAGCCCAAATACCTTTAAAGCATGATGACCCTTTAGGGATTGTAAGCAACCATTGTGTTTCTATCACTATGAAAAAGTATGTGCATGGAAAATCCTCCTTTGATGATATTTTTGGTAGAGTTCGATCTTACAAGGAAGCCTCCAAGAAGGCTCAGGGACTCTCCCCTATGAGTATCGAATTTTCCTTTCATATAAGGAAGAAAGGAAGGCATATTTTCCTTTGATTTTGCAACAATCAACTAGTGATGCCCTTACTGGAGGTTCCTTCATCTAAAGATCCTATAGCCATTCTTGATGAATATGTAGAAAATATTGAGCAAGAATTTACAAAAGTTGTTGAAGAAATGTTAAAGAAGGAAATTACTGAGAAGGTTGTTGGAAAAATAAAAATACATCAATAATTGAATGAATTTGTGGAGACTACAATAATAATTCTTGAGAAGTAGGAAGCTCTCTAAGCTCCTCTTGAAACTTCCACTCCTAAGCAAGATATTCTTGTTCATGCTGAGACTACCTTAGTTTATTTTGATGCCTTATTGAAAACCCCCATAAATTTTGTTCTTGGTAACAACTCATAGGAGGAAATAATGGTCAGTTCTCTATCACATATTGAAATGGACTATATTCCTCCATTAGATTTTTACTCTAATCCTCAGAAAAGTGTTATGATTAGAAAAAGAAAAAGAGTAGAAGCATTGAAGATTAAAAGGAAGAGAAAAAATTTCCTCCATAGGTGGTATGGGATGGCTCACAATTGAATGAGAAACAAGCAATTCAATAATTGGCTCACTTTATCAAATTATATGTAAATGCCAATGATTTCCATGTTACCAAGTTATTGGATATTTTTGAGCAAAAGGATGCTAAAATATTATAGTTGGAGTGATCCAGGTGGATATTGGTGGCCACCCGCCTATTCCACTTGGGGCCACACCATTGTCTCTTTCAATTTTTCAGTTTCGGCAAAACTTACTATTTTTAGCAGTTTTTCAAGTCCTGAACTTCCGAAGCCGTTTTGAGGCCATAGACGACCTTTTTTTGGGCATCACTTCTCCGATGAATATGATTTGATTTCAGAATTGATATTCGTAATCAATAGTTGTATTCCTCGGATATACCTTTCTAACGATGTATCATGTGCATCAAATGAAGATAGTATGCCAAAGTTATGACCCCGGGAAGTTGAAACACCAATTTACCCAAACGGGGCCCATAGATTTGGTGCTTCATCTCCTAGGGTTAGTTTTTTGTATGTTTAGGGTTTTCCATTATTTCTCTATAATAAATAGGCCCCTGAGCCTCATTGTAACATATTTCAGAGGCTTGTAGTTGCCACATCTCTTCTCAGAGATAAGCTACCAATGCCCTAGCTAGTTTATTTCCATTGTGTCTATAAGAAAATTTCAATTCTTTGATATTAATGAAATGAAGGGTTATTCCGCTGCATATTTGTATTTATGGTTATATGTGTATTATGTTTCATTCCTGCATAAATATAGATCAGTGGTATCAAAGTGGTCTGTTTTTTTTATCGATCCTTCTTTGCATGTCTCCAACGAGGTCGAGGTATAAGGAGTTAGGGCTTGATCTGGTTGAACCTTTTCAAGTTTAGTCTCGAAAACCCCGGAAACTTCCCATGGGGGAAAAAAATAAATATGAGGGAGCAAGATATCCTATCAAAATATTGCTCGAGGAGGTCCTCGAAAAAAAAAGGAACACTATGGTGGATAACTTTTCCTAGATCCTTCAACGACTGCCCACCGGCGGTGCATCTGCATCCAACAACCACTCTGGAGGAAAAACTCCCTTTAAGGTACAAGTAAAATTTGAAATTCCCATATTTGAGGGCCAAATAGATTCAAATGCCATAGATAGATGGTTGAATCTATTAGAAGGATATTTTTATGTTCATGACTTTTCCGACCGGGAGAAGATTATTTTTGCACTCCTCAAAGCTACCCCCCATGTCAAGGATTGGTGGGAAACCTACTGTGAGAAAAAGGATGAGACATAACCCTCTCTATTCTCAGTCATACCCAATTGGAATCATTTTCGATATTCCATCAAGGAAATTACTATCCCGTGGGGAGCTATGAGGACAAGTACATACAATGGACCACACTGCGTCAACAAAGGGATCAAGATGTGCATGAGCTGATGAATCTGTTCCATACCCTGCGTAGAAAGTTGGGTATCAAAGATTCGAAGAAACATTTGGTGCTAAAGTATCGAAGTTGTTTGCACATATACATTCAGGAGGAAATGGAGTTCCTCGACATCTCCTCGCTTGGTATGGCCTACCGGTATGCTGCCAAGATTGAGTAGAAATTCAAACAGAAGAAGCAAGAATTCGGATCTGCAAATCAAAAGCAAGGGAAAGGTGCCCCAAAATCGAAGAACAAAGGACAACCTGCCAAAGCCATAAGAAAATAATAACACCGCGAAGCCAAAAAAGGACACGGGAAAGTGGTGTGAGTTCCATAAGAGCTCCACTCACAACACAAGTGAGTGTCAGGCCAAGCAGTCATTGGTGGCTGAGATGAAGGCTTCTGAATCAGATGCATGCTCCAACTCTAAATTAGAACCTGACAAGGGGAATGAAAAATGGAAACAGATTATTGATGCGGAGCCCAATGCCACTATTTCCACTGTGAAGATACAAAAGGAGGAACTGGAAGATCTAGAGGAGGAGGAGCGTCTCTTCCAATCCCAGATGTGGGTAAAGGGTTGCCCACTACAGTTCATTATCGACAATGGGAGCCAAAAGAACCTCATTTTAGAAAACACCATGAATCGGTTGGGCTTGCCGACTAAAACACACCCACAACCATACCCCATCGGGTGGCTTCACCAAGGACGAGATCTCCATGTCAGCCAACAGTGCCGCCTTACCTATAGCATCAAGCCCTTCATGGATGAGGTATTATGTGACATTTCTCCTCTTGATGTTTCTGATGTATTATTAGGCCAACCATACTTGTGGAAGTGACATCCTGTGTATGAGTCCCAACCTCGTGGTGTTATTGTTACTTTTGGAAATAAGATGTACAGGATACCAGAGGTACCACTTCCTATCGCTATCTCTTCGGTTACTGCAAAAAAATGCAGTAAGAAATCAATAGTTGTAGTCCTTGGATATATATTTATAACGATGTATTATGTGCATCAAACAGAGATAGTATGCCAAAGTTACGACCCCGGGAAGTTGAAACACCAATTTACCCAAACAGGGCCTATAGTTTTGGCGCTTCATCTCCTAGGGTTAGGTTTTTGGATGTTTAGGGCTTTCCATTATTTATTTATAATAAATAGGCCCTCGAGCCTCATTGTAACATAGCTCAGAGGCCTGTAGATGCCAGACCTCTTCTTAGACATAATCTACCAACGCCCTAGCTAGTTTATTTCCATTATATCTGTAAGAAAATTTTAGTTCTTTGATATTAATGAAATGAAGTGTTATTTCCGCTGCATCTTTGTATTTATGGTTATATGTTTATTTTTTTGTGTTTCTACATAAATCTGGATTAGTGGTATCATAGTGGTATACTTTTTTCTCAATCCTTCTTTGCATGTCCCCAACGAGGTAGGGGTATAAGCAGTTAGGGCTTGATCTGGTTGAACCTTTGCAAGATCAGACTCGCAAACCCTGGTGGCCGCCCATGGGGGATGAAAGGAAATATGAGGGAGCAAGAGATCCTATCAATATATTGCTCGAGGAGGCCCTCAAAAAACAAAGGAACAGGATGATGGATAAATTTTCCCAGATCCTTCAATGACTGCCCACCGACGTCGCATCTACTTCCAAAAACCACTCTGGAGGCCCGACTCCCTTTAAGGTACAATTAAACTTTGAAATTCCCATATTTGAGGGTCAAATAGATGCAGATGCCGTATATATATGGTTGAATCTATTAGAAGGATATTTCTCTGTTCATGACTTTTACAACTGGGAGAAGATTTTTTTGCACTCCTTAAAGCTACCCCCCATGTCAAGGACTGGTGGGAAACCTACTGTGAGAAAAAGAATGAGACAAAACCCTGTCTGTTATAAGCCGTACCCACTTGGAATTATTTCTGATATGCCATCAAGGAACAATACTATCCGGTGGAGAGCTATGAGGACAAGTACATACAATGGATCACATTGTGACAACAAAGGGATCAAGATGTTCATGAGCTAACGAATCTGTTCCATACCCTGCACACAAAGTTCGGTATCAAAGATTCAGAGAAACATTTGGTGCTAAAGTATTGTAGTTTTTTGCACAGATACATTTAAGAGGAAATGGAGTTCCTCAACATATCCTTGCTTGGTACGACATACTGGTATGCTGCCAAGATTGAGCAGAAAATCAAACAGAATAAGCGAGAATTTGGATCTGCAAATCAAAAGCCACAAGAAAGGTGCCCCCAAACTGCAGAACAAAGGAAAAATCCAAGGCATGGTGGCCCATGAAAACCTGCCAAAGCCACAAGTAAAGAAAAAAAATGCTAAGCCAAAGAAGGACATGGGAAAGTTGTGTAAGTTCCATAAGATCTCCACTCAAAACACAAGTGAGTGTCGAGCTAAGCAGTCGCTGGTGGCTGAGATGAGGGCTTCTGAATCAGGTGCATGCTCTGACTCTGAATCAGAACCTGACAAGGAGAATAAAAAATGGAAACAGATTATTGATGCAGAGCCCAATGCCACTGTTTCCATTGCAAAGATACATAAGGAGGAACCAGAAGATCCAGAGGAAGAGGAGCGTCTCTTCCACTCCCAGATGCGGGTAAAGGATTGCATACTATAGTTCATTTTAGAAAATGGGAGCCAAAAGAACCTCATTTTAGTAGATGGCGTGAAGCGGTTGGGCTTACCAACCACATCACACCCACAACCATACACCATCAGGTGGCTTCACCAAGGATGGGATCTCCGCGTTAGCCAGCAGTGCCACCTTACCTATAACATCAAGGCCTTCACGGATGAGGTATTATGTGATATTGCTCCTCTTGATTTTTCTGATGTATTATTAGGCCACCCATAATTTTGGAAGCGACATGATGTGTATGAGTCTCGGCCTTGTGATGTTATTATTACTTTGGGAAATAATTTGTAGAGGATACTAGAGGTACCACTGCCTGCCGCTATCTCTTTGGTTACTGCAAAACAATGTAGTAAGCTCATTTCCAAAACTAGGAAACCTTTTTTCCTGATTATCTGCCCCTAGGGAAAGAAGAAGACTGTGGCTACAACCTCCAGATAGGGCTCCTCTGCACGACAACAAAAAATGTACAAGGTTGTGGAGGAGTACAGGGACATCTTCACCTCACCCACAGGGGTTCCTCTACATAATCAGGTCAAGCACCCCATTGATCTGAACCCAAGTGCGTCGCTACCCAATGGACCGATCTATCGGCGCTCTGTTATGGAGAAAAATGAAATCAAGAGACAGATTTAGGAGATGTTGTAGAAATGTCACATCTGGCCAAGTTCATCGCCCCGTGGGAGCCCGATCGTGTTGCTACAGAAGAGGGATGGGACTTGGAGACTCTGTATTGAATATCGGGCATTGAATAATATCACTGTCTGCAATATGTACTTGATCCCACGGATTGATGACCTTTTGGACCAAATCAAAGTGGAAAAATATTTTAGCAAGATCGACTTGAAGGCTGGGTATCTCTAGGTACCAATCGAACCCTTCGATGTGTGGAATAATTCCTTCAAAGCCAAGGAGGGCCTTTTCAAATGGCTGGTCATGCCTTTCGGGTTGACGAATGCTCCCGCAAACTTCATGAGGTTGATGGAAAACATCTTGTGGCCATTCACCAACTCATTTGTATTGGTGTACTTGGATGACATTTTGATTTTCAGCGAGACTTGGGAAGAGAATCTCCACAAAATCCGACAAGTCCTCCAAACACTACGACAAAAAAATTTGTGTGCCAATTTGGAGAAGTGCACTTTTGGCATGACCCAGGTTCAATATCTGGGATACGTTATTGATGAAAAGGGGGTGCATGTGGATCCAACCAAGAACCAAGTCATTCAGGATTGGCCATCCCCAACCACTCTAACAGAGCTTCACAACTTTATGGGTCTTGCTAATTTCTACCGCAGGTTCATGTTGGGATTCTCTCATATCACTTGGCCCTTGAGTCAAGTCACCAAGGGAGGAGCGGAAGAAAAATTATTTTGGTCTGAATCTCAACAGAAGGTGTTTGTAGAATTGAAACATCGCCTTTGTTCTACCCCAATGCTCACATTACCAGACTTGCAACAACCATTTGAGATCGAGACAGATTCCTATGACTATGATATTGGGGAAGTTCTTACTCAACAGTGGCATCCAGTGGCATATCACAGTGAGACATTGTCTGACATAGTTTGAAACTATCCCACTTATGACAAAGAAATGTATTCCATTGTGCAGGCTTGTCGACAATGGAAGCATTACATTTTGGGGAAGGAAACAATCATCCACATAGAACACCGACCCCTGCAGTTCATACAGACATAAGGGAAGTTGAATAATGATTGCCATCAGAAGTGGTCCACATATATGTACTAGTTTCATTTTAAAGTCAAGTAAAAGAAGAGTAGCACCAATAATGTTGTAGAATTCCTCAGCCGACCACTGATCGTGGAACTAACAGCCGTTCTCAACTCTTCTAGGCATGAGACTTCTGATTGGCTGCTTCTCTACAAGAGTGATCCAGAATTCGACCACACATAAAAGGCACTCTTGGGGGGTACACAAGTTCCAAATTTTCACCTCCAAGATGGATTGTTATGCCACCTGGGACACCCTTGTGTTCCTTCAAGTGAGCATGCCAAGATGATATGGGAAGCACACTATAGTTTAGTTGTTGAGAATTTTAGGGTCGAGAAAATAGTGGCTGTACTGCAAAATCATTTCTATTGGCCGAGCCTTCGACAGGATGTCGGGAAGTACATAAGATTCTGCACTGCTTGCACCATTGCCAAAGAGACCATCATGAATCAAGGCCTCTATACTCTGCTACCTACCCCTACTCGACCTTGGAAATCCATCTCCATGGATTAAATTTTGGGCCTTAATTCTACTAAGCATGGAAACGACTGTGTTTTCGTGGTCATCGACATATTCTCGAAGATGGCCATTATGGCAGCCTGAAAGAAGAATATTACAGAAGAGGCCACTGCTAAACTATTCTTTGAATGAGTGTTGGTGCACTTTGGGATCCCATAGTCTATCATATCAGATTAGGACAATAGGTTCTTCATTACAATTTCTTCCAGTCTCTGGTCAATGCTGGACACCAAGTCCACAACTTTCCATCCCCAAATTGATGGCCAGACAGAGGTCGTCAATAGGATGATTGTACACATTCTACGCATGTACAATTCAAATCATCCACGCACATGGGATGAGAGCCTCCCCTATGTACAACATAGTTATAACCGGGCTCTCCACAACTCAACCAACCATAACCCCTTTCAGGTGGGCTTGGGATTCTAGCTGCTATGTCCCATTGATGTAGCCATGCTATTTGCGGCCACTCGGGCTGATTTGGCTCATGGTGAGTTTGAAGCTGAAAAAGTGACTATATTCATCGAGCGCATTTAGTACATCTGCCAACAGGTTCATGACATATTGGACCGAGCCAATGCTAAGTAAAAGCAACGACATGATCAACATCAGATGCCACACAACTTCCAGGTGGGCGACAAAGTTTGGCTACATTTGCAGAAGGAGCGCCTCACTGGACCCCACCGCAATCTTCACCCACTCTGATATGGGTTGTACATCATCACCAAGGCTATAGGGAACAATGTGATCCAGATTTATGTAGGAACGCAACAGAATAAACATATAACCATAAATACAAAGATGCAGCGGAATTAACACTTCATTTCATTAATATCAAAGAACTGAAATTTGCTTACAGACAGAATGGAAATAAAACTAGCTAGACCGAGTAGCTATCTCTAAGAAGAGATGTGGCGGCTTCTGGGCCTATAAACTCTGTTAAAATGAGGCTCGAGGGCCTATTTATTATTGAGAAACAATGGAGAACCCTAAACATCCCAAAAACCTAACCCTAGGAGATGAAGCGCCAAAACTATGGGCCCCGTTTGGGTAAATTGGTGTTTCAACTTCCCAGGGACGTAACTTTGGCACACTATCTCCGTTTGACGCATATGATACATCATTAGAAAGCTCTATCCGAGGACTACAGCTGTCGGGACGAATTTTATCAGAAAATTCGCTGGCGCTTTCATACCCAAAAAACGTCGTTTAGGGCCTCAAAACGGCTCCGGAAGTTCAGGACCCGAAAAACTGCTAAAAATAGTAAGTTATGCCAAAACGGAAAAACAGAAAGAGACAATGGTGGGGGCCCAAGTGGAATAGGCGGGTGGCCACCAATATCCACCTGGATCATTCCTCCCCCCTTAGGAAGCAATGGTCCCCATTGCGTTAAGTTCCTCCATGAGATGAGGAAATTTCTGCTGAACTTGGTCCTTGGTGAACCACTTTCCTTGGTGCAACAGTTGGCCAGCTTTGACAACCCGATACAGTTGGATCCTATGTTGGCAAGTGTTCTTAATTTGCATGTCCATGATACAATCTGTGGTGGCCTGTTCCATGCAGTTTGGTTTTAACTCTGTTGGTGTGAGTTGTTCTGCAATGTCCGAAGTGTCCAGTAGAGGTGGGAAGTAAGGACGAAGGCGATCCACATTGAAGACTGGGTGCAGACCAAGGAATGGTGGAATACTAAGCTCAAAATCATTGTTCCCTACAGCCTTGGTGATGGTGTACGACCCGTATCGGAGCGGGCGAAGCTTGCGGTGAGGTCCAGTGAGGCGCTCCTTCTGCAAATGCAGCCATACTTTGTCGCCCACCTGGAAGTTGTGTGGCACCCGGTGTTGATCATGGCGCTGCTTGTACTTCGCATTGGCTCTGTCCAATATATCATGAACTTGTTGGCGGATGTGTTGAATGCGCTCGATGAAGCTACTTGCTTTGTCAACTTCAGACTGGACATGAGCTGAATCGGCCTGAGCAGTTGCAAATGGCATGGCTACGTCAATGGGACATAGTGGCTGGAATCCCAAGCCCACCTGAAAGGGGCTATGGCCAATTGAACTGTGGAGAGCCCGGTTATAACTATGTTGTACATAAGGGAGGCTCTCGTCCCATGTGCGTGGATGCTTTGAATTGTACATGCGCAGAATGTGTACAATCATTCTGTTGACGACCTCTCTCTGGCCATCTGTTTGGGGATGGAAAGCTGTGGACTTGGTGAGCTTGGTATCCAACATCGACCAGAGGCTGGACCAAAATGTGCTGAGGAACCTGCTATCCCGATCTGATATGATAGACTGTGAGATCCCAAAGTGCACCCACACTCGTTCAAAGAAGAGTTTAGCAGTGGCTTCTGCTATGATATTCTTCTTGCAGGTCGCCATAATGGCCATCTTCGAGAATCTATCGACGACCACAAAAACACAGTCATTTCCCTGCTTAGTAGAAGGCAGGCCCGACATGTAATCCATGGAGATGGATTCCCAAGGTCGACTAGGGGTAGGTAGAGGAGTATATAGGCCTTGCTTCTTGATGGTCGGTTTGGCAATGGCACAAGCAGTGTAGGATCTGATGTGCTTCTTGACATCCTTTCGAAGGTTCGGCCAATAGAAATACTTCTGTAGTATTGCTACTGTTTTCTCGACCCCGAAATGCCCAACGACTCGACTGTAGTGTGCTTCCCATATCATCTTGGCACGCTCGCTTGAAGGAACACAAAGGTGTCCTAGGTGACATAAAAGTGCATCCTGGAGGTGAAAATTTGGAACTTGCATGCCCCCCAAGAGTGCCTTGTAAGTGTGGCTAAATTCTGGGTCACTCTCATAGAGAAGCGGCCAATCAGAAGTCTCGTGCCCACAAGAGTTGAGCACGGTGGTGAGCACCAAGATCGGTGGTCGGCTGAGGCAGTCTGCAACATTATTGGTGCTACCCTTCTTGTACTTGATGTTCAAATGAAACTGTTGCAGATATGTGGACCACTTCTAATGGCGATCATTCTGCAACTTCCCTTGTGTCTGTATGAACTGCAGGGGCCGGTGGTCCGTGTGGATGATTGTTTCCTTCCCCAAAATGTAATGCTTCCATTGTCGACAAGCTTGCACAATGGAATACATTTCTTTGTCATAGGTGGGATACTTGCGAACTGTCTCAGACAATGTCTCACTGTGATATGCCACTGGATGTCCTTGTTGAGTAAGAACTGCCCCAATAGCATAGTCAGAGGCATCCGTCTCGATCTCAAATGGCTGCTGCAAGTCTGGTAAGGTGAGCACTGGGGCAGAACAGAGGCGATTTTTCAATTCTTTGAACGCCTTCTGTTGAGGTTCCAACCAAAAGAATTTTGCTCTCGCTCCTCCTTTGGTGACTTTACTCAAGGGCCAAGTGATATGAGAGAATCCCAACACGAATCTACGGTAGAAATTAGCAAGACCCAGAAAGCTGCGAAGCTCTGTTATAGTAGTCGGGGCTCGCCAATCCCGAATGACTTGGATCTTGGCTGGATCCACATGCACCCCCTTTTCATCAATAATGTATCCCAGATATTGAACCTGGGTCATGCCAAACGTGCACTTCTCCAAATTGGCACACAACTTGTGTTGCCGCAGTGTTTGGAGGACTTGTCAGATGTGATGAAGGTGCTCTTCCCAAGTCTTGCTGAAGATCAAAATGTCATCCAAGTACACTACTACGAATGAGTTGGTGAATGGCCGCAAGATGTCGTCCATCATCCTCATGAAGGTTGCGGGAGCATTCGTCAACCCGAAAGGCATGACCAACCATTCAAAAAGGCCTTCCTTAGCTTTGAAGGCAGTCTTCCACACATCATAGGGTTCAATTGGTACCTGGTGATACCCAGACTTCAGGTCGATCTTACTGAAATATTTTGCACCTTGGAGTTGGTCCAGAAGGTCATCAATCCGTGGGACTGGGTACCTATTCCGGACAGTGATCTTGTTCAGCGCCCGATAGTCAATACAGAGTCTCCACGTCCCATCCTTCTTCTGTACCAACACGATCGGGCTCCCACAGGGCGATGAACTTGGTCTGATGTGACCTTTATGCAACAGCTCCTGAATCTGCCTCTTGATTTCATCATTTTCCAGAACAGAGCGTCGATAGATCGGTCCATTGGGTAGCGGCGCACCTGGGGTCAGATCAATCGGGTGCTTGACCTGACAGTGCAGAGGAACCCCTGTGGGCGAGGTGAAGATGTCCCCGTACTCCTCCACAACCTTATCCATTTGTTGTTGTCGTGCAGAGGGGCCCTGTCTGGAGGTCGTGGCCACAGTCTTATTCTTGCCCTGGGGGCGGATCATCAGGAAAACGAATCTCCTGGTTTGGGAAATGAGCTTACTGCATTGTTTTGCAGTAACCAAAGAGATAGTCGTAGGAGGTGGTACCTCTGGTATCCTGTACAACTTATTTCCCAAAGTAATAATAATAGCACGAGGTTGAGGCTCATACACAACATGACGCTTCCACAAGTATGGTTGTCCTAATAATACATCAGAAACATCAATAGGAGCAACGTCACATAATACCTCATCCGCGAAGGGCTTGATGCTATAGGGAAGGCGGCACTGCTGGCTGATGCGGAGATCTCGTCCTTGGTGAAGCCACCCGATGGTGTATGGATGTGGGTGAGCTGTGGTCGGCAAGCCCAACCGCTTCACGGCGTCTGCTAAAATGAGGTTCTTTTGGCTCCCATTGTCGACAATGAACTGTACAGGGGAGCCCTTTACCCACACCTGGGAGTGGAAGAGACGTTCCTCCTCCTCTGGATCTTCCGGTTCCTCCTTCTAGACCTTTGTAGTGGCAACAGTGGCGTTGGGCTCCGCATCAATAATCTGTTTCCCTTTTCATTCCCCTTTTCAGGTTCTGATTCAGAGTCGGAGCATGCATCTGACTCAGAAGCCCTCATCTCGGCCACTAGCGACTGCTTGGCCCGACACTCACTTGTGTTGTGAGTGGAGCTCTTATGGAACTCACACCACTTTCCCGTGTCCTTCTTTGGATTTACGGTGTTGTTCTTTTCTTGTGGCTTTGACGAGTTGTCTTTAGCCGCCATGCTCTGTCCTTTGTTCTGCGGTTTGGAAGCACCTTTTCCTTGCTTTTGATTCGCAGATCCAAAGTCTCGCTTCTTCTGTTTGAATTTCTGCTCAATCTTGGCAGCATACCGGTATGCCGTACCAAGCGAGAAGATGTCGAGGAACTCCATTTCCTCCTGAATGTATCTATGCAGACAGCTGCGATACTTTAGCACCAAATGTTTCTCTGAATCTTTGATACCCAACTTTGTGCGCAGGGTATGGAACAGATTCGTCAGCTCATGCACATCTTGATCCCTTTGTTGTCGCAGCGTGGTCCATTGTATATACTTGTCCTCATAGCTCCCCATGGGATAGTACTATTCCTTGACGACGTCTCAGAAAGAGTTCCAAGTTGGTACGGCCGAGAACAGAGAGGGTTCTGTCTGGTCCTTGTTCTCACAGTAGGTTTCCCACCAGTCCTTAACATGGGGGGTAGCTTTGAGGAGTGCAAAAATAATCTTCTCCCGGTCTGAAAAGTCATGAACAGAAAAATATCCTTCTAATAGATTCAACCATCTATCTACGGCATCTGCGTCTATTTGACCCTCAAATATGGGAATGTCAAAATTTACTTGTACCTTAAAAGGAGTCGCGCCTCCAGAGTGGCTGCTGGATGCAGATGCGCCGCCGGTGGGTAGCCGTTGAAGGATCTGAACAAAGTTATCCATCATCACATTCCTTTGTTTTTCGAGGGCCTCCTCGAGCAATATTTTGATAGGATCTCCTACTCCCTCATCTTTCTTTTCGTCCCCCATGGGCGTCCGTCGAGTTTTGCGAGGCTGATCTTGCAAAGGTTCCACCAGATCAAGCCCTAGCTCCTTATACCCCGACCTCGTTGGGGACATGCAAAGAAGGATCGAGAAAAAGCAGACCGCTCTGATACCACTGATCCGGATTTATGTAGGAACGCAACAAAATAAACATATAACCATAAATACAGAGATGCAGCGGAAATAACACTTCATTTCATTAATATCAAAGAACTGAAATTTGCTTACAGACAGAATGGAAATAAAACTAGCTAGGGCACTGGTAGCTATCTCTGAGAAGAGATGTGGCGGCTACAAGCCTCTAAACTACATTACAATGAGGCTCGAGGGCCTATTTATTATTGAGAAACAATGGAGAACCCTAAACATCCCAAAACCTAACCCTAGGAGATGAAGCGCCAAAACTATGGGCCCCGTTTGGGTAAATTGGTGTTTCAACTTCCCAGGGACGTAACTTTGGCATCCTATCTCCGTTTGACGCACATGATACATCATTAGAAAGCTCTATCCGAGGAATACAACTGTCGGGACAAATTGGATGATCCAATTTGCTGGTAAAAAGCATACCCAAAAAACGTCGTTTAGGGCCTCAAAATGGCTCCGGAAGTTCAGGACTCGAAAAACTGCTAAAAATAGTAAGTTATGCCGAAACTGAAAAACTGAAAGAAACAATGGTGGGGGCCCAAGTGGAATAGGCGGGTGGCCACCAATATCCACCTGGATCACAATGCCTTCGAGCTTAGTATTCCACCATTCTTGGTCTGAACCCAGTATTCAATGTGGACTGCCTTCATCCCTACTTCCCACCTCTACTAGACACCTCTCACATTGCAGAAAAACTCACACCAACAGAGTTAAACCTAGACTGCATGGAACAAGCCACCACAGATTGTATCATGGACATGAAAATCAAGAACAATTGCTAACAGAATATCCAATTGTATTGGGTTGTCAAATTTGGCCAACTTCTGCACCAAGGAAAGTGGTTCACCAGGGACAAAGTTTAGCAGAAGTTTCCTCATCTCATGGAAGAACTCAACTCAATGGGGACCATTGCTTCCTAAGGGGGGAGGAATGATCCAGGTGGATATTGGTGACCACCCACCTATTCCACTTGGGGCACCACAATTGTCTCTTTCAATTTTTTAGTTTCGGCACAACTTACTATTTTTAGCAGTTTTTCAAGTCCTGAACTTCTGGAGCCGTTTTGAGGCCCTAAACAATGTTTTCTGGGCATCCCTTATACGAAAAATATGATTCCATTCTAGAATTTATATTCATGGTCAATAGTTGTAGTCCTCGAATATATCTTTCTAACGATGTATCATGTGCATCAAACATAGATAGTATGCCAAGGTTACGACCCCGAGAAGTTGAAACACCAATTTACCCAAACGAGGCCATAGTTTTGGTGCTTCATCTCCCAGGGTTAGGTTTTTGGATGTTTAGGGTTTTACATTATTTCTCTATAATAAATTTTCCCTCGAGCCTCATTGTAACATAGTTTAAAGGCTTGTAGCCACCACATCTCTTCTTAGAGATAAGCTACCAGCGCTCTAGCTAGTTTATTTCCATTCTGTCTGTAAGAAAATTTCAGTTCTTTGATATTAATGAAATGAAGTGTTATTTTCACTGTGTATTTGTATTTATGGTTATATATGTATTATATTGCGTTCCTGCATAAATCTGGATCAATGGTATTTGAGCGATCTTTTTTTTTTCGATCCTTCTTTGCATGTCCCCAATGAGGTCGGGGTATAAGGGGTTAGGGCTTAATTTGGTTGAACCTTTGCAATATCAGCCTTGCAAACCCCAGCGGCTGCCCATGGGAGACAAAAAGAAAGATGAGAGAGCAGGAGATCCTATCAAAATATTGCTCAAGGAAGCCCTAAAAAAAAAAAGGAACATGATGATGATAGCTTTGCCTAGATCCTTCAACAACTGCCCACCAACAACGCATCTGCATCCAACAACCACTCTAGAGGTGCGACTCCCTTTAAGGTACAAGTAAAATTTTACATTCCCATATTTGAGGGTAAAATAGATGCAGATGTCGTAGATAGATGGTTGAATCTATTAGAAGGATATTTATCTATTCATGACTTTTCCGACCGGGAGAAGATTATTTTTGCACTCCTTAAAGCTACCCCCGATGTCAAGGACTGGTGGGAAACTAACTGTGAGGAAAAGGAGGAGACAAAACCCTCTCTGTTCTAGCCTGTACCCAGTTGGAATTATTTTTGTGACACCATCAAGGAACAATACTATCCTGTGGGGAGCTATAAGGACAAGTATGTGACAATGGACCATGCTGCAACAATAAAGGGATCAAGATGTGCATGACCTGACAAATCTATTCCATACCCTGCGCACAAAGTTGGGTATCAAAGTTTTGGAGAAAAAATTGGTGAAAAATTATCACAGTTGTTTGCAGAGATACATTCAGGAGAAAATGGAGTTCCTTGAAATCTCCTTGCTTGGTACGACATACTAGTATGCTGCCAAGATTGAGTAGAAATTCAAAGAGAAGAAGCGAGAATTTGGATTTCCAAATCAAAAGAAAGGGAAAGGTTCCCCCAAACCACAGAAAAAAGGAAAATCCAAGGCATGGCGGTCCAAGACAACCTGCAAAATCCACACGCAAATAACAACACTGTGAAGCCAAAGAAGGAAATGGGAAAGTGGTGTGAGTTCCATAAGAGATCCACTCACAACACAAGTGAGTGTCGAGCCAAGAAGTCCTTGATGGCCGAGATGAGGGCTTCTGAATTAGATGCATGCTTCGAATCAGAATTAGAACCTAACAAGGGGAACGAAAAAGGGAAACAGATTATTGATGTGGGTCCCAATGCCACTGTTGCCACTACGAAGATCTAGAAGGAGGAACCAAAAGATCCAGAGGAGGAGGAGCATCTCTTCCACTCCCAGATGTGGGTAAAGGGTTGCCCACTACAGTTAATTTTTGACAATGGGAGCCAAAAGAACCTCATTTCAGTAGATGCTATGAAGCAGTTGGGCTTTCTGACCACAACACACCCACAACCATACACCATTGGGTGGCTTCACCAAGGACGGGATCTCTGCGTCAGCCAACATTGCCGCCTTACCTATAACATCAAGCCCTTCACAGATGAGGTATTATGTGACATTTCTCCTCTTGATGTTTCTGATGTATTATTAGGCCAACCATACTTGTGGAAGTGACATGCTGTGTATGAGTCCCGAACTCGCGATGTTATTGTTACTTTGGGAAATAAGCTGTAGAGGATACCACAGGTACCACCACTTGCCGCTATCTCTTTGGTTATTGCAAAACAATGTAGTAAGCTCATTTCCCAAACCATGAATTTTTTTCTTCTGATGATTCGTGGCCAAGGTAAGAAGAAGACTGTGGACAAAAACTCTAGACAGGGCTCCTCTGCACGATAACAACAAATGGACAAGGTTGTGGAGGAGTACGGGGACATCTTCACCTCATTCACAAGGGTTCCTCTGCATTGTCGGGTCAAGCACCCCATTGATCTGACCCCAAGTGTGCCGCTACCCAATGAACCAATATATTAGCACTCTGTTCTAGAGAACAATGAAATCAAGAGGTAGATTCAAGAGCTGCTGTAGAAAGGTCACATCCGGCCAAGTTCATCTTCCTGTGGGAGCTCGATCATGTTGGTACAGAAGAAGGATGGGACTTGGAGAATCTGTATTGACTATCGGGCACTGAAAAAGATCACTATTCGGAATAGGTACCTGATCCCATGGATTGAAGACCTTGTGGACCAACTAAAAGGGGCGAAATATTTCAGCAAGATCGACTTGAAGTCTAAGTATCTCCAGGTACCAATCGAACATACATAAGGTACCCCTGCAGTTCATACAGCATAAGGGAAGTTGAAGAACGATCACCATCAGAAGTGGTCCACTGTTGTGTAACCAGCTCCAAAAATAGAAGAAAAGAGATATAAACGCCTTAGAAATGAGCCACTTCGAGGGGGCAACCTCCAACACATTACATAAATGAACAATTATTGGATGATACAAATGAACAAAACCTCCTTCTATATATAGGAGTCCATGGGGCCACAATATAATCCTAGTGGGCCACAATGTAATCCTAGCCGACCTGATAATAATAATGTAAGGGCACAATAATAAAAATATGGGGGTTACAGGGGTAAAAAAATAACAATAAGTGGGGCAACACTAACATAATAAGGGACTACACTATTAATATAGGGACTTAACATGCCCCTCTCCTTCAAACAAGTGTTGTCCTCAACGCTTGATTATTTCTTGATGCTTTTGTATAAAATTCTCATCCTCCCATGTGGAATCTTCTACAGGAAAGTTCTTCCACTTGCTGAGATACTCTGAAATTGATCGTACTTGTCGAGTTCTTATTTTTGTGACTGCTTCAGAACTTCTTTCGATGTGATGTTGATATTCCTGTTGTTTCATTAGATTATGCACCAAAGTTAGGTTATCCTTTGAGAGTTGGAGAACTTGTTGTTGATGCTCGATGTCATCTTCCACTAATTTATCATCCATATTAGCTATTATTTTATCCTTCAAACCATCCAACTTAGCCTCCATTTCTTCTTTTAAACCATTTATGTCATCTTCGGTTGCTCTTCGTAAGATCGAAATTTGTTGCACTTGGTACCGTAATTTTGATATCTCATACTGCAATTCTTCCACTTCATGCATCATAGTATATATTTCTGAGGGCTTAATGGGTGTTGAATTCTTTTTATGAGGCATTTCAGAATTAAACATTGAAATATATTCTCAATAGGCCCTTGGAATCACTTCAAACTGATTTTTCAAACAATATTTATGCAATTCGGGAAAAACAATACACACCTTTTACTTGCTTTTGAGGAGCTCGATATTGGAATTGGATTATATCTGCGATTGTAAATCTTAAATATCTGAAATTCAGCAATGAAATAGCCCTCTGAATTCTCTTTTGAATGCCACAGGTCTGACTTGATTTGGATTCTCCAAGACAAATTTGTGTCCAATCTCCCACAATGACCTAATTATGGACTGGTTCAGTAGAGCGAACTTGTACGACTTGCCACGTGTCATTTTTTTTTCCTTTGTCTCTGAAATAGATAGCCAAGAAACTACAGTATTTTTAATTTTGACCACTTTTTACGGCACTCCAATCCAATGCCCAGAGAGAGAGTTATTGAACTTTTTCCACGATCACCTCTTTGAGATGAAATTCAGGAGCCTGAAACAACACTAACTTCCACAGATCATATCTCCGAAAATATTGCGAACCAAGATCTGAAATTTTTAGATAATCTTCCTCAGGATTTCGGCTTCGCACCCTAAAAATTTCAGCTTCTGAAACTTCGTAGAAAAAAAGTTATAGCGAAAATGCCACGATGACCTGTTTGGAGCAGCGAAACCCTAGAATCCAAAGCTCTGATACCAAATGTTGTGTAACCAGCTCAAAAAATAGAAGAAAAGAGATATCAACGCCTTAGAAATGAGCCACTTCGAGGGGGAAACCTCCAATACATTACATAAATGAACAATTCTTGGATGATACAAATGAACAAAACCTCCTTCTATATATAGGAGTCCATGGGGCCACAATATAATCCTAGTGGGCCACAATGTAATCCTAGCCGACCTGACAATAATAATGTAAGGGCACAATAATAACAATATGGGGGTTATAGGGATACAACAATAACAATAAGTGGGGCAACACTAACATAATAAGGGACTACACTATTAATATAGGGACTTAACATCCACATATATGTACCAGTTTCATTTTAACGTCAAGTACAAGAAAAGTAGTACCAATAATGTTGTAGACTACCTTAGCCGACCATCGATTGTGGCACTAACCACCATTCTCAACTCTTCTGGGCATGAGACTTCCGATTGGCCACTTCTCTACAAGAGCGATCTAGAATTGGGCCACACATATAGGGCACTCTTGGGGGGTACACAAGTTCCAAATTTTCACCTCCAAGATGCACTGTTATGCCACCTGGGACACCTTTGTGTTCCTTCAAGTGAGCATGTCAAGATGATATGGAAAACACACTACAGTCGAGTCACTGGGAATTTCGGGGGCGAGAAAATAGTGGCAGTACCACAGAAGCATTTCTATTGGCCGAACCTTCGACAGGATGTCAGGAAGTACATCAGGTCCTGCACTGCTTGCGCCATTGCCAAACTAATCATCAAGAAGAAAGGCCTCTATACTCCACTACCTACCCCTAGTAGACCATGGGAATCCATCTCCATGGATTACATGTCGGGCCTTCCTTCTACTAAGCATGGAAATGACTGCGTTTTTGTGGTCGTCGACAAATTCTCAAAGATGGCCATTATGGCGGCCTGCAAGAAGAATATCACAACAAAAGCCACTGATAAACTATTTATTGAATGAGTGTGGGTGCACTTTGGGATCCCACAGTCTATCATATCAAATTGGGACAACAAGTTCCTCAACACATTTTGGTCCATTCTCTGGTCAATGTTGGACACCAAGTCCACAACTTTCCATCCCCAAAATGATGGCCAGACAGAGGTCGTCAACAGGATGATTGCACACATTCTGTGCATGTACAATTCAAAATCCATGCACAAAGGATGAGAGCCTCCCCTATGTAAAACATAGTTATAACTAGGCTCTCCACAACTCAACCAGGTACAACCCCTTTCAGGTGGGCTTGGGATTCCAGCTGCTATGTCCCATTGACGCAACCATCCCATTTGAGGCTACTCAGGCCGATTCGGCTCATGGTTAGTTTGAAGCTGAAAAACCTACTATCTACATCGAGCACATTCAGTACATCCACCAATAGGTTCATGACATATTGGACAAAGCCAATGCTAAGTACAAGCAACGACATGATCAACATCGGGTGCCACACAACTTCCAGGTGGGCGACAAGGTTTGGCTACATTTGCTGAAGGAGCGCATCACTGGACCCCACCGCAAGCTTCAACTGCTCCGATATGGGCCATACACCATCACCAAGGCTGTAGGGAACAATGCTTTCGAGCTCAGTATTCCACCATTCCTTGGTCTGCACCTAGTATTCAATGTCACGACCGCCTTTGTCCCTACTTCCCACCTCTATTGGACACCTTTTACATTGTAGAACAACTGACACCAATAGAGTTAAACCTAGACTGCATGGAACATTCCACCACAGATTGTATCATGGACATGAAAATCAATAACATTCGCCAACAGAATATCCAACTGTATCGGGTTGTCAAAGCTGTCCAACTCCTGCACCAAGGCAAGTGGTTCACCAGGGACCAAGTTCAGTAGAAGTTTCCTCATCTCATGGAGGAACTCAACACAATGGGGACCATTTCTTCCTAAGGGGGGAGGAATGATCCAGGTGGATATTGGTGGCCACCCTCCTATTCCATTTGGGGCCCGACCATTGTCTCTTTCAATTATTCAGTTTCGGCACAACTTACTAATTTTAGCAGTTTTTCTGGTCCTGAACTTACAGAGTCGTTTTGAGGCCCTAAACGTCATTTTTTGGGCATCACTTATCTTGAAAATATGACTTAGATCCTGAGTAGTCCTCAGATATATCTTTCTAATGATGTATCATGTGCGTCAAACGAAGATAATATGCCAAAGTTATGACCCCGGGAAGTTGAAACACCAATTTACCCAAACGGGGCCCATAGGTTTGACGATTCATCTCCTAGGGTTTGGTATTTGGATGTTTAGGGTTTTCCATTATTTCTATATAATAAATATGCTCTCGAGCCTCATTGTAACACATTTCACAGATTTGTAGCCGCCACATATTTTCTTAGAGATAAGCTACTAGCGCCCTAGCTAGTTTATTTTCATTCTGTCTGTAAGAAAATTTCAGTTCTTTGATATTAATGAAATGAAGTTTTATTTCCATTGCATATTTGTATTTATTGTTATATGTGTATTTTTTTGTGTTCCTGCATAAATCCAGGTCAGTGGTATCAGAGCGGTCTGCTTTTTTCTCGATGCTTATTTGCATGTCCCCAACGAGGTCGAGGTATAAGGAGTTAGGGCTTGATCTGGTTGAACCTTTGCAATATCAGCCTTGCAAACCCCGGTGGCCGCCCATGGGGGAAGAAAAGAAAGATGAGGGAGTAGGAGATCCTATCAGAATATTGCTCGAGGAGGTCCTCGAAAAACAAAGGAATGCGATGATGGATAAATTTGGACAGATCCTTCAACAACTGCCCACTGGCGGCGCATCTGCATCCAACAGGCACTCTGGAGGCACGAATCCCTTCAAGGTACAAGTAAACTTTGACATTCCCATATTTGAGGGTAAAATAGATGGAGTGCCATAGATAGATGGTTGAATCTATTAGAAGGATATTTCTCTGTTCATGACTTTTCTGACTGGGAGAAGATTATTTTTTCACTCCTCAAAGCTACCCCTAATAAAGGACTAGTGGGAAACCTACTGCGAGAAAAAGGAAGAGACAAAATCCTCTCTATTCTCAGCCGTACCCACTTGGAATTATTTCTAAGACGCCATCAAGGAACAATACTATCCCATGGGGAGCTATGAGGAAAAGTACATACAATGGACCATGTTGTGGCAACAAAGGGATCAAGATATGCATGAGTTGACGAATCTGTTCCATACCCTGTGCATAAAGTTGGGTATAAAGATTCAGAGAAAAATTTGGTGCTAAAGTATTGAAGTTTTTTGCACAAATACATTCAAGAGGAAACAGAGTTCCTCCACATCTCCTCCCTTGGTACGACATACCGGTATGCTGCCAAGATTGAGCAGAAATTCAAACAAAAGAAGAGATACTTTGGATTTGCGAATCAAAAGCAAGGGAAAGGTGCCCCCAAAATACATAACAAAGGACAAAGGCAAGGCATGGCGGCCCAAGACAACCTGCCAAAGCCACAAGAAAATAACAACACCGCGAAGCCAAATAAGGACATGGGAAAGTGGTGTGAGTTCCATAAGAGCTCCACTCACAAAACAAGTGAGTGTCGGGCCAAGCAGTCGGTGGTGGCCAAGATGAGGGCTTATGAAGAAGATGGAAGATTCGAATCTGAATCAAAACCTGATAAGGGGAATTACAAAGGAAAACATATTATTGATGCAGAGTCCAATGCCACTATTTCCATTGCGAAGATCTAGAAGGAGGAACCATAAGATCCATAGGAGGAGGAGCATCTCTTCAACTCCCAGATGTTGGTAAAGGGTTGCCCACTATAGTTCATTGTTGACAAAGGATGCCAAAAGAACCTCATTTCAGCTGACACCATGAAGCGGTTGGGCTTGCCAACCAGAGCACACCCACAACCATACACCATTGGGTGGCTTCACCAAGGACGGGATCTCTGCGTCAGCCAATAATTTCGTCTTACCTATAGCATCAAGCCCTTCACGGATGAGGTATTATGTGACATTTCTCCTCTTGATGTTTCTGATCTATTATTAGGCCAACCATACTTGTGGAAGTGACATGCTGTGTATGAGTCCCGACCTCGTGCTGTTATTGTTACTTTGGGAAATAAGCTGTACAAGATACCAGAGATACAACCGCGTGCCACTATCTCTTTGGTTACTACAAAAAAATGCAGTAAGCTCATTTCCCAAACCATGAAATTTTTTTTCATGATGATCCGCCTCCAAGGAAAGAAGAAGACTATGGAAATAACCTACAGACAGGGCTCCTCTAGAAGAAAACAACAAATGAACAAGGTTGTGGAGGAGCACGTGGACATCTTCACCTCACCCACAGGGGTTCCTCTACACTGTCAGGTCAAGCACCCCATTGATCTGACCCCAGGTGCACTGCTACCCAATGAACCAATCTATCGGTGCTCTATTATGGAGAACCATGAAATAAAGAGGCAGATTTAGGAGTTGCTGTAGAAAGGTCACATCCGGCCAAGTTCATCGCCCTATGGGAGCCCGATCGTGTTGGTACAAAAGAAGGATGGGACTTGGAGACTTTGTATTGACTATCAATCATTGAACAAGATCACTGTCTGGAATAGGTACCCGATCCCAGGGATTGATGACCTTCTGGACCAACTCAAAGGGGAAAAATATTTCAGCAAGATTGAGTTGAAGTATGGGTATCACCAGGTTCCAATCGAACCCTCCGATGCGTGGAAGAATGCCTTCAAAGCCAAGGAGGGCCTTTTCAAATGGCTAGTCATGCCTTTTGGGTTGACAAATGCTCCTGCAACCTTCATGAGGTTGATGGACAATATCTTCTGGCCATTCACCAACTCATTTGTAGTGGTTTACTTGGATGACATTTTTATCTTCAACTAGACTTGGGAAGAGCGCCTCCACCACAGTTAATAAGTCCTCCAAACATTGCGACAACACAAGTTGTGTGCCAATTTGGAGAAGAACACTTTTGACATGACCCAGGTTCAATATCTGGGATACATTATTGATGAAATTGAAGTTCATGTTGATCCAACCAAGATCCAAGTCATTCGGGATTGGCCCACCCCAACCACTCTAATAGAGCTTCGCAGCTTTCTAGGTCTTGCTAATTTCTACCACAGGTTCGTGTTGGGATTCTCTCATATCACTTGGCCCTTGAGTCAAGTCACCAAGGGAGGAGCGAAAGGAAAATCATTTTGGTCAAAATCTCAACAGAAGGCATTCATAGAATTGAAACATCACCTCTATTCTTCCCAGTGCTCACATTACGAGAATTGAAACAACCATTTTTGATCGAGACAAATGTGTATGACTATGCTATTGGGGTAGATCTTACTCAACAGGGGAATTCAGTGGCATATCACAGTGAGACATTGTCCAACATAGTTCGCAAGTATCCCAGTTATGACAAAGAAATGTATTCCATTGTGCAGGCTTGTGAACAATGGAAGCATTGCATTTTGGGGAAGGAAAGAATCAACCACATAGACCACTGACCCCTGCAGTTCATACAGACATAAGTGAAATTTCAAAACGATCACCATCAGAAGTGGTCCACATATTTGCAACAATTTGATTTGAACATCAAGTACAAGAAGGGTAGCACCAATAATGTTGCAAACTGCCTCAACCGACCACCAAGGCAGTCGACCAGCGATCATTGTGCTAACCATCATTCTCAACTTTTGTGGGCACGAGACTTTTGATTGGCCACTTCTCTACAAGAGCGATCTAGAATACACCCACACATACAAGGCACCCTTGGGGGGTACACAAATTCCAAATTTTCAACTCCAAGATGCACTTTTATGCCACCTAGGACACCTTTTTGTTCCTTCAAGCGAGCGTGCTAAGATGATATGGGAAGCACACTACAGTCAAGTGACTGGGTATTTCGGGGTCGAGAAAATAGTGGCAGTACTGTAGAAGCATTTCTATTGGCCGACCCTTCGACAGGATGTAGGGAAGTACATCAGATCCTGCACTAGCGCCATTTCCAAACCGACCATCAAGAAGCAAGGCCTCTATACTCCACTACCTACTGCTAGTCGACCTTGGGAATACATCTCCATCGATTACATTTCGATCCTTCCTTCTAGTAAGCATGGAAATGACTGTGTTTTCGTGGTCATCGATAGATTCTCGAAGAAGGCCATTATGGCGACCTGGAAGAAGAATATCATAGCAAAAGCCACTGCTAATCTCTTCTTAGAACGAGTGTGGGTGCACTTAGTCTATCATATTAGATTGGGACAGTAGGTTCCTCAGTACATTTTGGTTTAGTCTTTGGTCAATGCTGTACACCAAGTCCACAACTTTCCATCCCCAAACAGATGACCAGACAAAGTTCGTCAACAGGATTATTGTACACATTCTGCACATGTACAATTCAAATCATCCATGCACATGGGATGAGAGCCCCCCTTATGTACAAAAAAGTTATAATTGGGCTCTCCACAGCTCAACCAACCACAACCCCTTTCAGGTGGGCTTGGGATTCCAGTCGCTATGTCCCATTGACGCATCCATCCAATTTGCGATTACTCAGGCCGATTCGGTTCATGACCAATCTGAAGCTGAAAAACCAACCATATACATCCAACACATTCATTAAATCCACCAGCAGGTTCATGAAATATTGGACAGAGTCAATGCTAAGTATAAGCAACGACATGATCAACATCGGGTGCCACAAAACCTCCAGGTGGGCGACAAAGTTTGGCTACATTTGCTGAAGGAGTGCCTCACTGGACCCCACTGCAAGCTTCACCCACTCTGATATGGGTCATACACCATCACCAAGGCTATAAGGAACAATGCCTTTGAGCTCATTATTCCACCATTTCTTGTTCTGCACCCAGTATTCAATGTGGACTGCCTTCGTCCCTACTTCCCACCTCTACTGGACACCTTTGACATTGTAGAACAAATCACACCAATAGAGTTAAACCAAGACTACATGGAACATGCCACCACAGATTGTATCATGGACATGAAAATCAAGAACATTCGCCAACAGAAGATCCAACTGTATCGGGTTGTTAAAGCTGTCCAACTCCTGCACCAAGGCAAGTGGTTCACTAGGGACCAAGTTCAGCAGAAGTTTCCTCATCTCATGGAGGAAATCAATGCAATGGGGACCATTGATTCCTAAGGGGGGAGGAATGATCTAGGTGGATATTGGTGGCCAACCACCTATTCTACTTGGGGCACCACCATTGTCTCTTTCAATTTTTCAGTTTCGGCACAACTTACTATTTTTAGCAGTTTTTTGGGTCATGAACTTGCGGAGCCGTTTTGAGGCCCTAAACGACATTTTTTGGTCATCACTTATTCAATGAATATTATTTCGATCCAAAATTTTTATTTGCAATCAATAGTTGTAGTCCTTGGATATATATTTCTGACGATGTATTATGTGCATCAAACAGAGATAGTATGCCAAGGTTACGACCTCGGGAATTTGAAACACCAATTTACCCAAACAGGGCCCATAGTTTTGGCGCTTCATCTCCTAGGGTTAGTTTTTTGGATGTTAGGGTTTTCCATTGTTTCTATATAATAAATAGGTCATCGAGCCTTATTTTAACATAGTTTAGAGGCCTGTAGACACCACATCTCTTCTCAGAGATAAGCTACTAGCCCCCTAGCTAGCTTATTTCCATTCTGTCTATAAGAAAATTTTAGTTCTTTGATATTAATGAAGTTTTATTTCTGCTACATATTTGTATTTATGGTTATATGTGTATTCCGTTGCGTTCTTGCATAAATCTGGATCAGTGGTATCATAGCGGTCTGATTTTTTCTCGATCCTTCTTTGCATGTCCACAACGAGGTCAGGGTATAAGGAGTTAGGGCTTGATCTGGTTGAACCTTTACAAGATTAGACTCACAAACCATGACAGCCACCCATGGGGGAAAAAAAGAAATACGAGGGAGCAGGAGATCCTATCAAAATATTGCTCGAGGGGGCCCTCAAAAAACAAAGGAACACAATGATGGATAACTTTGCCCAGATCCTTCAACGAATGCTCACCGGCAGCGCATTTGCATCCAACAACCACTCTAGAGGCACAAATCCATTTAAGGTACAAGTAAAGTTTAACATTCCCATATTTGAGGGAAAAATAGATGCAGATGCCATAGATAGATTGTTGAATCTATTAGAAGGATATTTCTTTGTTCATGAGTTTTCTGACTAGGAGAAGATTATTTTTTCACTCCTCAAAGCTACCCACAATGTCAAGGACTGGTGGGAAACCTACTGTGAGAAAAAGGATGAGACATAACCCTCTATGCTCTCAGCCATACCCACTTGGAATTATTTCCATGATGCCATCAAGTAAAAATACTATCTCGTCGGGAGCTATGAGGACAAGTACATACAATGGACCATGCTGCGACAACAAAGGGATCAAGATATGCATGATTTGACGAATCTGTTCCATAACCCATGAAAAAATTTGGGTATCAAATATTTAGAGAAACATTTGGTGCTAAAGTCTCGCAGTTTTTTGCACAAATACATTCAGTAGGAAATGTAGTTCCTTGACATCTCCTCGCTTGGTATGACATACCGGTATGCTGCCAAGATTGAGCAGAAATTCAAACAGAAGAAGCGAGACTTTGGATCTGCGAATCAAAAGAAAGGGAAAGGTGCTCCCAAACAATAGAAAAAAGGACAAAGGAAAGGCATGGTGGCCTACGACAACCTGCCAAATCCACAAGAAAAGAACAACACTGCAAAGCCAAAAAACGACATGGGAAATTGGTGTGAGTTCCACAAGAGCTCCAATCACAACACAAGTGAGTGTCGAGCCAAGCATTCGCTGGTGGATGAGATGAGGGCTTTTGAATCAGTTTCATGCTCTGAATTTGAATCAGAAAATGACAAGGGGAATGACAAAGGGAAAAATATTATTAATGCGGAGTCCAATGCCATTTTTTCCACTATAAAGATCCAGAAGGAGGAACCAGAATATTAAGAGGAGGAGGACAATCTCTTCCACTCCCAGAGTTGGGTAAAATGTTACCCGCTACAATTCATTTTCAACAGTGGGAGCCAAAAGAACCTCATTTCAGCAGATGTCGTGAAGCGGTTGGGCTTGCTGACCACATCACACCCACAAACATACACCATTGGGTGGCTACACCAAGGACGAGATCTCCGTGTTTGCCAGCAGTGCTGCCTTACTTATAACATCAAGCCTTTCATGGATGAGGTATTATGTGACATTGCTCCTCTTGGTGTTTCTGATGTATTATTAGGCCAACCATACTTGTGGAAGTGACATGCTGTGTATGAGTCCCGGCCTCACGCTGTTATTTTTACTTTGGGAAATAAGCTGTATAGGATATCAGAGGTACCACCACCTACCACTATCTCTTTAGTAACTACAAAACAATGAAGTAAGCTCATTTCCCAAACCAGGAAATTTATTTTCCTGATGATCTGCCCCCAGGGTAAGAAGAAGACTGTGGCTAACACCTCAAGACATAGCTCCTCTGCACGACAAAAACAAATGGACAAGGTTGTGGAGGAGTATGGGACATCTTCACCTCACCCACAGGGGTTCCTCCGCATTTTTAGGTGAAGCACCCCATTGATCTGACCCCAGGTGTGCCACTACCCAATCAACCTATCTATCAACACTCTGTTCTGGAGAATGATGAAATCAAGAGGTAGATTAAGGAGATGTTGTATAAATGTCACATCCGGCCAAGTTCATCGCCCTATGGGAGCCCGATCGTGTTGGTACGGAAGAAGGATGGGACTTGGAGAATCTGTATTGACTATCAGGCATTGAACAAGATCACTCTTCAGAATAGGTACCCGATCCCACGGATTAAAGACCTTGTGGACCAGCTAAAAGGGGTGAAATATTTCAGCAATATCGACTTGAAGTCTGGGTATCAGCAGGTACCAATCGAACCCTCCAATGTGTGTAAGACTAATTTCAAAGCCAAGGAGGGCCTTTTCGAATGGCTAGTCATGCCTTTCGGGTTGACGCATGCTCCCACAACCTTCATGAGGTTGATGGATGACATCTTGTGGTCATTCACCAACTCATTTGTAGTGGTGTAATTGGATGACATTTCGATCTTCATCCAGACTTGGGAAGAGCACCTCCACCAAATCCGACAAGTCCTCCAAACACTGCGGCAACACAAGTTGTGAGCCAATTTGGAGAAGTGCACTTTTGGCATGACCCAGGTTGAATATCTACGATACATTATTGATGAAATGGGAGTGCATGTGGATCCAACCAAGATCCAAGTCATTCAAGATTGACCAGCCCCAACCACTCGAACAGAGCTTCCCAAATTTCTGGGTCTTGCTAATTTATACCACAGGTTCGTGTTGGGATTCGCTCGTATCACTTGGCCCTTGAGTCAAGTCACCAAGGGAGGAGCGAAAGAAAAATTCTTTTGGTCGGAATCTCAACAGAAGGCGTTCGTAGAATTGAAATGTCTCCTCTATTCTACCCCAGTGCTCACATTACAAGACTTGCAACAACCATTTTAGATTGAGACAGATTCCTTTGAATTTGCTATAGGGGCAGTTGTTACTCAACAGGGGCATCCAGTGGCATATCACAATGAGACATTGTTCGACACAGTTCGCAACTATCCCACTTATGACAAATAAATGTATTCCACTGTGCAGGGTTTTCGACAATGGAAGCATTACATTTTGGGGAAGGAAACAATCATCCACACAGACCACCGACCCCTACATTTCATACAGACACAAAGGAAGTTGTAGAACAATCGCCATCAGAAGTGGTCCACATATATGCAATAGTATCATTTGAACATCAAGTATAAGAAGGGTAGCACCAATAATGTTGCAGAATTCCTCAACCAACCACCGATCGTGGCACTAACCACCATTCTCAACTCTTGTGGGCATGAGACTTCTGATTAGCTACTTCTCTACAAGAGCGATCCAGAATTTGGCCACACATACGAGGCACTCTTCGGAGGTACACAAGTTCAAAAATTTCACCTCCAAGATGCACTTTTATGCCACTTGGAACACCTTTGTGTTCCTTCAAGTGAGCATGCCAAGAGGATATGGGACGCACACTACAGTTGAGTCACTGGGAATTTTGGGGTTGAGAAAATTGTGGCGGTACTGCAGAAGCATTTCTATTAGCTAAACCTTCGACAGGTTGTCAGGAAGTACATTAGATCCTACACTGCTTGCGCCATTGCCAAACCGACCATCAAGAAGCAAGGCCTCTATACTTCGCTACCTACCGCTAGTCAACCTTGGGAATCCATCTCCATGGATTACATGTCGGGCCTTCCTTCTACTAATCATGGAAATGACTGTGTTTTCGTCGTCGTCGACAGATTCTCGAAGATGGCCATTATGGCGGCCTGCAATAAGGATATCAAAATAGAATCCATTGCTAAAATATTCTTTGAAAGATTTTGGGTGCACTTTGGGATCCCACAGTATATCATATCATATTGGGATAGAAGGTTCCTCAGCACATTTTGGTCCAGTCTTTGGTCAATGCTGGACACCAAGTCCACAACTATCCATCCCCAAAATGATGACGAGACAAAGTTTGTCAACATGACGATTGTACACATTCTGCGCATGTAAAATTCAAAGCATCCACGTACATGGGATGAGAGCCCCCCCTATGTAAAAAATAGTTATAACTGGGCTCTCCAAAAATCAACTAGCCACAACCCCTTTTAGGTGGGCTTGGGATTCCAGCCGCTATGTCCCATTGACGTAGCCATGCCATTTGCGGCTACTCAGGCCGATTCGGCTCATGGCCAGTCTGAAGCTGACAAAGAGACCTTCTTTATCGAGCACATTCAGTACATCCGCCAACAGGTTCATGAAATATTGGATAGAGAAATGCTAAGTACAAGTAATGACATGATCATCATCGGGTGCCACACAACTTCCAGGTGGGCGATAAAGTTTGGCTACATTTACAGAAATAGTGCCTCACTGGACCCCACCGCAACCTTCACCCACTCTGATATGGGTCGTACACCATCACCAAGGATGTAGGGAGAAATTCCTTTGAGCTCAATATTCCACCATTCCTTGGTCAGCACCCAGTATTCAATGTGGACCGCCTTCGTCCCTACTTCCCACCTCTACTGGACACCTCTGACATTGCAGAACAACTCACACCAATAGAGTTAAACCAAAACTACATGGAATAGGCCACCACAGATTGTATCATGGACATGAAAATAAAGAACATTCGCCAACATAAGATACAACTGTATTGGGTTGTCAAAGCTGGCCAACTCCTGCACCAAGGCAAGTGGTTCACCAGGGACCAAGTTCAACAGAAGTTTCCTCATCTCATGTTGGAACTCAACGCAATGGGGACCATTGCTTCCTAAAGGGGGAGGAATGATCTAGGTGTATATTGGCGGAAAACCACCTATTCCACTTGGGGCCCCACCATTGTCTCTTTCAATTTTTCAGTTTTGGTACAACTTACTATTTTTAGAAATTTTTCGGGTCTTGAACTTGCAGAGCCGTTTTGAGGCCCTAAACGACATTTTTTGGGAATTGATTATTTGAAAAATATGATTTAAATCCAAAATTTATATTCGCGATCAAAATTTTTAGTCCTCGGATATATATTTCTAATGATGTATCATGTGCGTCAAACAAAGATAGTATGCCAAAGTTACGACCCCGGGAGTTGAAACACCAATTTACCCAAACGACGACCATAGTTTTGGCGCTTCATCTCATAGGGTTAGGTTTTTGGATGTTTAGGGTTTTCCATTATTTATCTATAATAAATAGGCCCTCGAGTCTCATTGTAACATAGTTCAGAGGTCTGTAGCAACCACATCTCTTCTTAGAGATGAGTTGCCAACACCCTAGTTAGTTTATTTCCATTTTGTCTGTAAGAAAAATTCCGTTATTTGATATTAATGAAATGAAGTGTTATTTTTGTTGCATCTTTGTATTTATGGTTATATATGTATTCTGTTGCATTCCTGCATAAATTTGGATCAGTGGTATCCGAGCGGTCTGCTTTTTTCTCGATCCTTCTTTGCATGTCCCTAACGAGGTTGGGGTATAAGGAGTTAGGGCTTGATATGGTTGAACCTTTGCAAGATTAGCCTCACAAACCCCAACAACTGCCCATGGGGGAAAAAAAATATGAGGGAGCAGGAGATCCTATCAAAATATTGCTCGAGGAGGCCCTCAAAAAACAAAGGAACACGATGATGGATAACTTTTCCTAGATCCTTCAACGACTGCCCATCGACGACGCATCTGCATCCAACAACCACTCTGGAGGCACGACTCCCTTTAAGGTACAAGTAAAATTTGACATTCCCATATTTTAGGGTAAAATAGATGTAGATGTCGTATATATATGGTTGAATCTATTAGAAGGATATTTCTCTGTTCATGACTTTTATGACTGGGAGAAGATTATTTTTTCACTCCTCAAAGCTACCCCCAATGTCAAGGACTGGTGGGAAACCTATTGTGAGAAAAAGGACGAGACAACACCCTCACTGTTATCAGTCGTACCCAATTGGAATTATTTCTGAGACGCCATCAAGGAACAATAATATCCCCTGGGGAGCTATGAGGAAAAGTACATACAATGGACAACGTTTCAGAAACAAAGGGATCGAGATATGCATGAGCTGACGAAACTGTTCCATACCATGCACACAAATTTGGGTATCAAATATTAAGAGAAACATTTGGTTCTAAAGTATTGCAGTTGTCTGCATAGATACATGCAGGAGGAAATGAAGTTCCTCGACATCTCCTCGCTTGGTACGACATACTGGTATGTTGCCAAGATTGAGCAGAAATTCAAACAGAAGAAGCGAGACTTTGGATCTGCGAATCAAAAGCAAGGGAAAGGTGCCCCCAAACCATAGAGAAAAGGAAAAAGGCAAGGGATGATGGCCCAAGAAAACCTACCAAAGCCACAAGAAAAGAACAACACTGCGAAGGCAAAGAAGGACACATGAAAGTGGTGTGAGTTCCACAAGAGCTCTACTCACAACACAAGTGAGTTTCGGGCCAAGCAGTCGTTGGTGGAGGAGATGAGGGCTTCTGAATCAGATGCATGATTTGACTCTGAATCAGAATCTAAAAAGGGGAATGACAAAGGGAAACATATTATTGATGCAGAACCAGAAGATCCACTGTGAAGATCCAGATAGAGGAACCAGAAGATCCAGAGGAGGAGGAGAATTTATTCCACTCCTAGATGTGGGTAAAGGGTTGCCCACTACAGTTCATTGTCATCAATGGGAGCCAAAAGAAACTCATTTCAGTAGACGCTGTGAAGCGGTTGGGGTTTCTGACCACAACACATCCACATCCATACACCATTGGGTGGTTTCACCAAGGACGGGATCTCCACATCAGCCAACAGTGCTGCCTTACTTATAGCATCAAGCCCTTCACAGATGAGGTATTATGTGACATTTATCCTCTTGATGTTTCTGATGTATTATTAGGCCAACCATACTTGTGGAAGTGACATGTTATGTATGAGTCCCAGGCTTACGCTGTTATTGTTACTTTTGGAAATAAGATGTACAGGATACTAGAGGTATCACTATCTTCTGCTATCTCTTTGGTTACTGCAAAACAATGCAGTAAGCTCATTTCCAAAACTAGGAGATTTGTTTTCCTGATGATCCGCCCCGAGGGCAAGAAGAACACTATGGCCACAACCTCCAGACAGGGCTCCTTTTCACGACAACAATAAATGGACAAGGTTGTGGAGGAGTACGGGGACATCTTCACCTCACCCATAGGGGTTCCTATGCACTGTCAGGTTAAGCACCCCATTGATCTGACCCCAGGTGCACTGCTACCCAATGAACCAATCTATCAACACTCTGTTATGGAGAACGATGAAATCAAGAGGCAGATTCAGGAGTTGCTGTAGAAATGTCACATCTAGCCAAGTTCATCGCCATATGGGAGCCCGATCGTGTTGGTACAGAAGAAGGGTGGGACTTGGAGACTCTATATTGACTATCGGGCATTGAAAAAGATCACTGTTCGAAATAGGTACCCGATCCCACGAATTGATGACCTTATAGACCAACTCAAAGGGGTGAAATATTTCAGTAATATTGAATTGAATCCTGGGTATCACCAGGCACCAATTGAACCCTCCGATGTGTGGAAGACTGCCTTCAAAGCCAAGGAGGGTCTTTTCGAATGGTTGGTCACGCCTTTCGGGATGACGAATGCTCCCACAACCTTCATTAGGTTGATGGAAGACATATTGCGGCCATTCAACAACTCATTTGTAGTGGTTTACTTTGATGAAATTTTGATCTTCAGCCAGACTTGGGAAGAGCACCTCCACCACATCCGACAAGTCCTCCAAACACTAACAACACAAGTTGTGTGCCAATTTGGAGAAGTGCACTTTTGGCATGGCCCAGGTTCAATATTTGGGATACATTATTGATGAAAGGAGAGTGCATGTGGATCCAACCAAGATCCAAGTCATTCGGGATTGGCCAGCCCCAACCACTCTAATAGAGCTTCGAAACTTTCTGGGTCTTGCTAATTTCTACTGCAGGTTTGTGTTGGGATTCTCTCATATCGCTTGGTCCTTGATTCAAGTCACCAAGGGAGGTGAAAAAGAAAAATTCTTTTGGTCGAAATCTCAACATAAGGCATTCGTAGAATTGAAACATCGCCTCTATTATGCCCCAGTGCTCACATTACCAGACTTGCAAAAACCCTTTGAGATCGAGACAGATGCCTCTGACTATGCCATTGGGGAATTTATTACTCAACAGGAGCACCCAGTGGCATATCATAGTGAGACATTGTCTGACATAGTTCAAAAGTATCCCACTTATGACAAAGAAATGTATTCCATTGTGCAGGCTTGTCGAAAATGGAAGAATTTCATTTTGGGGAAGGAAACAATCATCCATAGAGACCACTGACCCCTGCAGTTCATACATACACAAGGGAAGTTGCAGAACTATTGCCATCATAAGTGGTCCACATATCTGCAACAGTTTCATTTGAACATCAAGTACAAGAAGGGTAGCACCAAAAATGTTGTAGACTGCCTGAGCCAACCACCGATCGTGGCGCTAACCACCGTTCTCAACTCTTGTGGGCACGAAACTTCTGATTGGCCGCTTCTCTACAAGAGAGATCCAGAATTTGGCCACACATACAAGGCACTCTTTGGGGGTACACAATTTCCAAAATTTTACCTCCAATATGTACTGTTATGCGACCTGGGACACCTTTGTGTTCCTTAAAGCGAGCGCGCCAAGATGATATGGGAAGCATACTACAGTCGAGTCATTGGGCATTTTGGGGTCGATAAAATAGTGGCAGTACTACAGAAGCATTTCTATTGGCCGAACCTTCGACAGGTTGTTGGGAAGTACATCAGATCTTGCACTGCTTGCACCATAGCCAAACTGACCATCAAGAAGCAAGGGCTCTATACTTCGCTACCTACTACTAGTTGACCTTGGGAATCCATCTCCATGGATTACATGTTGGGCCTTCCTTCTACTAAGCATGGAAATGACTATGATTTCATGGCCTACAAGAAGAATATCACAACAGAAGCCACTGCTAAACTCTTCTTTGAATGAGTGTGGGTGCACTTTGGGATCCCATAGTCTATCATATCAGATTGGGACAACATGTTCCCGAATACATTTTGGTCCAGTCTCCGGTCAATGCTAGACACCAAGCCCACAACTTTCCATCCCCAAATAGATGACCAGAAAAAGTTTGTCAACAATATGATTGTACACATTCTGCGCATGTAAAATTCAAAGCATCCACGCACATGGGATGAGAGCCCCCCCATGTTCCAAAAATGCATGGAACAAGCCACCACAGATTGTATCATGGACATGAAAATAAAGAACATTCGCCAACAAAAGATCCAACTGTATCGGGTTGTCAAAGCTAGCCAACTCTTGCACCAAGGCAAGTGGTTTACCAGGGACCAAGTCCAATAGAAGTTTCCTCATCTCATGGAAGAATTCAACGCAATGGGGACCATTGCTTCCTAAGGGGGGAGGAATGATCCATGTGATTATTGGTGCCCACCCGCATATTCCACTTGATGCCCCAACATTGTCTCTTTCAATTTTTCAGTTTTGACACAACTTACTATTTTTAGCAGTTTTTCGGGTCCTGAACTTGCGGAGCTGTTTTGAGGTCCTAAATGATGTTTTTTGCAAATCACTTATCTAGATAATATGATTTCAATCCAAAATTCATATTCACAATCAAAAGTTGTAGTCCTCGGATATATCTTTCTAACGATGTATCATGTGTGTCAAACAGATATAGTATGCCAAAGTTACGACCCCAAGATGTTGAAACACCAATTTACCCAAATAGGGCCCATAGTTTTGGTGCTTCATCTCCTAGGGTTATATTTTTGAATGTTTAGGGTTTTATATTGTTTCTCTATAATAAATAGGCCCTCGAGCCTCATTTTAACATAGTTCAGAGGCTTGTAGCTGCCACATCTCTTCTTAGACATAAGCTACCAGTGCCCTAGCTAGTTTATTTCCATTTTGTCTGTAAGAAAATTTCCGTTCTTTGATATTAATGAAATGAAGTGTTATTTCCACTGCATCTTTGTATTTATGGTTATATGTGTATTCTGTTGCGTTCCTGCATAAATTCGGATCAGTGGTATTAGAGCGGTATGATTTTTTCTCGATCCTTTTTGGCATGTCCCCAACGAGGTCGGTGTATAAGGAGTTAGGGCTTGATATGGTTGAACCTTTGCAAGAACAGCCTCACAAACCCTAGCGGCTGCCCATGGGGGACGAAAATAAATATGAGGGAGCAGGATATCCTATCAAAATATTGCTCGAGGAGGCCCTCAAAAACAAAGGAACATGATGATGGATAACTTTTCACAGATCCTTCAATGACTGCCCGTCGACAGCGCATCTGCATCCAACAACCACTCTGGAGGCGCGACTCCCTTTAAGGTACAAGTAAACTTTTACATTTCCATATTCGAGGTAAAATAGATGCAGATGCGGTAGATATATGGTTGAATTTATTAGAAGGATATTTCTCTGTTCATGACTTTTCCGACTGGGAGAATATTATTTTTTCACTCCTCAAAGCTAACCCCAATGTCAAGGACTGGTGGGAAACCTATTGTGAGAAAAAGGAAGAGGAAAAAACCTCTCTGTTCTCAGCTGTACCCACTTGGAATTATTTCTGAGATGCCATCAAGGAAAAATACAATCCCGTGGGGAGCTATGAGGACAAGTACATACAATGGACCATGCTGTGGCAACAAAGGGATCAAGATATTCATGAGCTAACGAATTTGTTTCATACCCTACGCACAAAGTTTGGTATCAAATATTTGGAGAAACATTTGGTTCTAAAGTATCACAGTTGTTTTCACAGTTACATTCATGAGGAAATGGAGTTCCTCAACATCTCCTCGCTTGGTATGACATACTAGTATGCTGCTAATATTGAGCATAAATTCAAAAAAAAGAAGCGAGACTTTAGATCTGCTAATCAAAAACAAGGGAAAGGTGCCCCCAAACCATAGAAAAAAGGACAAAGGAAAGGAATGAAAATCCAAGATAACTTGCCAAAGCCACGAGAAAAGAAAAACACTGTGAAGTCAAAGAAGGACATGGGAAAGTGGTGTGAGTTCCATAAGAGCTCCACTCACAACACAAGTGAGTGTTGGGCCAAGAAGTCGCTGGTGGCCGAGATGAGGGCTTCTGAATCAGATGCATGCTACGACTCTGAATCAGAACTTGATAAGTGGAATGACAAAGGGAAACAGATTATTGATGCGGAGTCCAATGCCACTGTTTCCACTGCGAAGATCCATAATGAGGAACCAAAAGATCCAGATGAGGATGAGCGCTCTTCCACTCCTAGATGTGGGTAAAGGGTTGCCCAATATAGTTCAATATCGAAAATGGGAGCCAAAAGAACCTCATTTCAGTAGACGTTGTGAAGCGTTTGGGCTTGCCAACCACAACACACCCACAACCATACACCATTGGGTGGCTTCACCAAGGACGGGATCTCCGCGTCAGCCAACAGTGCTGCCTTAACTATAACATCAAGCCCTTCACGGATGAGGTATTATGTGACATTGCTCCTCTTGATGTTTCTGTTGTATTATTAGGCCAACCATACATGTGGAAGTGACATGATGTGTATGAGTCCTGTCCTCGCGCTGTTATTGTTACTTTGGGAAATAAGCTGTACAGGATATGAAAGGTACCACCGCCTGCCACTATCTCTTTGGTTACTGCAAAACAATGAAGTAATCTCATTTCCCAAACCAGGAAATTTTTTTCCTGATGATCCGCCCCCAGGGCAAGAAGAAGATTGTGGATAGAACCTCCAGATAGGGCTCCTCTGCACGACAACAACAAATGGAAAAGGTTGTGGAGGAGTATGGGGACATCTTCACCTAACCCACAGGGGTTCCTCTGCACTATTAGGTCAAGCACCCCATTGATCTGACCCCAAGTGTGTCGCTACCCAATGAACCAATCTATCAGCACTCTGTTCTGGAGAACGATGAAATCAAGAGGCAGATTCAGGGGTTGCTATAGAAAGGTCACATCCAGCCAAGTTCATCACCCTGTGGGAGCCCAATCATGTTGGTACAGAAGAAGGATGGGACTTGGAGACTCTGTATTGATTATTGTGCACTGAATAAGATCATTGTATGGAATAGGTACCCAATCCCACAGATTGATGACCTTTTGGACCAACTCAAAGGGGTGAAATATGTCAGCAAGATTGACTTGAAGTCTGGGTATGACCAAGTACCAATCAAACCCTTCGATGTGTGGAAGACTACCTTCAAAGCCAAGGAGGGCCTTTTCGAATGGCTGGTCATGCCTTTCGGGTTGTTGAATACTCTCGCAACCTTGATGAGGTTGATGGATGACATCTTGTGTCCTTTCACCAAATCATTTGTAGTGGTGTACTTAGATGGAATTTTGATCTTCAGCCAGACTTGGGAAGAGCACCTGCACCACATCCAAAAATTCCTCCAAACACTGCGGCAACACAATTTGTGTGCCACTTTGGAGAAGTGTACTTTTGGCATGACCCAGATTCAATATCTAGGATATATTATTGATGAAAGGGAAGTGCATGTGGATCCAACCAAGATCCAAGTCATTCGGGATTGGCTAGCCCCAACCACTCTAACAGAGCTTCAAAACTTTCTGGGTCTTGCTAATTTCTACCGCAGGTTCGTGTTGGGATTCTCTCATATCACTTGGCCCTTGAGTCAAGTCACCAAGGGAGGAGCGAAAGAAATTTTGTTTTGGTCGGATTCTGAACAAAAAGCATTCGTAGAATTGAAACATTAGCTCTATTCTTCCCCAGTGCTCACATTACCAGAATTTAAACAACCATTTGAGATCGAGACATATGCCTCTGACTATGATATTGGGGAAGTTCTTACTCAACAAGGGCATCTAGTGCAATATCATAGTGAGACATTGTTTGACACAGTTTGCAAGTATCCCACTTATGACAAAGAAATGTATTCCATTGTGCAGGCTTGTCGACAATGGAAGCATTACATTTTGGGGAAGGAAACAATCATCCACACATACCACCGACCCTTGCAATTCATACAAACACAAGGGAAGTTGCAGAATGATTGTCATCAGAAGTGGTCCACATATCTGTAAAATTTTCATTTGAACATCAAGTACAAGAAGGGTAGCACCAATAATGTTGTAGACTGCCTTAGCCGACCACCGATCATGGCACTAACCACTATTTTCAACTCTTGTGGGCACGAGACTTCTGATTGGCCACTTCTCTACAAGAGTGATCCAGAATTCGGTCACACATACAAGGCACTCTTGGGGGGTACACAAGTTCCAAATTTTCACCTCCAAGATGCACTTTTATGCCACCTGAGACACCTTTGTGTTCCTTCAAGAGAGCGTGCTAAGATGATATGGGAATCACACTACAGTCAAGTTGCTGGGCATTTCAGGGTCAAGAAAATAGAAGCATTTATATTGGTTGAATCTTCGACAGGATGTTGGGATGTACATAAGATCCCGCACTTCTTGTGCCATTGCCAAAATGACCATCAAGAAGAAAGGCCTATATAATCCACTACCTAGCGCTAGTTGACCTTGGGAATCCATCTCCATGGATTACATGCCGGGCCTTCCTTCTACTAAGCATGGAAATGACTGTGTTTTCATGGTCGTCGACAGATTCTCTAAGATGGCCATTATGGCGGCTTGGAAGAAGAATATCATAGGAGAAGCCACTGCTAAAATATTCTTTGAAATAGTGTGGGTGCACTTTGGGATCCCATAGTTTATCATATCATATTGGGACAGTAGGTTCCTCAGCACATTTTGGTCTAGTTTCTGGTCAATGCTGGACACCAAGTCCACAAATTTCCATCCCCAAACAGATGACCATACAAATTCATCAACAGGATGATTGTACACATTCTGTGCATATACAATTCAAAGCATCCATGCACATTGGATGAGAGCCCTCCTATGTACAACACAGTTATAATAGGGCTCTCCACATCTCAGCCAACCATAACCCCTTTCAGGTGGGCTTGGGATTCCAGCCGCTATGTCCCATTGACGTAGCCATGCCATTTGCGGCTACTCAGGCCGATTTGGCTCATGGCCAGTCTGAAGCTTACAAAGCAACCATATTCCTTGAGTGCATTCAGTAAATCTGCCATAAAGTTCATGACATATTGGACAGAGCCAATGCTAAGTACATAATCAACATCGGGTGCCACACAACTTCTAGGTGGGCGACAAAGTTTGGCTACATTTGCAGAAAGAGCACCTCACTGGACCCCATTGCAAGCTTTTCCCACTGTGATATGTGCCATACATCATCACCAAGGTTGTAGCGAACAATGCATTCAAGCTCAGTATTCTACCATTCTTTGGTCAACACCCAATATTCAACATGGACTGCCTTCGTCCCTACTTCCCACCTCTACTGGACACCTCTGACATTGCAGAACAACTCACACCAACAGAGTTAAACAAAACTGAATGGAACAAGCCACCATAGATTGTATCATGGACATGAAATCAAGAACATTCGCCAACAAAATATCCAACCATAATGGATTGTCAAAGCTGGCCAACTCCTGCACCAAGGCAAGTGGTTCACCAGGGACCAAATTCAAAAGAAGTTTCCTCATCTCATGGTGGAACTCAACGCAATGGGTAACATTGCTTCCTAAGGGGGGAGGAATGATTCAGGTGGATATTTGTGGCCACCTGACTATTCCACTTGGGGCCCCACCATTGTCTCTTTCAATTTTTCAGTTTCGACACAACTTACTATTTTTAGCAATTTTTCGAGTCCTGAACTTCCGGAGCCGTTTTGAGGCTCTAAACAACGTTTTTTGGGCATCACTTATTCGGCTAATATGATTTCGATCCATAATTGATATTTGTGATCAATAGTTGTAGTCCTCATATATATATTTCTAACGATGTATCATGTGCGTCAAACGAAGATAGTATGCCAAAGTTACGACCTCGGGAAGTTGAAGCACCAATTTACCCAAACGGGGCCCATATTTTTTGCGCTTCATCTCCTAGGGTTAGGTTTTTGGATGTTTATGGTTTTCCATTGTTTCTCTATAATAAATAGGCCCTCGAGCCTCATTGTAACATGGTTCAGAGGCCTGTAGCCGCCACATCTCTTCTCAGAGATAAGCTACCAGCGCCCTAGCTAGTTTATTTCCATTCTGTCTATAATAAAATTTCAATTCTTTGATATTAATGAAATGAAGTGTTATTTCCCCTGAATCTTTGTATTTACGGTTATATGTGTATTCTATTGCATTCCTTCATAAATCTGGATTATTGGTATCAGAGCGGTTTACTTTTTCTCGATCCTTCTTTGCATGTCCCCAATGAGTTCGAGGTATAAGGAGTTAGGGCTTGATCTGGTTGAACCTTTGCAAGATCAGCCTCACAAACCTTGGTAGCCGCCCATGTGGGAAGAAAATAAAGATGAGGGAGCAGGAGATCCTATCAAAATATTACTCGAGGAGGCCCTCGAAAAACAAAGGAACACGATGATGGATAACTTTGCCCAGATCCTTCAACGACTGCCCACCGATGGCGCATCTACATCCAACAATCACTCTGGAGGCGCGACTCCCTTTAGGGTACAAGTAAACTTTGAAATTCCCACATTTGAGGGTAAAATAGATACATATGTCGTAGATAGATGGTTGAATCTATTAGAAGGATATTTCTCTGTTCATGACTTTTATGACTGGGAGAAGATTATTTTTTCACTCCTCAAAGATACCCCCAATGTCAAGGACTGGTGGGAAACCTACTGTGAGAAAAAGGATGAGACAAAACCCTCTCTGTTCTTAGTTGTACCCACTTGGAATTATTTCTGAGATGGCATCAAGGAGCAATACTATCTCGTGGGGAGCTACGAGGACAAGTAAATACAATGGACCATGCTGTGGCAACAAAGGGATCAAGATATGCATGAGATGACGAATCTATTCCATACCCTGCACACAAATTTGGGTATAAAGATTCAGAGAAACATTTGGTGCTAAAGTATCGGAGTTGTATACATAGATACATTCAACAGGAAATGGAGTTCCTCGACATCTCCTCGCTTGGTATGACATACTGGTATGCTGCCAAGATTGAGCAGAAATTAAAACAGAAGAAGCGATACTTTGGATCTACGATTCAAAAGCAAGGGAAAGGTGCCCCAAAAAATATAACAAAGGAAAAAGGTAAGGCATGGCGGCCCAAGACAACCTGCCAAAGCCACAAGAAAATAAGCAAATAACAACACCACGAAGCCAAATAAGGACATGGGAAAGTGGTGTGAGTTCCATAAGAGCTCCACTCACAACACAAGTGAGTGTCGGGCCAAGCAGTCGCTGGTGGCCGAGATGAGGGCTTCTGAATTAGATGGAAGCTTTGACTCTGAATCACAACCTGAGAAGGGGATTGATAAAGGGAAACATATTATTGATGCATAGTCCAACGCCATTGTTTCCATTGCGAAGATCCAGAAGGAGGAACCATAAGATCCAGAGGAGGAGGAGTGTCTCTTCCACTCCCAGATGTTAGTAAAGGGCTTCCCTCTATAGTTCATTGTCGATAATGGTTGTCAAAAGAACCTCATTTCAGCAGACTCTATGAAGCAGTTGGGCTTGCCGATCACATCACACCCACGACCATACACCATTGGGTGGCTTCACCAAGGACGAGATATCTGTGTCAGCCAACAGTGCCACCTTACCTATAGCATCAAGCCCTTCACATATGAGGCATTATGTGACATTTCTCCTCCTGATGTTTCTGATGTATTATTAGGCCAACCATACTTGTGGAAGCGACATGCTGTGTATGAGTCCCGACCTCGCGTTGTTATTGTTACTTTGGGAAATAAGCTCATTTCCCAAACCAGGAAATTTGTTTTTGTGATGATCCTCCCCCAGAGCAAGAATAATACTGTGGCAACAACTTGCAGATAGGGCTCCTCTACATGAAAACAAAAAACGGACATGGTTCTGGAGGAGTACGGGGACATCTTCACCTCACCCACAGGGGTTCCTCTACACTGTTAGGTCAAGCACCCCATTGATCTAACCCCAGGTGTGCCGCTACCCAATGAACCGATCTATCGATGCTCTATTTTGGAGAATGGTAAAATCAAGAGGCAGATTCAGGAGCTTCTATATAAAGGTCACATCCGGCCAAGTTCATCACCCCGTGGGAGCCCGATCGTGTTGGTATAGAAGAAGGATGGGACTTGGAGACCTTGTATTGACTATTGGGCACTAAACAAGATCACTATCTGGAATAGGTACCCAATCCCTCGGATTGATGACCTTGTGGACAAACTTAAAGGGGAAAAATATTTCAGCAAGATTGAATTGATGTCTGGGTATCACCAGGTACCTATCGAACCCTCCGATGTGTGGAAGACTGCCTTCAAAGCTAAGGAGGGCCTTTTCGAATGGCTAGTCATGCCTTTCGGGTTGACGAATGCTCCCACAACCTTCATGAGGTTGATGGACGACATCTTGTGGCCATTCACCAACTCATTTGTAGTGGTGTACTTGGATGACATTTTGATCTTCAGCCAGAATTGTGAAGAGCACCTCCATCACATCCGAAAAGTCCTCCAAACACTGCGACAACACAAGTTGTGTGCCAATTTGGAGAAGTGCACTTTTGGCATGACCCAGATTCAATATCTGGGATACATTATTGATGAAAGTGGAGTGCATGTGGATCCAACCAAGATCTAAGTAATTCGAGATTGGCTAGCCCCAACCACTCTAACAGAGCTTCGCATCTTTCTGGGTCTTGCTATTTTGTATCGCAAGTTCATGTTCGGATTCTCTCATATCACTTGGCCCTTGAGTCAAATCACCAAGGGAGGAGCGAAAGAAAAATTCTTTTCGTCGGAATCTCAACAGAAGGCGTTCGTAGAATTGAAACATTGCCTCTGTTCTTCCCCAGTGCTCACATTACCAGACTTGCAACAACCATTCGAGATCGAGACAGATGCCTCTGAATATGCTATTGGGGAAGTTCTTACTCAACAGGAGCATCCAGTGGCATAACACAGTGAGAAATTGTCCAAAACAGTTTGCAAGTATCCCACTTATGATAGAGAAATGTATTCCATTGTGCAAGCTTGTCAACAATGGAAGCATTACATTTTGGGGAAGGAAACAATCATCCACATAGACCACCGACCCCTACAGTTCATACAGACACAATGGAAGTTGCAGAACGATCGCCATAAGAAGTGGTCCACATATCTACAACAATTTCATTTGAACATCAAGTACAAGAAGTGTAGCACCAATAATGTTGCAGACTGCCTCATTCGACCACTGATTGTGGCACTAACCACCGTTCTCAACTCTTGTGGGGATGAGACTTCTGATTGGCCGCTTCTATACAAGAGCGATCCAGAATTCGGCCACACATACAAGGCACTCTTGGGGGGTACACAAGTTCCAATTTTTCACCTCCAAGATGCATTGTTATGCCACCTGGGACACCTTTGTGTTCCTTAAAGCGAGCATTCCAAGATTATATGGGAAGGAAACTATAGTCAAGTTGTTGGGCATTTCAAGGTCGATAAAACAATAGCAGTACTGTAGAAGCATTTCTATTGGCCGAACCTTCAACAGGATGTTAGGAAGAACATCACATCCTGCACTACTTGTGCTATTACCAAACCGACCATCAAGAAGAAAGGCCTCTATACTCTGTACCTACCACTAGTAGACCTTGGGAATCCATCTCTGTGGATTACATGTCGGGCCTTCCTTCTACTAAGCATGGCAACGTCTATGTTTTCGTGGTCATCGATAGATTCTCGAAGATGGCCATTATGGCAGCCTGCAAGAAGAATATCACAGTTGAAGCCACTGCTAAAATATTCTTTGAATGAGTGTGGGTGAACTTTGGGATCCCACAGTCTATCATATCAGATCAGGACAACAGGTTCCTCAACACATTTTGGTCCAGTCTCTGGTCAATGCTGGACACTAAGTCCATAGCTTTCCATCCCCAAACAAATGACTAGACAATGTTCGTCAATAGGATGATTGTACACATTTTGGGCATGTAAAATTCAAAGAATCCATGCACATGGGATGAGAGCCCCCATATGTAAAACTCATTTATAACTGGGCTCTCCACAGCTCAACCAGCCACAGCCCCTTTCAGGTGGGCTTGGGATTACAGCTGCTATGTCCCATTGACGTAGCCATGCCATTTGCGGCTACTCAGGCCGATTCGGCTCATGGCCAGTCTAAAGTTGACAAAGCAACGATATTCATCGAGTGCATTTAGTACATCCTCCAACAGGTTCATGACATATTGGACAGAGCCAATTCTAAGTACAAGCAATGACATGATCAACATCATGTGCCACACAACTTCTAGGTGGGCGAAAAAGTTTGGCTACATTTGCAGAAAGAGCGCCTCATTGGACCCCACCGCAAGCTTCGCCCGCTCTGATATGGGATGTACACCATAGCCAAGGCTGTAGGGAATAATGCCTTCGAGCTCAGTATTCCACCATTTCTTGGTCAACACCCAAGATTCAATGTGGTCCGCCTTCGTCCCTACTTCCCACCTCTACTGGACACCTCTGACATTGCGGAACAACTCACACCAATAGAGTTAAACCTAAAATACATGGAACATGCCACCACAGATTATATCATGGACATGAAAATCAAGAATATTTGCCAACAGAAGATCCAACTGTATCAGGTTGTCAAAGCTGGCCAACTCCTGCACCAAGTCAAGTGGTTCACCAGGGACCAAGTTCAGCAGAAGTTTCCTCATTTCATGGAGGAACTCAACGCAATGGGGACCATTGCTTCCTAACGGGGGAGGAATGATCCACGTGGATATTGGTGGCTACCCACCTATTCTACTTAGGGCCCCACCATTGTCTCTTTCAATTTTTCAGTTTCGGCACAAATTACTATTTTTAGCAGTTTTTCGAGTCCTGAACTTCTGGATCCGTTTTGAGGCCCTAAACGACGTTTTTTTGGCATCACTTATCCAACTAATATGATTTCAATTTGGAATTGATATTCGCTATAAAAAATTGTAGTCCTCGGATATATATTTCTAGTAATGTATCATGTGCATCAAATGGAGATAGTGTGCCAAAGTTACAACCTCGGGAAGTTGAAACACCAATTTACCCAAACGGGGCCCATAGTTTTAGTGCTTCATCTCCTAGGGTTAGGCTTTTGGATGTTTAGGGTTTTCCATTGTTTCTCTATAATAAATAGGCCCTCGAGCCTCATTGTAACACAGTTTAGAGTCGTACAACTGCCACATATCTTCTTAGAGATAAGCTACCAATGCCCTAGCTAGTTTATTTCCATTCTGTCTGTAAGAAAATTTCAGTTCTTTGATATTAATGAAATGAAGTGTTATTTCCACTGCATGTTTGTATTTATGGCTATATGTGTATTCTGTTGCATTCCTACATAAATTTGGATCATGGAGCAACAATTTTCTCAAGAAGGAGATCAATTTCAAGCACAGTTGAAGTTGCAAGAGCATGAGTTGAAACATAAATTGAAAGATCTAGTTGGCAGATTACAATGTGAGTTTAAGGTTACTAACCAACATAAATATGCTAAATTTCTTGAACATCAATTGAAAGTTGAGGAAGCAACTAATAATATAGTTGATTTGAAAAAGTTTAAACACAAAGCCATTGATAATAATCATCAATTATTTCGCGTACAAGAGGAGTTTTGTAGTAGACTAAGTCTAGATCAAGCTCAACAAAACTTGGCAGATACATTATTCAATAATATGACTGATAAAGAAACAAAATTTAAGGAAGCAGATATGCAAATCACTGAGCTGATAGCCTAGAAAATTGCAGAGAAAAGAGCCACCCCCGACCAACCTCGAATTATTGTAATGTAAAAGAAAACAATCTTGAAATCTTTGAAGAATCACTTGCATAGTTTTAAGGAACTAATTAAAATTTCTTAATAAAGTTGTTCCCCGTTGATACAATCTACAATCCAGGTAGTCAAGTATACAAAGTTAGAAACAAGGGTTTCAAAGGAAAAGCCACCAGAAGTAAATGCACCAAGAAAGAAGGCCCAAGGATGTAGACAAGAGTATCAAAATAAAATCTCACAAATTCATAATATTTACCTGGACTCCATCTGGAGATTTTTGGTCAAACCACAAAGTTACTTTCTCATGAAAAATTAATTGCTGAAAGAATAGTAGAAGAAGTTCCAACTATTGAGGCACATGTATTCAAGTGTGAGGTCAATGTCTAATTCGATCCTCCTATGCAGCTTGTAGACATTTTAGAGATTCATTCACAATGGAAATCATCCAATGTGCCCATATAAGTGTTACTTAGGGTGAAGACTTATTTTATCTTGAAATAAAAACAAACTTTTACTTTCCTATTTTTATATTTTTATGTTAGAAAAACTTGAAGACGATCTTTATCCTCTATTTTGTAATATTATTTAAATAGTAAGATGACCCAACAAATTGTTCGGATTTTTGCTAAGAAAGTAGACTGTGCACTCTTGTAAAGTTATTCTATTAATATATTTATAGGCCATTGTGATTTCACATTTCAACGAAATTGAGCAATTATGGTACTATTGCTTTAATTTTCTTTCTTATTTTCTCATTGAAATCAAAATATTTGTTCTTTACTACTTTGATATCATATGATTGAAGCTAATTACCACTGACTAATCACTCGTTTTTACTAAGGCTTCGAGGCAGGAATATATGTGTGTGAATGTTGTGGATGAATGATGTCTGTTTAACTATTTACAGGAATTGTGGTTTCGTTTACAATGATCTCTTTTAGCTAATAAATATGTAGATCTACATCACATGTTTATTGTTGTTATCTTTATTTGACATATGCCAGACAAAATTCATATATATGTTAGTGTAACGAGATAGTAGTTCTATATTAATTTTATTTTTCTTGCTTTAATTAGGTTGTAATTACAAGATTATTTAAATTATTTCCTTTTAAGGACATTAAGTTTGTTATCCTTTGTAGTAAGTCTCAATTTGTTGTAGCAAATTTCGTTAGTGGTAACCGAGCCCATATTCTGGTCGAAATTGCTACACCAAATGAAAAATGACCGATTTGGGATCGACCAGGTGATTTATCTAGTCTTTATCTGGCTAATTCTGGCCATTAATACGAGGGTTAAGTCGTAAAAGTCATCCAATGTATTAGATGATTAGTATTTTGATAAGATCGTCGATGTGCAAGTAATGGTCAGTCACATTAATTTCATACGAAAACCAATATCGTCAAATAAATGTGGTGTGTTGTGTATTGTAAAGCCATATAGCAGTATGCGTATTACCTGGCACAACATGGAGGACACATGGTATGAGTACCACGTTGTATTGGAATTTGGCTCATATGTTTTTAGAGCTTTTCCCTTTAAGAATTTTGTGCAAAAATAGAAGGCGCGATGAAAATAAAAAGGAAATAAGAAACAAAAGCATAACACTAGAAGGTTAAGTGTATGATAGATAAATGCCGAAAATTCAAAGGGTCAACATTTTTATCATGGTGTATACAAAATGAGGGGTGTTATAAGGCCATAACAGATAGATTAAGTCTCCAAGAGGGACAAGGACAAAGACGTCCATGTAGGTGAAATCCGAGCATAACCCATGTATATACCTTCTGTAGTAGAGCGAAGGGTGCTATTAGCTAGAGATCGAAGGGTGCTATTAGGGAATACACTTATGTTGATTATACCTAGGCCTAATTTTGAGTGGCCAACTTTTCTAGGAATTACCATTGGCTCTTCTTGCAACGTATGGTTTTATGTCATTCAATGATAGAGCATCAAGCTAGGTAAGCTAGGTAAAACATGTCAAGGTATATTATGATATTATCTTAGGATTTTAAATCTTGATCCACATTTCCCTAGATTGGTTGAAGGGAAGTACTACACAACAATTTTTTAATTTAGAGAATTCTTGTCCCATAAATATAAAAAAAGTATAAGTGATGTAAGTTTTTTGGAGTATTCTAGTATAGGTTTTGAGAAAGTATTTGTTTTTCTGATTTTAGAAGATTGTAATAAGTAGTTTTTAAGACATTATGAATTCCAAAATTGGTTGAGCATGTAGTAAAATTTTCCAATATTTTCTTTAATGATCAATCATACTTCTTAGAGATTGGGGTTTCTCCTGATTATGTTTCCAAAATGGATGTTTGTTTCCTCCATTCATTCTTTGCAACAATTCCTCTAGTTGAGTCCTTATGGCACCCAATTCATCTTCTAGCCACACAAGCCTTTGCTGAAGTTTCAAAATGCTATTCATCAACATTAAGATATCAACTTACTGCATATAGCCCTTTCTGCATGCTTTTTCCATTGCCTCCTTGGGAAATTTCTCCTACTCTTACGATTGCAATAGTAACAACTATACAAGGGTATTCCCCTAGACAATAAAAGAAATTAAGCGACACAATGTAACCCCCCCGTCAGTTGTCTGAGACTACTCCAATATAGTTTCATCTAATACCAAATTAATAAGGCCCAAGAAAACACATAAATGGAGACGTGAAAGGTCCCCTAGTAGCTATTTCGACCAAATTGGCTTTAAAAATCCCCACGTAGTTTATTTTTAAATCAATTTCGACTCAAAATAAAAACAACCTCAAAAGGCACTCTATATGAAAAGGAGTCCTGGAAACAAAAATAACAACAAGGTATAAGGAATCCAAAAAAGAATAAACATCTGATAAACCAAACCTCAACAACATTCGCCACATCTAAAAGAAACTAGAGAAAGCCCTTGCCTAGAGATTTTACAAACTAATTCAGAGACGATAGGCCTAGATATAGTGTGTGGGAAGGAATAAGTGAACTAAATCACAAACTCACATTAAATACCTGAAAGGACATTCCCATGCTATTCATCTTAATGGAATTCATTTGTCAATCATCACCATCAATCCATCTAGTATTGAATTGCCCGATATGCAGTAAAAAAAGATGATTCCCATATCAGTTATTGAAATCCACACCCGAGCTCCTTAAATTCCCACTTGTGAGAGTCTAATCCATAGGATTGTGATTCATGATTGCTGCGTTTGACACGCTTTGGAGATTAATATCAACATAGTGTTGAAAACATTTTAAGTTTGGTATGAACTAGAAAGGCTCAAAATGTTATAAAGGAATTGTATTTCGAGTTTATATTTACATGAAATTCTAAAAGAAAATAGCTTTCAAATATAATATCAAAAGTCAGGGAAAAACCTAAAAACCAAAAAGCCTCTTTTCATTACATGTTAGAATTACATAATTTTAATAGTTTCATTTAAAACTTTTTTTTGAACCCAAAGTATAATCTTGGAATACATTTTTTAATAAAATTTATTAAGACCTATACTACTACATTTGGGATAAAAAAATGACGTTAAATACAAATTTAATTTTCATAGAAATCCTTTATGTTTTATGAGCTTTATAGGTGGAAAAAATTAAAAAATAAGAGAAGGAAATAAAAAACACATTCAATTTTATTTACTAAAGGTCATATCATATAATCATGGAGAGGTTAGAGAGTTTTCTTTGATATTAAATATTGAACTAGATTTTAGTTTTGGAATGACGTTGGACTAAATTCCATTTTATTAATATCTTAATTGTCATTTTATCCACATTTATATAATGATATACTGACATTTAAACATTAATTTTATTTCATTAACAATGCGAGGAAAGGAAGAGTTACATTAAACTCAACTTTCATTTCATTTAATAGTAGATACAAGTTCTTTGTGAATTATCGGCTCCTCCTTTAATGTGGATACAGTTAAAACCATGGGGGGAGATTCACATGTGTTACTGAGGGACACTTAAAACATGAGGATACTCTTTCATGATAACCTTGCACAAATTCACTTAAAATTCATGATGCAAACCAAACCCCAAGGTCTTTTATACTCGAACACACACACACACACACACCTTGTTATTCTTGGTCTTGTAGCAACCAAACTTTGTCTAGAAACCATTAAGGTCTTTACACAATCTACTTAAGTAACTATGGGCTGGTGACAAGGCATTATACCAATGTGAGCTCCTTGATCTCGGTGATATGATCACGTTATAGTATTAAATATGGAAAAAATAACCCCACAAATAAAATATGTAAGGGAAAAACACTATTAAAATATTTTCAAAATGACTTTTTACCTTGTAGAAGGCACAAGACTAGTGCTTTGCTTAATTAAAAAAGTTACCCATTTTTAACCTAGAAACATAAATTGACAATGTTTCTATAATGAATATATATTTATATATGAATGGTTAGGTTACAAAACCTTTGTTTAAAATATTTTGAGTATTATAGAAGGGAGGATCCATTTGGCTAATTCCCATCGACTCAGAAAATCAAATTGTTGGTAGTTCACGATAGAATTTTCATTAGAGGGTAGATTTCTAGAGAGGGAGAAAAACTGCAATTGTGGCCACCCCCCTCTTAGTGATGTCATGGGGGTAGCCCCCCCTCCAGAATCCATGAGAACCATGGATCTTGGCAAGTAAAATCTTCGTCATTAGAGTGAGGGAGAAGAAATTTGTGCTGGAACCTAGAGTGCAGACCCCTCTGCCGTCCTTGCTTATGTGACTGGTGAGGGGGCCTTGGAATTGTTGTGAGATGTTGATTTTGACCACTTATCAGAATCACAAAGATTGAATTAGGGGAGACCCAAAACAAGGTGGGGTATTGTAGAAATATAATTTCAACTGCTCAAGAAATTTAATCTAAAATCAAGAGACACAATTCTACTCTATTGATATGCGGAATGAAATTCAAAATTTAGAACAACATGCATATACATGAAATACGTAAAACCACAAATACACATTGATTTCTAGGGGAACTAAACTGGGAAAAACACCTCAAGCCTCTTTGCATTAATCAGATGAATAAAGAATCTATTACAATTGCTAACTCCACCACTAAGCTCAACCAGCAAAAGAATAACTATTATCTCTTCTCAATGAACAACTCTGGCCAACACTTAGCCAAATATAAAATTACCTAGCCTCCTATTTCCTTGTGCAAATTGTGAGGAAATTGGCCCCTAATATTTAGGAATTTTCTCCAAATTGATTGCACAATTCCCAAGGATTGATCACTGATTTCATGCAACACCTGTACACTCAAGACTAGTCTACAACTAATGTTACGTTATCTTGTCATCTCCACTTCAGTTGAGGAATTGGAAAATTCCTTGCTTGCACTAGCTATTTTGGGCTAATTTATCAGTTAACTGACAAATATCTGAGATAGACTATTGTCCCATTGCATAATTGACCTCCAACTGACTCTATCAATAATTAAATGTCAGTTAACTGAATACAACTAAAAATAACTGAACTAGATTAATAAAATTTAGAAATCACACATGCATAACTGAACTCCAAGCCCTCTATCCCTGTCACACTAGTTAACTATCTCCAAGTTATCCTGTTTATGTGGTAATTGATTTTACTCAATTTTAAATTCAAATTGAGCCTTTCTGGATACATTTTTTCAACACCCCCTCTTAGCAAGAAAGATATTTTCCACCACCCCTATCATGCACCTGTGGAATTCTAATTTACCTCTTGAAAATGCCTTTGTCAAGATGTCAACATCTTTCTTCTCAGTTGGAACGTATCATAGCAATGTAATTCTCCTTTATACATAGTCCTGCAAATGATGATACTAGATATAAATGTGTTTGGATTTGTCATGAAATACCATATTCTTATAGAGCTTAATGCAACATTGCTTATCACAATATATCATTGTCGGATCCATCTCTTGACTGAATAGTCCCACAAGTATTTTCCTCATCCAGATTGATTCACATGTTGCTTGACTTGCAACCATGTATTCAACCTTTGCTAAGCTGAGCACCATAAATCTTTGCTTCTTGATGTACCAAGAAATAACTGCGGAGCCAACATTGAAGATAGCATATGATGTGATTTTCCTGTCAGATGGACTCCCTGCATAATCTGCATCGATTAAGCCTTGCAACTTCACTCCCTCTGTCCGTCTATACCATAATACATACTAGGTAGTTCCTTTGAGGTATCGTAACACATGATTTGATTCCTTCCAATATAATTTGGTAGGCCTCACCATAGATTGGCCAATTTGGTTGACGACATAACACATGTCAAGTCATGTGTTCACAAGATACATCAGTGAACCCACAAGCTACCTGTAAATGGTAGCATCAACCTCTTCACTCCACAACATGCAACATAAGTGCAAAGATAATGCTAAGAATCTCAAGGCTATCCACACAACCATTTCTATCGTGCATGAGTGGTCAATGCCACACAAAGGGGCACCTTCTGAATTGGGAAAGAAAGCAAGGCAAAAGGTAGAGTTAGAGAAATCGCAAGTGCAAATGATAATTCAGAGTAACGAACAACTTGCTTCATTCATTGCCAACATTTAGGCCTCATATGCACCATTATACAATAGCATGGATTTCATGGTGAAATCACATAAGATCCCTTCAATTGGCTCACTCATAGAGGCCAAACACAAAAATAAATTCAGGTAGGAGGTAGTCAAATATTTAGACCAAATGAGACAGATTTCCACCAAGAAAGATATGGAGGTGAACAAGAGTAATATGAAGAAATACATTGTTGGTCCTGTCCAGATCAACACTATGTTGCTCCTACTAACGAAGGAAATTAAAACCGGTTCCAAATCAGTCTACGCGGATGCAATGGAGGCTATAGTCCACTTCCAACCTGATATCATAGCACAGATTGGGGAATTCATTGCACAATACAAAGGTTAGCATAAGTATATGATTGAGGAACTACAAGTGGAGGTGGTTGAGCTAGAGTTTCCCCAAACTCAATCTTAACATGTTTTGTCTTATTAGGTTGTCTAGTGACTCTACCCAAATTTTCCTTACATGGGTATGAGAAATATTGTAATATTCTTTTGTATTAGTGAAATTCCAAGTGTAAGTTGTGGAATTTGAAGAGTCATTTGTAATGAATTCTAAAGGTCATGTTTGAAGGAAGTCAAACAGTCATGAGGGGAGTCAAATATCCATGAAGGGAAATGAATAGTCAACCCTTTTGTTATAAATATACCCTCATGAGTCATGTAAAGGGATTTTGGTCGGGCTTTTGGCTTGAGATAAGAAGTTTGGGATTTTTTTGAGAGCCTTGGATTCTCCATAGCATAGAGGGAGTATCTTTCTTTTGAGGAGTAGGCGTTGGATCCACGTTCCACTATTGGGGCTAGTGGTTTGACATTTTTATATGTATGCTTCAAATTTTCACTTTAATAAAAGCACAGATATGGCACGTTTTCATGCATATGTTGTAAATATAGTAGGAATATTATTGTTATGTTTGCAATATATGTTATTTCACTTACGCTTATGCTTTGAATTAGTGTGAATATTGTTGAATGTTTTTTTTTTTGGTATATTTGCATCATGGTTAACTTGTGAACTATTTTGCAGGCTAACTTATGATCTCATTTATTCCCGTGTGTTCCTTTCAAGCTACATACTATTATAGGCTTCTAAGGGGCTCACTCAATTTCTCTTCATTGTGTTAGAAACTTTCATGCATTGCACTTGAACCTCCATGGAGTCACACACTTGTTTTACCAAAGTCACAAATGCATCATTCTATGTATTATTGTAGCCAAGGCATACCACTCAAACTCACCATATTGGCAGTTGGGTCGTATTCTGAATGAGACTGCTACACCAAACAGTGTGAGGTATAATTAGGACTTCATATTAGTGAGATCCCATGAATTTTGGTGGGTCCAACACCATAAAAAAATTTGAAAAAAATTTGTTGTTTGGCTTGAACTTCAGATGGACATAACTTTCACATGTGGAGTCGAATTGAGGTGTTTTTTTGTCATTGGAAATCTCTTTCTGAGCTCTATGGCTTGATGTTGGTTGCACTAATATTTGAGAACTTAATTTTTTAGGCATTTTGGGATCCTCCTGGATCATTCCTCTCCACTAAGAAGCTTTTGGGCCTCCAAAACCCTTATCAATCGACTAGCATGTGAGGGATTTTCTCCCTCAATTTCTCCTTTTCAATCCATTGTGCCTTATTGGAATGAATTCCTTTAAAACCCACTCGAAGGTATTCCACATATCCCCATTGTGAAGTATTCACTCTATTATATAGGATGATATATTCTAGCAACTTGTCCAAGTATTCTAGTGCAAAATCATCCATTGATGGAACTTGACCAACCTCCTTTGGATCCATCATCATGGGTGGTTCACAGAGTTTCAAGTTTTCAACATTAAACGTGGAATACATCTGCATATTTGTTGGATGATCAAGGAGATAAGCATTGTTCCAAATATTCTCTAAGATGGTGAAAGGACCATATATTATTGGTCTCGATTTCTTTCCTTCTCTCTTAATCCTGATGGAGTCATACCCTGTATCCAACCAATAACTGGTGATAAACTCTGTGTTTGTCATGTTGAGATTTATACCATGCTTGAATCTTCTTCAAGTTTTCCTATAATGCTTGATGACTCATTTTGATTCATTGAATGAACTTGTGAACTCTGTCTTCATCACTTCATTCGTTATAATCCTCATCCTTCTCAAAGACAAAATCTAAGGGATATTTCGGCAGGTACCCAAATCATGTCTCAAATGTTGAACTTTGAGTGGAAGAGAACAAGGCCCTATTATGTGCATGTTGTACATAATGGATATGTTCATTCCACAACTTAGGATGCTTTCCACAATACCCTCAGAGCAAATGAACCATTGTTCGATTGATGACCTCTGTCTGTTCATCGGTCTATGGATGGAGTGTTTAGTTTGGTGTTTTTCATCTTCCATAATATTTTCAAAAACTCTCCAATGAATTGAAAGTCTCGATCTGAAATAATGGATGTGGGTAGCCCAAAATGGACCCATACACACTGAAAGAAAATTTGAGTAGTTTGCTCCATAATAATCTTCTTCTTACATGAAAATAAGATACACATATTACTAAATCTATCCACCACGACATACAAATAGTCATGAACCTTTCTTGACAAAGGAAACCCTCCTACAAAGTCCACGGAGATACTCTTCCAAGTATGAGAAGGAACAAGGATAGTGTGTACAAACCCAATTTTCTACTAGTTGGCTTACGAACAAAGCACTTCACACACCCCTTTTCATATTTGGTTATAATTTATTTCATTCGAGGTCAATAAAAAAATATCTACAAGTGAGACAACCTTTCCTACACCAAAATGATTGGACACAAGAGAAGTGTGAGCTTCTTGAATTACATATACTCTTTCACTTGTAGGAATACATAGATTTCCAAGGTGGTAAAATAACTTGTCATAAAAATGGTGGTTATCTACTTGTGATCCATGGGTTAGATTCTCATAAACTACTTTAAAATATTCATCAACAACATATTGTTCAACATAGATTTCATGAGGTAAAGAAACATTTCTCAAAAAAATAGATGCAGAAACAGGAGGTCTAGAGAGCACATCCACTACTTTGTTACTTGTACCCTTTTTGTACTTGATTACCAAATGGAACTGTTGAATGAATCCCATCCACCTGAAATGACGAGCCTATTTCAACTTGGTTTGTGATTGGAGATATTGTAAAGGTTGGTGGTTTGTATGCATGATAGTCTCCTTCCCAATCAAGTAATGCTTCCATTTCTTGACGCTTTGAACAAAAACATAAAACTCCTTGTCATAAGTGGGATAGTTTACAACAGCTTTAGAGAAAGTATCTAAATAGTAACAAATCGATTTTTGATGTTGCATAGACACTGCACCCATGGCATAACCACTAAAATATATCTCGATCTTGAATGGCTGTTGAAGGTCATGCAAGGCTAGTACTGGCATGGTACTGGTCTTTTCCTTTAGGGTGTTGAAATACTTTTACTGCTTTCCTCCCCACTGAAAAGTCTACTTCACACTAGTTAGGGCATGAAAAGGAGATTCTGTGATGGATACGTTCGCTGTGAACCTTCTCTACTACTGAACTGCTCCCAAGAAGCTTCTCACTTCTATTACATTGGTAGGCTTAGGCCATTTAACAATTACTTCAACTTTAGAAGGATCAATCTTCAGTTGACCTCCTCCAAAAATATAACCCAAATGAACCACAAAATTTTTGTCAAATTCACATTTGGAAAATTTTACATACATTTTCTCCTTTTAAAATTTAGTAAGTACTTGTTTGGCATGTTTTACATGATCATCCTAGGTTTTGATAAAGAAAAGTATATCATATAGATACAAAAGTACAAAATCATATAGAAAATGTCAAAAGACATCATTCATTACCCTCATGAATATAGCGATGGAATTTAAAAACCCAAATGGAATTACCAACCACTCAAAAAACCCTTGCTTGGTCTTGAAGGAAATTTTCCACACATCATTCTCTGCAATCCTGATCGGATGGTATCCAATACACAAATCCAACTTAGTGAAGTAGAAAAAATTATTTAATTGATCAAGTAAATCACCTATAAAAGGGATAAGATATTGGTTTTTCATCGTGATATTGTTGAGACCCCAATAATCCATACACAGCCTCCAAGTGCCATATTTTTTTGGCACCAACACAATTGGTTAACCACACAAGGATGAGCTATGTCTAATGCCTCGGTTCAACAATTACTACACTTGCTTCTTGATTTATTCCATTTCAATAGCTAGAAATATTGTACATGCCCACATTTGGCAAAGGGACATCTTGTTGGAGATGAATTTCATGTTGGATCTCCATTTTAGGAGGCAACCCACTTGGTTCCTGAAAAATATTATCATAGTTAGAGACAATATAAAATATTTCTTTCCTTTGAGAGGGACTACAACCTTTGAAAGCATGAGATGCCTCAACATATTTTTCCCTCACAACCATGAGAATACACTTCTTGCTAGATTTTATGAGCCTTTTCATCTGTCTTGCACTGACAAGGGCCGAATTGATCTTCATGCAGTGAGATTTGACAATATATTCCACCCCATTTTTGGTGAGATGGTATTTGTTCTCATGCATAAAAACTAATTTTTTCCTATCATACAAATATGGACTTCCCAAGAATATGCCACAAATATCCAGTGGGACAACATCTAGATCAACCTCATCTATCAAATTTGAAGCAATGACAATCCTAATTCTACATTTCCTGGTGACATTGAGTTTTGCATTGTTGTACAACGAACCAACAGGATAGGGTTTTGGATGAGGTTTGGTTTCCATATCCAAATTCTCAAAAATTTATTCTGAAATCAAATTAACTTGAGAACTCTGATCAAACAATGTATCTATTTTGGTATTCTTAAATAACACTAATATGGAATAATTCACTTATTTTTCATTCATCAACATGAGATTCATTTGTATAAATTTAACTGGCATGATTTGCGAAGCTTGATTTAACATGAAGGGAACTATTACCTTGTGTGTGAACTATTTTAATCTTCATCTCATCACCAAAATTTGATCCAAGATATTGTGGCACTGTAGAAACCGTCTTCTACTTCGCTTTTCCACCATACTTATTTGGCTTCAATTTTGGATGCAACTTCCAACAATGCTCCTCATCATGCCCTTATTTATTGCAATGAGTGAAATATGGATTTACTTCTTCTTCTTTTTTGTTGTCATTGTATTACTATCCTTTCCTCCCTTTTTCCCTTTAAACTTGTTGTTCTGAGGCTTGTATGGTGACTTCTTTGGATGATCTTCCTGTCCATGCTTACCCTTTCTTTCAACACGAATAAATTTCACACTAGCTTCATAAAGAGTAGTGGGATAAAACAAAAATAATGAGTGGAATATAACTATGTAAAGCACTAATATATTTCATCAAAGTATTAGGTGGATCTAAAGGAATAACCAATGCCAATGTTTGCTTCCTAAATTTACTCTATGAAACTTTGAACATTTTAACCTTTTCCTTGTCTTAGATTTTGTCATTCCAATGATGGCTTTGTGTTGGTAACCTAATGGAAATTTTTTTATCTTAATGCAAAAAAAAACTTAGACCATGAAGAAAGGATTTTACCAATACATTGACTACCTTTTTGAAGCTTTCTCTCCCACCATACAAGAATTGTGCCTCTCAGTTGAAGAGATGCCAACTAGACCTTTTTCTCAGCCTCTTTGATTTATTATATTTGAAAATATACTTCAATTTGTCTGAGCCAATTGTTTATATTTTTTACATTAGATTCTCCATTAAATATGAGTAAATCAAATTTTAAATCCAACTTGAAGAATGGATTTTTAGGAGCATCTCTATGTTTTCTAATATAATTATGAGAAGAAGATGAAGAAGTAGAACATTACATGAAGATGGAGATGGAGGTTCTGGAGGGTCTCCTCCATTTTCCTGATTTATCAAAGCATTTCCCTATGATTTCTCTTTCTTGTTCTTTTCCTTCTTTAACAATATCTTCTCATAATCTGCAAGCTATTTATCTACCTTGTTTTCCATGTTGTATAAAGATTTACGAAAATATTTCTCATTATCGGTACAAGCATCATCATCTTCCATTTTCCTACTTTGTGTTGCACCTCCAATATCGAGGTAAAAATAATTGAGTTTTCATTCACCCTTATTTAGTTTGGCCCTTGTTATCATCCACACTAACAATTCACATAAACAAGAATACTATTCTAATACCAACAAGATCCAGGATCTTTGCTTCAATGATGTTAGCATAATTTCATAAAAGAGCATGTAAAACCATGAATGCAAACATTTAAAGAAGAATATACATAGAACGAGACCATAAAGACAATGCACCAAATGTTTGATAATGAAGTTCATCTCATGTGGACTATGTCTTTGAGCCTTGCTTCAATAATGGAGAGGCTTATTCATTCATCTCAGCAAAAATAAAGAAAATTGCATGGAAAAATACATCATTATACCTCAATCCTAGGAGTGACGTGAAAATGGGTTGCTCAATTCCCAAATCTGACTACACCAGTGAAACTGTTGCAAAATTCTGAGTAAAATGAGTATAAACTCAATTGGGTTCTGTCACTATCAATTATGAACCCCCATAGAATCTTTGAGATTCCACGAAAAATTTCATATGGGAATATTCTAGGGAATATGCTCCTCGAAAAATGTGCCTGCATGTAGTTTCGTAGGCCTAGTTCTGCCTACTCCTGGTTCCAAACTGGTCTACGTTATGTCCATCGTCAACCCCCACTATTCCTCCTCCCACTCACAACGTTGTATGAGTTTATAAGGGTCATGGGTGGTGAACCAACCAAAGCCCTCCATGTTGGCGTGTTGGCTGACGTGATAAAAATACTACATTGGTGGGGCTAGGGTCGTGGGTTCTAACCCCGCCAACCCAACTTTTCATTTGTTTTTATTATGATATGTATACAATCCCATTGTAGCATGGGGATCCCTAGGGAAGGCTAGTACATATTAGGAATTTTTAGGGTAGTCAATTGGTGGAATTTCTAATGATTAACAAGTTGATGTAAAGAGAGCTTCAAACTTGCAAATCAAGGTTTGTCAAGACAAAAATCAATTATATGGTAATGCTTTTAAACTTACCTTTTGAATAAGTTTTTCTATTATTTTATAAGAGGCCATGCAAATGAAATATGTAAATTATTGGCAAAATATTAATTGAAAATGTATTGGTATTTTAAAGGTGTACACTTGTTTGGTATGTGAAGCTTGGAGAACAATTCCATCATTAATATGATATTTTGAATTGATCTACTTTGTGGCATCTTTTCTATAGTTATAGTATTAAATTAAACACACACACACATGTGTGTGTGTGATTTATTTTATTACATAGTTTTGTAATTATTTAAATTGAGGGTTTAACACTAGGTGGGGTGTTGTGGTCAGAAGTCTGGTCATTAGAGCTAATTATAGGAATATTTGATATTTTTTTGGTTCCTTAAGCTTCCAAATTTGACACCACCCTAAAGATGGCTCATCTGGGCAGTTTCAAATATTTATTATAACCAAGTCATGGTGTATACTCCCATCTACCCTCATTTTTAGCCTAAGAAGGAGAATATGTTTAATCTTTTAACCTTATGTGACGCAATTTTAGACAATATATTCAATCCACATGCTTATAGTTTCATATTTTAAACCAATTGCATGAGCAATTTTCCATCCTCAAATCTAAATATTTGTAGCAAGGAGTCCACTCTCATATAATTTTCTTGAATAGTATCATTCATTGGTAATCTAATCCTCTTTCCACATCCCAAGATGGAGTCTACACCCACTCTAAATTTATCTCCAACACCTAACTTCCATTCCAAATGTGCCCTAATCACTAGAAAGGCCTTATATTTAATTTAAACATTTTTTATACTCTTTCTTGGGATTTTAACCCAATCTATAAAAGACTCAAGCCATATATATTTATGCTCAATTATTTTCCTCCATTTCCCTTCACATGTAGAAAATTTCCATAGGATTTTTGTTGCCAAGCAACTCCCAAATGATAGGAGTTATTCAATACCCACCCAACCACTTATTTTGGTCAAGTAATGTTTCTCACCTTCACCAAAGGAATTTTCTCATTTTATTTTTTTCTTGAATCAAAGGATTTCTAAGAAAAAAAATCCTAAACCTTTTTAGAACCCCTCTAATAATATATGCCATGTTGACTCATATATCATCTATATGCTATAAGGCTTGCAAAATGTTGCAAATCCTATATCCTGAGTTCAATATAAATTAAATTAGGCGAAGTCAAGTAGGAAAATTTCATTAGTTATGGCATGTAATCTACAACTTGCATGACAGATAATGGCTTGATTATTTCCATTGATGCACCACATGGTTATATTAATAAATGCACATTTATTTATTACACAATTGGTTTCATATGCATAGATTTATATGATGTAGAAAGGAGAAACATGTAGTTGTTTGAAATACATGACATGGCATTCATGAGTAAGATTTATTTTTAGAAGGTTCGTGGTACTTTATCAACAACATATATCTATTTCTTATAGTTTTGCATTTAATCAAGAACCAAATGATTTTAAAAATTTATATATGCTTTAAGGCACGAAGCATAACTTGAATACACTTTTTATATTGTCAAAGGTTATTAATAAAACATGGTTATTGTACTTCTTAAAATATATCCCATGGATCCCCATACTGCTGAGGATGTAGTCTAAGTGTTAATGCGTGTTGTGAACCATGCACCTTGAAAATGATAGAGTCGATAATTACACTCCACTTCAAGGGGAAACCTCCTTTTACAACGAATAAAATATATAAGACAAGATATATATATATATATATATATATATATATATATATATATATATATATATATATATATATATATGAGACGAAGGGTATAATTATAATGAAATGGCACAATGAAAGGTTCCAGCCAACATAACAATATAACAGTAGAAATGTAATAACTCAATATCTAGATTTTAATAAGGGGATTTAGGGTTAACATTGGGCTTAAATAGGGGTTAACATTCCCCTACCCTTCAAACAAGTGTTGTCCTCAACATTCAACTAATTATAGATGTTTTTGCATGAACAATTCATCTCCCAATGTCACATCTTCCATTAGTAGGTTCTTCCATTTGATGAGGTTTTCAGTGTTTTCTTGACTCTTTAACTGCTTAATCCTTGATTCTAAGATTTCTTCTGGTTCTTGTATGTTTTTTCCTTCTTCTTTAATGTTTGTTAAAATAGTTTGGACTATAATATTGTCATTGCTACCCTTTTTAAGCAAGAAACATGGCGGGCTAGATGTTTATGTGAAGATGGAGGCAAATCTAATTTGTAAGCCATACTTCCAATATTTTGCAACACCTTATAGGGGACATAGTACCTCGATGCTAATTTATTGTCCTTATTTTTTTTCTTGATGGATATCTACTTATATGGTTGTAACCTAACCAATACCCAATCCCCCACTTCAAATTCCCTTTCACTATGTTGTTGATTTGCTTGTTGTTTTTTCCTATTTTATGCTATAACCAAGTTGTCCTTCAATATTTTGCAATATTCTTGTTGGTTCCCTATGTGATCATCCATTACTTGAGCATTTACATGCCATTTCAAGGGTGATGTGATCAATATGTGATGATATCCATAAAGTGCCATAAATGTGACATTTTCGATGAAGTGTGGAAGGAATTGTTGTAACACCATTATGCCAAGGGAAACCACTTAACCCATTGTGTTTATTTATCATATTCAAAGAAACATAGATATCCCTTTAAAAATTTATTCATAATCTTAGTTTTCCCATCGTATTGAGGATGGTAAGATGACTTGTGAGCCAATTGAGTACCCACGCAAGAAAATAATCCAGTCTAAAAATTTATAGTGAAAATTGGATCTATGTCACTTATTGAACCCAAAATGCATACTTATAAGGCTTTGTGTATAATTGTTTTTCTTCCAAAAATGTTAATACCATATCAATATTTTTTACATGCTCTTCTTAATATTTGTTGTAGATCAGTATGCCATCAAGAAATAATAACAATTTTTTTCTAAGGGTGGGCTTGAAAATAGAATTCATCAAGCTTTGAAATGTTGAAGGTGCATTAGTAAGTCCAAATGACATAATTAAAAACTCATAATGACCTTAATGTGTTTTAAATGATATTTTTGGAATGTATTTTTACCTCATTCTAATTTGATGATATCTAGAATGGAGATCCAACTTAGTAAAAACAAATTTATCCATGCAATTCATATAATAATTCAACAATTATAGGAATATAAAACTTATATTTGATTGTCATTTTGTTGAGTTGTATGTAATATAGACACATACGCCACAAACCATACTTTTTTATAATTATCATCGTTGTCGTATAGATATCACTTTAGCTAGGTTGAATGATGACAAACTCTAACATTTATTGAATTGTATGCTTAAATTCACTCTTATGTGGATATGAATACCTATAAGGCCTAATATTAGGTGGCACAAATCCAAGGTACAAATTAACAACATGGTCATGATCTTGAGCAAGTGGGAGACCCTTGGGCATCTCTTTAAATACCTTAAAGTGATCGATGAAGACTTTTTGGAGATCCACTAGAGTAGAGGACATAAATGTTTAAACAACTAATGAAAGCAATGTGCAATCACACCATGGTATCTCATTTTTAACAAATTTTTCATGTTATTAGAGATTATAACTTTAGAGGGTTTCCCTTGTATAAATCTAAGCTCAATTTCCTTCCCTTATGAGCAAAATCATATCAAAAGATCTCGAAAATTAAGAGCCATTGTTCCCAATGATTTCAACTATTGGACCCATAATATAACATCAACACTGCTTATTTGTATTGCAATCACAATAATATCTAATAAATAGCCCATCCCCCCCTCCCCATCCCTTATTCAACTTAATACAATGGCACTCCCTTGAAAAATTTATGGTACCTCCATCTACAATCATTATTTGAAATTTTGGTACTGAAAAACAAAGTAGTTAAGAAGTTTTTCCAATTTGTAATTGATTAAGTTATGAGTATTACTATAATTAATCAACATTGTTACCTTTTTCATTTTTATATATCCTTCTATCTCGAGAATTTGTGGAGTATTGATGCTAGTTAGTGCATGACAAGATAATGTTGGAGTAGTCTCTTCTAGCTCTCGATATTATGATAGTTCCAATTATTGATATTCAAAATCGATGTTGAAAAATTTATTGTCGCCACATTATTTCCCCTTATTGTACTTGTTTTCACAATTTAAATATAGTTCATTTTATTTTCTTTCATTCATTATTGAGGTGCCAATATTGTCAGTTTAGGAGAGGAAGCATGATGTTTTCTATATTTATTAGTCACCAGTTTTCTAGTAGCCATATTTTTACTTTCATTTTCCTTGATAGACTGATATAATGCTCTAGGGTTTTAGTTTCAAAGAGATTCACCTCATGTTGGATGATTTCCTTTAAAGTTCCCATAAAGAGGTCTAACAAATTTTCCTTTAAAATGCTCTTTACCTTGAGAACAAACTTAAATGTGATATATAACTAGACCCTTTTGTCGAAGATTTAATAATTGACTAATGAATGTATTTCTCTTAATATCCCCACAATGTGCACAATTCCTCTGTAAAAATGGACCAAGGTACAATATAATATTTTTTCCTTTCACAAAAACTATTGATACCATACGTGTTGATCTTGTACTAAAAATAAGGATGCAATATTTACCTTTTGTAAGGATGTCACTTGGTGTAAATCAAAGTATTGATGTTCCATCTAGAATATCCATGTTACAATATCATTACCATCAAAATTTCTCATATTAATCTTCAGAATGTGGTAGTTCCTTGGTGCTGACTTGAATTCATGATGATGTGGATCTTGGAGTGAAAATTCATGATTATAGTTTTATGATTCAATACATGTGCTCTCCAATTGTGGCAAAATATTTCCTATAGGTGGTTGAGTTGCAAGACAATTGTTATCCTTATTTTCATGATTTCCTTAAATCTCAATATATCTATAGGAAGCCTCTCTAAGAGAATATTTTCTATGTAATTCATGGATTTTTATATTTCTTCCTTGATATATTTTTGTATGCCTTCCTATTTTCATTCATTTACTTTTCCATTTCATTCATCAATTATTGTTTAATTTTTTCATGAGAAATCGATAAATACACCTTTTTTTAACATACTATTATCTATTTTGTTAACCTTCTTCTCTGATTGGGATAACTTAAATTCTAAGTCTTCACTTTTTTCATGAGTCATGGATGAGCCTTAAGGAGGTTTAATTGGTGTCATGGATTTTGTATGTTTCTTCAGAGCTCTATGAGGAAATAATAGTAATAATAATAATAATAATAATCCTCTTTATCACAAATTCTAGTGCCCCAAAAAGAATGGATCTTCTAATAAAAATTTATATCTCTCATAAGTTATATACTTTTAAAACACTAATTTGGAGAGTATCTAAATGCCTTACCTTTTTATTGATATATCTTTGAGATTTGAGCCCTTTTGAATTTGAAAAATTTTCCTATAATAATTTGATACGTCTTTTCTGCAATTCACAATACTAACTGGAAGTTGATGTGCAAAGTGAAAGTTATGGTAACTTTCGCAAAACTTGTTGATTTTTGGCCTCTTCATAACATAAAACTTGAATAGCTTTCCACATGTCTGATTCTTTAAATATAATTATGAAATTTTCACCTAAGACACTTTTTTATGACTCCTCGTACCTTGGAAATTTCATAGTCTAAAGTGTCACAGGAAAAAAGTTATAGCAAAAATTCCATGATATTCATTTGAAACTTATTTCAGGACAATCCACAAGGTCTAACTTCCATAGAGTATATCTATGAAATTATAGCAAACCATAATATAATTTTTTTACAAAATGTACCTTGAGATTTATCCCCGATCAACTCTAATTTCATGGTCTAAAAAATCCTAGGAAAAAAAGTTATAGTGAAAATTCCAAGGTGACTCATTTGAAACAAATTTCAAGGCCAATCACAAGCCCTAAATTCCATAACACATATATTTGAATTATAACAAAACATGTTTTAAATTTTAACCATATCTTCCCTAAGATATCTCCACAATATGCTCAAAATTTCATCATTTGAAATGCCCCAGAACAAAATCTATAGTGATAATTCCAAGATGACTTGTTTGAAGTAGAAAAACCCTTGGATCATGGCTCTTATACCAATGTTACGAACCATGCATCTTAAAAGTTGATAATTACAGTACACTTCGAGGTGGAAAATTCATTTTACAATGAATAGAATATATGAGACAATATAAGACAATCCTAAGACTAAGTATTCTTAAAATATATATAGGAGACAAAGGGTGCAATTATAATGAAATTACACAATGAAAGGTTATAGAAAACATAACAATATAATAATAGAAATGTAAGAACTCAATATCTATGGCTTAATAAGGGGTTTTGGGTTAACATGGGGGATTATATATGGATTAAAAATGTGCCAAAGGTTTCAAATGTTGAACATGGTGTATATGTTAGGGTTCAAGCTTAGCATATATGCTATTGATATGGTAAGAGATTTTCACCTGATGGGCTATACCTGACCCACAATATTGCGTAAGGGTCGTGCATTTAACATTGCATTAATGGTGTGATTTGTCAAAAGCTCAAAATAACATGTGATAGAATCTATGTTAATAATATATGCATCAAATGATTTGATAAGTGGTATGTAAAATAAAGTTGGCAGTGATTTGGTTAAGTTGGAAATGAAGTTGCTTCCTTGCATTAAATTTTGAAGAGACGGATTTAGATTGCTTTACAACTGGCGTGCCTTGGAATTATTTTTTTTGCGTTTCAAAACATGAGGTCGATTGTTTATTGATTATCATAAATATCTAACGATGTTGACATTATGTCTTGTGAATAATTTGGAATTGTTCTGTACTTGGTAGTTTCTCATCTGCTTGCAAAAGGTTTATAAGCTTGGCACTTGTTATTTTTCAATTGGTTAGAATTTAATGCGTGTGTGGTATTACACTTCAATTTTTTATTTTTTGTTATTGAGTTTTAAATTTGACTAGACATTTTAAGAAATCAATAGGGGAAACACTTAGGGTGATTTCTCTTTACTTGATAATTGATTGTGAAGTTATGTAGGTTTCCTTTTACTTTAGTATGTTTTGTTCATCAAAAAATTACCAAAGCCATAAATAGGCTCCAAGCCATGGAAAAAACCCCCCAAGGGGAAAACCCATAAAATTCTTCTCTTCCTATAGAATCATATCAAATGAGGAATTCAAGACCCAAACACCAAGAACAAAACCTTCAGCAAGACCAAGTCAACTCAAGTCAAAACCTTCCAAACCAGCTCCAACTTCAGAATTTTTGTTCCCATCTTCAAAATTTCAGCCCCCATCTTTAGAATTTTGGACCTGCAGTGAATTTGCAACTTCACCCCTATAATAGCTTCATAATTTCACACGTGTGAGGAATTTAGTTTTAAAATTTTAGTAAGGAAGGGCTTCTTTTGACTTGTGCCTTAGTCAAAGAAGAAAATTTGAATCCAGTCTCATAGAAATTCGAGTGAGCTGTTAGTTAACATGTATGATGTGGCCTATCACTATTTTATTTTGATTTAATTCGATTTAGATGGATTTCAATGAGTTGTGGACCAGTTGATGGCTAAAATTAGCTAACTAGTGGAGTTATCTCTAGTGTAACTAATCTCTAGTTTTAGAATAGAGATAGTTGCGAGTCTAGTTGGGTATTTGACTCTCTGTTAACCTAACTTACTCTCAATTAAATAGTTACAACTGCTAAGATTAGCCCTAGTAGGTCATGTAATTCTAATTTCCTATTAATATTGGATGTGTTATCACCTTTTTTTTTTTTTTTTCAAAACATTGTATGTCAACTCTGTTTTGATCATGGTCTAAATAGTTTTGAAAGTAATTTTAGCATGGTTAAGGGTATGTCATATTTTTAGAGGTTTAGTGTTCATCATAAAAATTCAAATAAGGTCTTTATAGGTCCATTCCATAGTAAAAAAGTTCACATTTTTCATTCAAGGGTCATCTAAGTAAGTTTTGGGAAAATTTTCTGCAATTAGCCACAAATCCATAGTTTCGTAGCGCCGTTAGTTCAAGAAGTGAGTTTTGCGCTATGAAAGCGCTGCTACTTTCGTAGCGCAAAGTGTGAAAATTACACTGTGAGCACTACGAAAGTGTGGTTTCTTAGCTTTCGTGTCAAATAAGCCGAGATATGTCAGTTTAAGTTGGGGAATGACATCATAGGGATATGGTGAGTTAGTTAGTTACCAAATTCGATGTACTTACCTGTCCTAAAGTCATCATAGTCATGATAGGATATCAATCAAACATCATTTGGTCATGAGGTGACATCTCTAATTCGAATTTTTTTCCTAATTGAGTCATATCTGTTTCATTTAACTTCACATATGTTGTCCAAGCTCTGAAGCAGTAAGGATAAGTTTGTGGTTGTTATGATTTAAAGACAACTCTCACCAGTATCAAGCGAGGTTGTTCATCATATCAAGCGAGGTTGTTCATCAAATCAAGAGAGGTTTTTTTACAGGTTTTAGAGAAGCTAACAAGTTTTCTTTACAAGAAACATGGCAGAGGAGAAGAAGGTCCACAGAGGGGGACATTTTCTAAGATACGAGCCTGATAATGCAAATGCTGTTATGGAGGATCAAATGGTAATGGAGGCTTTTAGCAAAGCTGGCTGTCTCAAATTTTGTGAAAAGCTGCAGGGTTGCCACACTCAGGTGTCCAAAGAGTTTGCTTTACGTTTCAATGGAACCACTACCAAAGTTGGAATGATAAATATGCCAGTTACACCTGAGATCATAACTGTTGTGACAGAGATACCAAGGGGACAAGAATCTTGGTTTAAAGGTTTTAGGTTCGACATGGAGCCATGCAAGGAATTTATGAAACCTGAATATGTAGACATGGACCTGAAAAATGCAATACCCAGAAGCTTTATCAAGGACAACTATGCAAAGCTGCTATTCAACATTCAAAGATATTTCACATGTGAAGGCAGGTACCATAAAGTTTACACTTATCATTTCAAACTGCTGTTGCATTTCACAGGTATGATATCATTAGATTTACCATTTTACCTGCATAGAAGCCTTGCTAAAATGGCTAACAAAGTCCAAGCTAAATCTGATGGCTGTGAAACATCTCTATTTCATCATGGTTTGATAAAGTTACTGGTTTTGAATGAGCTTCAAAAAATAAATAGGGATTGGTATTCCTTTTTATTTATGAGTGGATTTGAAATGGAAGCCCTAACCCCAGCTAGAAACCCTAAGATTAAGGGGAATCCTTCACCACCAGTAGCAGAATCCAGTCAGCCAGTGGTTACTAAATCAAAGAGGTTTGTAAATTTGAAACCAAGGAAATAGGTTGAAGATAGAACTGAAAAAGCATCAGTGCTTTTTGCAGAAACCCCATCACCTGCAAAACAGAGAGTAGAAACGGTCAAAGAAACAAAACAAAAACAAGTGGCCGGTAAACAGTAGATCCAGAGAAAGACAAGAAGCCAAGCAACAACATCAAAGGGAAAAGCAGCTGTTTCAGTGACAGAGGACAACCCAATGATGAAAGGAAACTTGGATTATATAATTCATGCAATTGATATAGAAGAATCACCCATTGTGCGGGAATATTTAATTGAAGTGGATGGACCCAAACAGAGAAAAATGAAATCAACAAAGAAATTGGAATTTGAAGGTGAGAATGCAGCCTTTATTTTTCAAGCTAGGAAACCTTTAACCATGCATGAAAAGAAACTCCAAGAAGGCAGTAAAGATATCCAAGTAACTATTGAAGCAACCAAAGTACCTGAAGAGGTGGTTGATCTCTCATCACCTATAGTGGAGCATGCAGCCAGCAAGATAATGAAGGGAAAGGAACACATGACAGATTGTCAACTGCTAGAAGAAAGGTTGAAGCTAGAAAACCAAGAGATGGAAATGATGAGAAAGAGGGCCAGAAAGAACATCATTGAAAAGACAAAATTCAAGAGGATGAAGCCTATTTGGGAAGGTCAAACAGTTGCTAAGTCAGAGATCCTAAGCAATGTAGAGCAGTTTTTGACATGGACAGTTCCAACCATTAAAGAAGAAAAAATTGTTAGAGTGTGTTATCACCCAAAAATTCTCAAAACATCATTATGTCAAATCTACTTTTGGTCATGATTTCAAGGAGGTTTAGAAGTCATTTTAAATTTTTAGGGGTTAAGTGATAGGGTTAGATTCTCATTTCCATTCACAAAATAAATTCTAGCAACCTTATTTCATACAATGACAGTCTTATATCATGTTTGGAAAGTCAAATTTTAAACCATTTTGAATAAATTTGATTAAGCCACGAAACCACGTTTTCGTAGCACAGAAAGTGTAAAAAATTTCTTTTGCGCTATGAAAACACTGGTAATTTCATAGCACAAAACCCTAAATTTGCATTGAGCATGCTATGAAATCAAGGATTCGTATAAATTCATGTCAAGTCATCAAATCACTCAAATTTCGTTAATTATTCATCATTAGGTGTCAGCTAGGATTCATTTCTCATGCATGCAACCATTCAAAACCATCATTACATTCGTTGGAGGTCATTTATGTTAGTTATTTTCAAAATTCAAAAGGGGTTGGTCTTTTGTTTCATTGTCTCGTGCAAAGAAGCAATACATGCATGCCCTTTCGAATGGTAAGCTCATGGTAAATTGAAACCCAAGCTTCCTTCATCTTGAAATCAAGCGAGGCTGAGTTCCTAATCAAGTGAGGCTATTTTCGAATGCTAAAGCTTATGTTTGCAGGAAACTAACAGGAGGTGAGGATGCAAATGTTTAAGAATAACCCCTAAATATATCATCTCCAATGCTTGAAGAAGACATAAACAAGGTTTTCAATATTCAGAAGGAAGAGAGCAGCTATGAAGATGTCAAAGACAAACTCAGATTTGCAAATAATGAGATTGATAAGTTGAAGAAAAAGGTGAGAGTGCATGCAGAAGAAAGGGAAAAATTTGAAAGGATGAAAGGACTGTGGGAGATGGAGAAAAATCCAAACCCTGAATTAATTGATAGTCAAGCTCAATTCTTCATATGGACCCTACCTGCAATCAAAGAAGAAAAATTCATTAGGATGGTCAATACCAAGCTAAGGGAAAAAAATAGAAGGCTTAAGAGGAGAGTAGAAGACCTGGAAATACAGCTAGCAAAATTTGAAGATCAACCACAACTAAAATAAGTGCAAACAGTAAGTGTCATCCTTTAACAAATTTTTGAGGTTATGTGGTAATATCTCATTTTTGGAGCTGTTTAAAGTTGATGTGTATGGGTTATGAACGCTGATATACACCTGGAAATATAGTATTAAAGGGTTTAAAACTAAAATTTTGGAAGGAAGCTGTGAAAAGAGAAGACTCAGCAGTTTCGTAGCGTGCTATGAAATTGCTGTAGGATACAATTTGAAGAATTTTTGCAATTTTCAAACGTGAAAAGGGTTTGGTTTTGAGCTTTAATGCTGGTGGGAGGTATATGTAGAATATCAATGAAGATCCAGGAGGTTTGGCACATAAAAATGGAGGTTTGAAGCATGATTTTAAAAGTAAAAGTCTGCGCTACGAAAACAACAGACTCAACAGTTTCGTAGCACAACAATATTGACAGTTTTTGCACCATTTTGGAGGTTCAGGATTTGCACAGCTGGAAGGTTGAATTAAAATGGAGGTTATAAGACATTTGCCACATGTTTTGAGCACCAATTATTCAGTAGTTGGTTCGAATGGACAGAAATGAGGCATTCAGCTATTATACAAGGAACATTCTCCTATTTTGTAGGAATGGATAAGAAGCAGGTTGATGGTATCTAACAGCAAGAAGATAAACAACATCATGGTCGAAGTCTAGAAGAAATAGTTGTCAAGCATAGTTTTTAATGATTAGATAAAGTTGTTAAAGGTTGTTAAGATATAATAAATAGTGTTTTAGTCCTAGTTGTATTAGGACTGTAAGACAAATAGTTTAACTGTCAGTTTGTAAATGAAGTTTGTTTAGAAGTTGATAGGTGTCAAATTCAAATTTCTTCTCAAATTTTTGGAAGGAATCCAAGGATGTAATGACCACACTATAAGAAGGAAGAAATTGAATTGCATAGGGTTGGAAAATGTTATCAGAACTGGCTACTTTTGTAAATACTTTGGAGGAGCTGATATATACAGAAGCAATTTAACTTTTCTGAAGCTAAGATTCTAAGTGTACTTCAGTGAGCTTTATCTTCTATCATGTGTTTTACTTCCATAGTTTTGATGCTTATTACTCAGAATTCATGGGAACATGCTCTGACTTCCTTTAAGTGTTAATTTATGGTGAATTGAGTTCTTAGGTCCTATATGTGGATGGTTTTATTCAATGTTTGATGTTCATTACTTAGAATTCATGGTCATTCATGCTCTAACTTCCTTTAAGTGTTAAGCTTGGATAAATCTTTGTTAAATACTCTCCTTTCAATACCTTGATGTATCATGACTCAGAATTCATGCACACATGCTTTGATTTCCTTTGAACCTCAAGACATTGAGACTTTCCTGAATGTGTCATCCTTTCATTGAAGTATATACAAGCCTCAGTTTTATAAGAAGACCTATTTTGTTATCTTATCCCTATCACTGACTCCATATCCCAATGGTAGATTTTCTTCATATTTCAACCTGCAAACATACAAAACCACAAACCATAGAGTTAGCCATATATCTTTATAGAAAATCATTAACCCTTGAGAGAGACTTCTCAGGCTCAGGAGGCTAAGCCTCAGCTAAAAGATTGGTTTGATATAGTTACAATGAGGTAGTCTGATTAGCAGCCTATCAGGGTCCTATTTTGGTGATAGCATTTTGGTGCGTCTGCTGGGAGTCTGAAGATTATTCATTCCCGAAATCAAGAAGCTGGACTTCTAAAGGTAGCAGGAGCTTAGAATTTGTTAGAGGATGCAAAACTACCTTAGTGACTGCACACATCAAATAACAAATTGGAAGGTGAATCCACTGCTAGAATATCAGTTGCTAGATGAAGTTTCAAGATGAGTTCCATTGCAAGAAAGAATGCTAGGTATGCTCCTATGAATTGGTCTCATATCCCTGGTTTTCCAAATTCTATGCCAAAGGTTGATTGGTTAGATGATCTTCCAATATTCAAAGATGAAACGAAAGATAATGCTGCTCTTCATTTGGTTAGGTTTCATTTGCATGTACATAGTCTTAAGGTTCAGATCCCTGAAGACTATCTTATGAAGATGTTTATGACCACTCTAGAAGGAAAATCATGGTCTTGGTATAAAGGTTTAGCAAATGGTTCATTATATTCTTTGGCTAATTTTCATAATGAATTCTATGAGATGTATAAAGGGTGTCATCCCTCTTTATTGATGGTCAAAGACTGTTGTAAACACTCTGAGAGTTTTATTGAATATTTGGAGAATTTTTATGAAGCTGATGAGTTTATGGATGAGGAAATTTCAGAAGCCCTTCATGACAATACCTTTCATCAACAAGAAGAACACCAAGAAGAAAGGATAATATCTTCCTTAGATGAAAATGAAACCCATCAGGACTTTACTTATGAAAATTATGACACGTCCTCTGAGTTTGAAGAAAATTTGCAGCAGGTTGGTCAATCCTTTGATCATCATGAGTATGAGAATCATTTCAAACAACAAGAAGAAATATTGGAAACTGCTTAATACAAACCTCAGGTACAGGAAAAGGTTGATTACTTATGTCATACTTTTCAGCAACCTACTTCAAAGCATGATCATAATAATGAGGAAAACTACACTATCTGTGGAAATCATTTAGAATGGAAGTTGGATAGCTTATCAAATAATTTTTGTGTGGCTAAAGATCAGTGCTTAGAAATCACAGAATGTTATGAGGATCATCAAACTGATTATGTATTCTGGGACCCTATAGCTAGATACATGAAAGAGTTTTACTCTCCACTTTTTCAGTTTTGTTTTTACCGTAAAGATCAGTTACAATTTCAGTGGCAGTGGTCATCACAATTTCATGGTTTCTTTGAAGTCCGATGTAGTCAAAAAACTCAAATGATAGATAAAACAAATGATTGGATACATTGGAAATTTCACATTGATTAAGCTGAAAGAAGTTGCAGTTGATAGGGTAGGTTGGTAGGAATATACAGATAAGCTCAAGGTTTATTGAGTGTTTTTAGCTAGAACAATTTGAAGCAGATTGGGCAGAATTTCAGGGTTCTCGTTTTTAAGGAATGGATTGCAACACTGGAGCTACCAGTTCTTAGTGTACCATAGGGAAACACTATCCCAAGTGCAGCCACTGTTATCACCCAAACAAATTCTCAAAGCATCATTGTGTAAACTCTGCTTTTGGCCATGGTTTCAAGTAGGTTTTGAGTCATTTTAAGTTTTTAGCGGTTAAGGGATAGGGTTAGAGTCTCATTTCCATTCACAAAATAAGTCTAACATCCTTATTTCATACCTTGATAGTCTCATTCCATGTTTGGAGAGTTAAATTTTTAATCATTTTGAAAAATTTTGGGTTAAGCCACGAAACCATGTTTTTGTAGCGCAGATAGTGGAAAAAACTACTTTTGCACTACGAAAACGTTGGTCATTTCGTAGTGCAAAACCCTGAATTTGCATTGAGCACGCTACGAAATCGGGGATTCGTAGCAAGTTATGTCAAGTCATCAAATCACTCAAATTTCGTTAATTCTTCATCATTAGGTGTCAGCTAGGAGTCATTTCTCATGCATGCAACCATTCAAGACCATCATTACATTCGTTGGAGGTCATTTATGTTAGTTATTTTCAAAATTCAAAAGGGGCTAGTCTTTTGTTTCATTTTCTCATGCAAAGAAGCAATACATACATGCCCTTTCGAATGGTAAGCTCATGGTAAATTGAAACCCAAGCTTCCTTCATCTTGAAATCAAGTGAGGTTGGCAAGCGAGGCTGAGTTCCTAATCAAGTGGGGCTGTTTTCGAATGCTAAAGCTTATGTTTGCAGGAAAATAAGAGGAGGTGAGGATGAATTTTTTTTTGAAGAACCCCTAAATATATCATCTCCAATGTAGAAGAAGACAAAAACAAGGTTTTCAATATTCAGAAGGAAAAGAGAAGCTATGAAGATGTCAAATACAAAATCAGATTTACAAATAATGAGATTAATAAGTTGAAGAAAAAGGTGAGAGTGCATGCAGAAGAAAGGGCAAACTTTGAAAGGATGAAAGGACCGTGGGAGATGGAGAAAAATCCAAACCCTGAATTGATTGATAGTCAAGCTCAATTCTTCATATGGACCCTACCTGCAAACAAAGAAGAAAAATTCATTAGGATGGTCAATACCAAGCTAAGGGAAAAAAATAGAAGGCTTAAGAGGAGAGTAGAAGACCTGGAAATACAGCTAGCACAGTTTGAAGATCATCTAGAGCTAAAATAAGTGCAAATAGTAAGTGTCATCCTTTATCAAATTTTTGAGGTTATGTGGTAATATCTCATTTTTGGAGCTGTTTAAAGTTGATGTTTATGGGTTATGAAAGCTGATATACACTTGGAAATATAGTATTAAAGGGTTGAAAACTAAAATTTTGGAAGGAAGCTGTGAAAAGTGAAGACTCAGCAGTTTTGTAGCACACTACACAACTGCTGAAGGTGACACATAACAATTACGTAGCGCACTACAAAACTGCTATAGGATGCAGTTTGAAGAATTTTTGCAATTTTCAAAGGTGAAAAGGGTTTGGTTTTGATCTTTGATGCTGGTGGGAGGTATATGTAGAATATCAATGAAGATACAGGAGCTTTGGCACATAAAAATGGAGGTTTGAAGCATGATTTTAAAAGGAAAAGTCTGCGCTACGAAAACAGCAGGCTCAACAGTGTCGTAGCGCAATAGTATTGACAGTTTTTGCACCATTTTCGAGGTTCGGGATTTGCACAGCTAGAAGCTCGAATTCAAATGAAGGTTATAAGACATTTTCCACATGTTTTGAGCTCTAGTTCTTCAATAGTTGGTTCGAATGGACAAAAATGAGGCATTCAGCTACTATACAGGGAACATGCTCCTATTTTGCAGGAATGGATAAGAAGCAGGTTGATGGAGTCTAACAACAAGAAGATAAACAAAATCATGGTCGAAGTCTAGAAGATATAGTTGTCAAGCATAGTTTTTAATGATTAGATAAATTTGTTAAAGGTTGTTAAGATATAATAAATAGTGTTTTAGCCCTAGTTGTATTAGGACTATAAGACAGACAGTTTAACTGTTAATTTGTGAATGAAGTTTGTTTAGAAGTTGATAGGTGTCAAATTCAAATTTCTTCTCAAATGTTTGGAAGGAATCCAAGGATGTAATGACCACTCTATAAGAATGAAGAAATCAAATTGGATAGGGTTGGAAAATGTTATCAGAACTAGCTACTTTTGTAAATACTTTGGAGGAGCTGATATATATAGAAGCAGTTTAACTTTTCTGAAGCTGAGATTCTAAGTGTACTTCAGTGAGCTTTATCTTCTATCATGTGTTTTACTTTCATAGTTTTGATGCGTATTACTTATAATTCATGGGAACATGCTCTGACTTTCTTTAAGTGTTAATTTATGGTGAATTGAGTTCTTAGGTCCTATATGTGGATGGTTTTATTCAATGTTCAATGCTTATTGCTCAGAATTCATGGTCATTCATGCTCTGACTTCCTTTAAGTGTTAAGCTTGGATAAATCTCTGTTAAATACTCTCCTTTCAATAGCTTGATGTATCATGACTCAGAATTCATGTACACATGCTTTGATTTCATTTGAAATTCAAGCTATTGAGACTTTCCTAAATGTGTCATCCTTTCATTGAAGTATATACAAGCCTCAGTTTTATAAGAAGAACTATTTTGTTATCTTATCCCTATCACTCACTCCATAGCCCAATGGTAGCTTGTCTTCATATTTCAACCTAAAAAAATACAAAACCACAAACCATAGAGTTAGCCATCTATCTTTATACAAAATCATTAACCCTTGAGAGAGCCCTCTCAGGCTGAGGAGGCTAAGCCTTAGCTAAAATATTGGTTTGAAATAGTTACACTGAGGTGGTCTAATCAGCAGCTTATCAGGGTCCTATTTTGGTGATAACAGAGTGATAAACACCCATTTGAGAGCCAGTAATAGAAATATAAGAGGCCAAGTGGAGGATTTGGAGCTACAATAAAAATAGTCTCAAGATGAACTAAAGAACAGAGGTACAAAATGACAAATTTAAAGCAAACTCAAAATGGAAAATGAGGATTAAATTTTATGAAGGTTATGTTTTTAGTTCATATAGCTGATGGTTTTGATGAGGCCAGTGATTTTATAAATTTGTGGCACCTTTTTGTTTCAAAATTTGAGGAAATCTGGTTAAAACTGCTTACATAGCAGTTTCCTAGCGCATATAGTGCAAAAAGGGTGAAATGCGCTACGAAACTGCTGTAGCAGCTTTTTCACCCTTTCCTTATCAAATTTTGTAAGGAAGATCATGTATTTTGACTTGAAATTTCTAAGGAAGCTATGTCAAGTGAATATCAAAATAACCCTGAAGGAAAAAAAGATAAATTTTGAAGGAAAATAGGTAAAAAGATTGTGCTACGAAACTGTGCTGCTTTCATAGTGCAAGTATGTTTTCACTGTTTTGAGAAATTCAAAGTGAATTTTACTCAACTGGCATGAAGGGATGACTTAGGACATATGCTAATCATGTTCCTGACATCAATTAGCCTCGAATTTATGGGTTATAAGTGGTCATAATATCTCAAGAAACTAAAATAATCCTAAGTCTAAAAACAGGGGAGCAGTTTCCTGATTTGCAAGAGATCAACATCATCAGCATTATGGTCATAACAGGTTGGAACTCATCATCAGGATTTGACTTAATGGAAATATAGGTGGAAAATGATGTAATTAAGTTTAGATAAAACTATTTTTGTTAGAATCAAAAGAGTTCTAATTCTATTTGTAATAGGACTCTATATTAGTTCTACAACCGTGTTTGTAATAAATACCATGTTTTATGGTTAGGATAAGTGTCAAAGCATAGGAATTCAACGTATCTAGTTGTGGAGAAGCTTATCTTATGATGTAAATGATCTATAAAAGATCAAGGAGTCGAAATAGAAATGGTTGGACATTTGTTAGCAAAAGGATTGTGTTTATTGTAAGTGATTGTTTTCAGCTTAATACAATTTTTCTACTTAGACAACTCAAGATTCATGAGGAGTTCTTGTATGTTCTTGTTCTGATGGCATATTTTCAATATTCTATTGCAGTGGTGTTTTCTTATGTTACTCGGAATCCATCAATGATGCTATGACTTCCTTCATAGACAAAATGACTATGTGTTTCACTGTTCTACATGTGTATTCCTTGACTTGAACTCTGATATGCCTTGAATTCCATGCTAGGTAGATTTTTTTGGTTTTTCTGAAGCTATTATGACTCCATAAGCCCAATGTACACTTGCTAATGTGATTTACAACCAGTTTATATCATTTATCTACTTTTATCCGATATAGAGTTAGCCATTTACATATTTATCAAAAATCATAAACCCTTGAGAGAGCCCTCTCAGGTTGAGAAGGCTAAGCCTCAGCCAAAATATTGTTCTGAAACAATTACATGAGATTAACTTGATTGGCAGCCTATCAGGTCTGATTTTGTGATAACGATATGAAGGAACAATTGTAATTCAATATTGTAAAAAGAGTTTTTTTACAGGCTTTAGAATTGGGCAGGCCTATTTCTCTTTGGAATTGCACAAGAAAATAGGAGAAATTCCTATTTTTTAGGGGTTGAATTGCGCTACCAAATAGGAGCTTCCTAGTAGGTTTATTTGGCTAAGTGTTGGGCGATCCTTGAGAGTAGTTTATCAGTATTGTAGGGGCTTCAGGCTTGAAGCAGATTATGTGTAATAAATCAGATTGCTTAGTTGATAATGCAATCAAGAGGGGTTATTCCCATTTGGGTTCCCAAAATAATTTTCTATATGTGATTGATCTATGTGTGATTGTGTTTCTATTCATTGTTTTCTTTCTACAAGATTTTTGTAGAGAAATCCTTTGTATTTTGTGATCAATTTTCTCTCAATAGAAGATGCAAGGTTTCAAGTATTTCCTACATGGTATCAGAGTTGAAAATAATATAGAGACCAAGTTCATTGATAATATTGAAAGCACATTGAAGAGGAGATTAGTTGGTGCATGAATTATACAAGCGTAGGAATCATACCAGTCTATGATTTGAGGACAGAGCATGCCCTAGAAGGGACTTCAAATTTTTGTTCATGGAAGGACAATATGGAGAATATGTTATATGATAATGGAGTTTTGGAATACATCAAGACTAATATTCCTAAACCTCCTGCATCAGATGCACAAAAACTAACTCAATGGAGGAAGGATACTACCAAAGCTAGGAGGATGACCCTAAAAGGAGTTAGAGACCATATTGTTCCAAATTTTCATGGGAATGAGACACCATTTGAAATGTAGAAGGCCCTTACTGATCATTTTGAAAGCAGTAGTGATGACAAAAAAATAGCTTTGAAGGATAAGTTGAGGACATTCAAATGGGCAATAAGGAGACTATTGTTGCATATATACCTAGGTTTTCTCAAGTGAGGTATGAACTTGGAGGTGTTGGAAAATTAGTTCCACCAGTAGATTTGGTGAGAATTTCTCTTCTTGGGCTTCCAAAATCTTGGAAAAGTTTCCAGGATGTTGTGAATGGTAGAGATAAGCTCCCTGATTGGGAGAGATTGTGGTCAAATATCGTGCAGGAACAGATAAGGAGGAATACAAGAGATGGAGTCTCAAATAGGACTGATGAGGAGAATATTTTTTCACTAGCTAGAAAAGGGAAGAAATCCAAGGGAAAGAAGGCCTAATACAAGCCCGAATATAGTCAGAATGGAGGAAAGAAAATAAGGATATTAGCAAGGTCATGTGTTTTCAGTGCCTTGAATTTGCGCATTATGCTACAAAATGTCCAAATAAGAAATCCAACAACCATGTTGGAGCAACAACAAGAGGAGACACTCAATCCTCTCAGTTCAGATTGGATTTTTCTCTAATAGCTTGCATGTCAAGCTCAGTTTGAGGTGGTGTGTGGTATATTGACTCAGGGGCTTCATTCAACATGACAAGGAATAAAGAGTTCTTAAGAAGCTTGGAGGAAAAAGAAATGCAATCACATATCAAGCTTGGAGATTATGGAAAACATATGACCAAAGGAGTTGGTAAAACAAGATTTAAGACGGAGTTTAGTTCCCTCCTCCATATCAAGAATGCGATGTATGTCCCATGATTGAAGAAATACCTTGTCTCAGTAGAAATATTTGAAGAAAAAGGGTATGATGTAATATTCAACAAGGGGAAGGCTTACTCTCAGGCATTCTACTTTAGTTTAGGTCAAGCATATTAGTGTCAAGATCAAAAACCTCTACAAGTTGAGGTGGACGCATATGTAGCCTTGAGCAACAAGGAAAAGTTTGTTCAAGATCAAGATGTTGGAGAGCTTTGGAAAAAGCGCATGGGACATCTACATCAAGGAGACTTCACGATACTCAAGCAAGTCGCCACTAGGCTACCTCAAAGAACCCTTGAGCAGCATGATGTGTACAAGGGTTTCAATCTTGGAAAAAAATGCCAAATCATCCTTCTAGGGTCAAGATATTAGAGCTAGAGCTATTATGGAGAGAGTTCATGCAGATGTTTGTGGCCCCTTCTCCATAGTTTCACTTTATAAGAGAAAGTATTATGTGATATTCATTGATGATTTTTCCCATTAATGTTGGATTTATTTCATGAATAAGAAATATGAGGTCCATTCCAAGTTTTTGGAATTGAAGGCTTTATTGGAAAATGAGACATGGAAGAAAACCAAGTACCCGAGGAATGGTAATGGAGGAGAGTATATCTCAAATGACTTCAAAGATTTATGTGTTAAGGAGGGCATTAGGAGGCAGTTGATTACACCCCATAATCCTTAACATAATGGGGTTGCAGAGAGGAAAAATATGAGTATTTTTGGGGCTTCTAGAGCCATGTTGCATGATTAGGGGTTTCCCTTATTCTTGTAGGCAGATGCATGCAAGACAACTATGTACTTGTAAAATAGGAGTCCTCACAGAGTTCTTGGAATGATTACACATGAGGAGTATTTCACTGGGAGGAAACCAGGTGTCTCTGAATTTCACATTTTTGGATCCATGCTATCTTCTCACGTGTCCAAAGATGACAGGAAGAAGTTGTAGCCTACTATAGAGAGGGGGTTATTTATGGGCTATATTGAGACAATACATGTTTACAAGGTGTACATTCCCTCTCTCAAAAAGATTGTTTTGAGAAGGGATTTGAGATTTGATGAGGATAAAGCCATGAGGATTTCTCTAGAGATAGAGCTGAGCATATCAAAAGATGAGGGGCTTCTAGCTTCCAAGGAGGAGCCTCAATCAAATTCACACAGTCAGTCCTTTCCTAAGTGCAAGAGAGCATTCTAGGAGGATGATGTGGAGTAGCCACATGATGAGGATCAGAGAGAAAGCTCAGTGGAGGCACATACTCACACAATGAATCCCAGATAAGGGAGGAAGAGGACCAAGTTGGTTGAAAAATTGGAGAAGGAAGTTCAGGAGCAAGTTGGACTTATTAGTTCCTCACACAGACAGTGAAAATCACTAGACATATACACATGATACATGTCTCTCATGAAAGAGTTGATAGATTATGAGCCATATTTTTTTGAGAGGTTGCTTCCTAGTAGGCATGGGTGGATGCCATGGTGGATGAGTATGACTCCATCATGAAGAATGATGTTTGGGAGGTTGTTCCTAGACTTGAGAGAAAATCAATCATTGGATCTAGGTGGTTGTATAAGGTGGAGCATGAAACTATTGGTGGTGTTGAGAAGTAAAAGGTCAGGTTTGTGGGCAAGGGCTTCTCTCAAATTGAATGGATTGATTATAAGGAGAACTTTTCCCCAGTGGAAAGGTACTCATTTATCAGGACCATACTTGTATTGGTTGCATAAATTGGGTGGAGGATCCACCAAGTGGATGTGAAGACAAATTTCCTCAATGGAGTGGTTGAGGAGGAGATCTACATAGCGTAGCCAAAGGGATTTGAGACCTTCAACAGAGACACACATGTGTGTAGGCTAAAGAGATCTCTTTATGGGCTCAAGCAATCACCTCATGCATGGTACACTCACAATGATACTTATCTTAGAGGATTGGGCTTCAAAACTATACTACATTATGGTAAATGATAGTATTCTCATATTATTTCTCTACGTGGATGAGTTTGTTCTGACAAGATATAAAAATTTGATCCAGGATTGCAAGGAGGACCTTCCAAGAGAGTTTTAGATGGAGGATATGGGGATGATAAATTATTTCCTTTGATTGGAGGTTTGGTAGGGTGATGGAGAGATATTTTTTGGACAAGGGAAGTACACCTTTGATATTCTTTAGAGATTACACATACAGGATTGAAACCTATGGCTACTCCTCTAGCTACTAAGTGGAGGAAGGAGGAGGCCTCCACAATAGATGCAGTAGATGGTACAATCCACATACAATTTATTGGGTCCTTGATGTACTTAGTGAACACAAGGCCTGCTATTTGTTTTGTAGTAAACCATTTGAGTCAGTCCATGGTGGATACTTCCAAGGTCCACTAGAGAGACACAAAACATGTTTTGAGTTACCCCATAGGCGTATTAGATTTTGGATTGTGGTATATACAAAATGATGGAGTGAGGCTTCAAGGCTTCACAAATGTAGATTGGGCAGGGAGTCCCTCAAATGGGAAGAGAACTTCAGGAGCATTCTTCAGTATTGGGTTAGCTATAGTTTCTTGGTACAACAGGAATTAGAGATCAATTGCACTTAGTTCAGCAGAGGCTAGGTATATGGTTCCTAGTCATGAAACATGCACGACTATTTGGATGAGGAAGATTTTGGTAGGACTCTTCAGTCAGGGGATGTATCATACATTGATCCATTATGATAATCAAATTTTCATAAATGTCTCTAAGAATCCAACATTTCATGATAGGTCCAAGCATATAGACATCAATTACCATAATATTAGAGATTGTGTGCAGAGGAGGGTTGTGATGCTACAATATATTCCTACAGAAGAGTAAGATGCAGACATCTTAACTAGGCCCTATGAAGGGGAAATTTCCACAGAGGTAGGATTGGGGTTGTCCAGAATCCCTTCCTCACTAAGAGGGAGTGTTAAAATTGTAGCAAGTAAGGGATTCTTTTGACTTATTCCTTAGTCAAAGAATAAAATTTGAATTCAGTCTCATAGAAATTTGAATTAGTTTTTAGTTAACATGTGTGATCTAGCTTATCAATTAGATGTATTTTAGTGAGTTGTGGACTAGCTGATGGCTAAAATTAGCTAACTAGTGGAGTTATCTCTAGCTTCTATCAGTCAATTGATATCTAGTTACAATATAGAGATAGTTATGAGTTTAGTTGGGTAGCTGACTTTATGTTAACTCAACTTACTCTTTGTTAACTAGTTGTAGTTGCTAAAATCAACCCTAGAAGATCATGCAATTCGAATTCCCTATTGACATTGGATGAAGGAACAATTGTAATTCATTATTGTACAACATGTTTTGTGTACAAAATCGATAATTGAGCAGACCTGTTTCTCTTGGGAATTGCACAAGGAAGTAGGGGAAATTCCTATTTTTAGGGGCTAAATTGAGCTAGGAAATAGGAGCTTCCTAGCATGTTTATTTGGCTAAGTGTTGGGCAATTCTTGAGAGGCGTTTATCAATATTGCAAGGGCTTCAGGCTTGAAGCAAATTATTTGTAATAGATCAGATTGCTAAGTTCATAGTACAAGCAAGAGGGGTTTTTATGAGTTGGGTTCCCCTGATAAATTTCTATGTGTGATTGTTTTTCTATTCATTGTTTTATTTCCACATAATTTTGGTAGAGAAATATCATGTCTTTTGTGATCAATTTTCTCTCATTATTAGTTGCAAGGTTTCAAGGATTTTCTACATTTATGGCAGATTTTAGGGCATAAACTTCATTTTTCCTTTTTTCTTTCTCTCTCTTTCTTTCAACTCCTTCTTGTCTTGAATGTTGGACTTCTTGTATTGGATATCAAACTTGCTTGGTGGTGCTTCAAATGAGGTCAAGTTGTCTCTATTTATACACATCTAGGAGGTCGAATTACCCTTCTAGGGCTGACTTGGTCTTGTGGGTACAAAAAATACATTTTTATCTCAAATAAATTCCTTTTTCTATTTTATTTTAAAATTCCAAATGGAACTTGACTCAAGAAAAATAATTTCACTTATGAAAAATGTTATTTTGACCCAATAAACCCTAGAAGCATGATGAGATTTTTTGACCTAGATGACCAAATAATTTTAGCATGAAACCCATGCTTATAAAATAATATTTATTTTTCTTCTTTTGAAGTTTACATGAAATATACAATAATATAAGTATAATAGCAACTATGAAGACCGAACCTAGTTACATTTTCTAACACTCCCTCTTAACTAGGGAGGTATTCATAATCCCATAGCATGTACAAGGATAATCTCATACTAAATTGTTTTCAGAAGAAGAGCCAGATTGGTAAGCCATCTTTTAAGCATCAACATAATGACCAACATTGTCAAATACAAACATAGTGAGGTATTTTTTACTAATAAGCTCTAACTCTACACGAGATTAGAGTATAATGTTGGGAAACACAAACACATGGGCACCTCAACCTCTCAAGGCACATACCCTATCCACATGTTCACAAGGTATGTCCTTCCAGGACTTATTCTTATCTTGGATTCCTGATCCTCAAATAATATATGTCCTCTTCGACCACTCTTATATTTTGTTATCGTTCTGTAATTTATGAGATTGTGAGAGTAAACACAGAGGGAAACATGAAAACTTTTTTGGAAGCTGGGATCTAGCCCTGCCAGCTTCAAAAAGGGATCTCTCTATAAATTTTAGCTTTGTTTTATATAAGTTTTAGGCTAGACTGTTATTACTGTGATTTTTTATTTTTTGTGATTTGATTGGATTGTTTGGTTGATTGAAATCTTATAATTCCATTGGGATATGGAGTCTAAAAACTAATTGGATATGCATCAAACTTTGAAGGAGTTTCACAGGGCAAGTTAGGTTTCACTAGTTGGATCTTTCTAAATTTTTAAATGAATATGAAATAGAAGAAATGAAAGGTTCAATAGAAACTAAGGAGCAATTAAGAATTACTTAACTTGAATTCAACAGAAAACATAGAAATTACCTATAGCCAGAATAAGGTGCATATTCAAACAAATCCTATTTGTCACCTTTTTTGTAATGTAATTTAGGTTTTTAAGAAATGACAGTAAAATAAAACAATGATAAACACATGAAAAAAAAAGAACATCACCAATTCGTACACCACATGAATCCTGTGAAGAATGTCCTTGTATTATTGATGTGTCCAAAAACCAGAAAATTAAAATAACTTGCAGAAAATTATATTTAACAATCAACCTGGAATACTTCAAAATGTGAAGTATTTATACAATAATTTACAAAATCATTTAAAAAACAAGGATTGTATAATTAGCACTATTCCAAACAATATAATCGATCTCTGCAGAGTAATAGGCAAGGTGGACAACTGCGTGGAGAGGTGGCTTTGCTTTGGAGGATTTTATTGTTGAATTGGACTTTTTCTATGCTTCACTAGTTGATGTGCTATATAATGTGCTGGCATATCTTCTTACTGCATTCGAATTACTAACCAGTCTAATAATTCACAAAGTTTGTCCCACCTGTCTTCATATCGAATGGTTAACTTAGTTACCTTTTGGTAAATTCCCTCAACCTCAGTATACTTTGCAAATGTTGGCCTAATCATAAAATTATGATTCACTCCATGATGGATAAAGAAATCATTCCCCATGGCTTCTAAGAAATCTCTGCCTGCCATGCTAACTTTGATGTTTTCAAACTTTGAACTGTCTTCGGCTACCTCCTTCAATTTTCTAATATAATATTCATGAGTAATCAATTTTTCATTAATTACAAATAAACTGGGTAGCACTTTATGATTTAGAGCTTCTATCCCGGTGAAAAATCTATTTACTTTGATCTCCAAACTTTGAAATTTATCCTCCAACTGAGTAACAAGATTCATTTTGGTCAAAATATTCTTTACCTCCAAAATTATTTATGTTCTATCATCGATTCCTAAATCATCGAATTCATAACTATTATTAGAATTTAGGAACTTAATGATGTTTGTAGTTGTGGCGGGCAAGTATCCCAGCTATTATTTGATCTCTGCAATGGCCTCTGTTGCTTTCATTGTAAAATACTTTTGCTAAAAAAAAATATGGATACATGGCCGAATTTCAGCCATAATATTAGTCCAAATAATTTCTTTGGCTTGGGCCAAGGTCTGTCCAATAGCTGATTCCGTTTCAGATTTCTGTAGACTCTCAATCAGCTTCTGAGATATTTGAGCTTCAGAAAGGTGTGAAGCTTCACTCCTGGTCTTCTAATCATGTAGCGCCTTGAATTGACCCTGTAATTTTTTAATTTCTTCTGTCTGAATTGAAAAATTCTCCACAACTTTTGTCAGTTGGTCAGCACCCTTAGCAGGCTGTGTAGTAGGTGTAGTGGAGGTTGCAGCTGCTATGGTGGGAATTGGTGTAAGAGGTACAAAATATAGGGGAATCATGGATAGTTTTTCACTTTTCTCCTTTTCCTCGATCATTTTCTCTAGCTCAGTTTCCATCTGTCTTATCTGAGCTTTCTGTTCTATGGTTAGCTTCATCATGTCACTTTTCTGAGTCTGTGTTTCTTCAATATTCTTTGTGAGAGGATCTTCAGTGGCTGGTAACTTCAACTGCTTCTTCAATGCTGCAATTTCAACATTCTTTTTCTTGATCAATTTCTCTATAGCTTTCATGTTTGCAGGATCATAACCCATCTTCACTACTAAATCCCTGGTGTCCTTTGCAAGAGAAGAAATCCTTTCCATCTTCAATTATGACTGAGTATTAGAAAGTGAAACCTATAATTTGGAAACAATCATAGTAGTGTTGGTTAGAGTGGAGTAAATCATTTCACTTTTTTGTTTATGCATCTCCATTTATTTTGTGTCAAACTCAGAAGTTGTCTTCTTGCAATCTGATGCTAATTTAGGCTGTGAAATTTGGGCCTCAAGGAAGGCCATCTACATCTTCCCCTTCTCTGAATCAAAAAATTAGAGTAAAATGCTTTGGGAGCTAGAAGTATTCTTCCAAAATTGAGCATATGTTCTATTCTTAAGAATCTCATTCTTAAGTTTTATTTCCCTGACTCTGTAAAAAATGGTCTTCTCTTTCTCCCTTTGAAATTTTTTTGTTGTCTGGACAATATATTGATACTCTTGGTATACTGAAGGCATTGTGGGAGATGCAGAAAAATTGCCAGCTGCTCGAGAGGAAGATGGTGTTTCCTTGATTATCATGGCCACTTCTTGTTCTGAACCTTTCTCTGAATCTTCCTTTGGATTCAACTTCGTCCTATTCCTATACAAAATTTTTAATTCCTTCCTTGCACTGTATGTCATTGAAGGTGAATCTTCTTCCCTTTGTCTTTTGGCTGCTTTCTCTTGTGGAACAAGAGTCTGTGAAGTGGATGTAGAAACAAGATGCTCCTCAGCTTCATATAAGGTATTCTCTGCCCAAGTTAGCTGGTTCACATATCTCTCAATTTCAGGCCTCTGGGTATGAGTGTATGGAGTAGTTTTATTTTCTACTCTCAATCTGGAAATAATACTCAAAGGGTCATAAGACCATGTAAAACTTAGGCTGAACTTCATCTCCTTGAGAAGCTTATCTGCTTCTTCTCCTGCTGATCTATTGTTACATACGAAGGATCCAATGTGTGTCTTGATCCTAAATTGTGATTTATTTTTTGCTGACACAGAGTGTATCTCATCTGAACTTAGCATTTGTATGATGTATTCAAGTGCAAAAATCCTCTTGGGGAGGTATTTTGGCAGTTTGTATGGTGCCAACTCACACCCATACACTCTGATTTTTGTGTATTTTTGGTACAAGTACCAGTCTCCAGTATTTTCTTGATCTGTTTGATGAAAATTTATTTTATTTTCCTCACTGATCCTAGGCTCTGCTGAACTGTTTAGTACACTCATGGCTGGGTGGAAAAAATTTTCAATGTATTGCTTGTAGGTAAAATCTTCCTATTCCTTCATCACTAAAGAAGTCCAAAATATGACTGACTGTTGGTTTCCCTCTTCATCTAATTTCTGCATGGAAAATTTAAATCTTTCTTCTTGATAATATAAAAACATATAGACCAAAATTGAAGTGTATTTGAACGTTTCCTCATTTTGAAACTTTAGAAGTTTTTCATGAATGTTATCCACCAGAAATTGACTGAAATTAAAGATAATATAAGGCTTGCTATCTGTGGAAAATATGGAAATGAAACCTAAATGGGTTCATATACCCACTGATTAGAATAATAACCTAGAATATATGATATTACAGTTATAATTTTTTTGGATTGATCAGGGAAGATTGAGGAAGGATACAGTGGGTTTTTTCTTTGTAATTGGGTATTTTCTAGTAGGTAAAGGTCGAAAATCACAGCTCTCTTGGAAATCTTCTGGTATAATTTTGTTAAGGCTTCTAATGAAAATGATGTACTATTTTCCAAAAAGGGGGCTTGCATCATTTGGTCTATGGATTTGGCAATAATGGTGAAGAGGATTTCACTAGTAGGGGCTATAATTGCTCATTGATTGGGGACATAACATGCTTGACATCTTCTGGTGAATTCTGGAGAATTAAATTTTTGAGGAAAAATATAGTGAGGGATATTGGGCTCCTAGAGTCCAATTTCATCTGTTTTATCTAGAAATTTGTCTTTGAGCCAATAGTAGAGTTTGAAGAGTTCGACAGTAGAGTTCAAAGAGTTCGAACTTGCACTGTGTCTCGAAGATTTTGTAGTCCCTATCAGCTAAGGGGATATGGTATAAATAAATTGGGGGACGAACCAAGGTATTGATAGAGTCCTCCTGGTTCTTCTTCTTCTTTGGAGGCATATTTATCAATGCACAAAATTAACAGAATCGGGATGAATGGTTTACAGGGACTGTATTTTAGGTTTGTAGCTGATTAGGAGAGGGAAATGAGAGGTTGTTGCTTGATCACAAGTTTTGATTAGTTGGTGAAGTTGATGGCGTATTGGAAAAACCTGAAAATTAAAATCAATTTGCAGATAATATGCAACAGAAAGGTGAAATGAAGACGGGTTCAGGGTTTCAAAGGAATGGCAGGTTTTCCATTACAGGTTGGCATGAGTCTGTTAGATTCAAATGGTTACTTGAGAGAATTTAATGTGTAAACAGTAAATTCTCAGGAAAAGAATTGATTTGGAAATGGTTAGGAGTACGTGGTGTAAGGATAGTGGTAGAAGAAGCAGGGTAGGGACAACAAGAAATAGCTGAGGGGGAAGTGGTTTTTGGAGGGGCTCGAGAGAAATTAGTGGTTTTAGGCAGGGGGTACGAAATGTGGGGAGGACGCCATGTAGCATGGGACCTGGTAGGGGAATACCACCTTTCATATCCCCCCAACAATAAAGATAGGATAGATGGGGGGTACAAAACTTAATGTGTGTCGTCGATCTGCTGTGTTGGATGATCCTGTGACTAAGAAGTGTGCACCTTTTAACCATAACATGAAAAAAGAATTTTTCGTGTAATAAATTTGATTTTTATTGAAAACTTTGGATAAGAGTACATATGAAACATAATATTATCCTTTTGCACGTGTTTATATAATGCTTTTAAAACTTAGGCTAAAATGCAAAGATTGTTATTTTTGAAACAAAATTATTTCTTCCTACCCTTTTAACTCTAATTTTTCTAAGCTAACATTTTTTATTTCTTCCCAAGGGTGCATTTAGACTAGAAAACCCACATTTTCTTCTTATGAAAACTAAAATCTATTCAATCCTATCCCATATTTCTCCTATTGATTCAACTTAAATAATTGAACCAATGTCATTTTCTACCTAACTATTGATTTTCCAAGATTAAACCATTTGAAAAATCTTTATTCTCCGGTCTAATTTTACAGAAATTTAAACTTGTTTAACCATGATTAAGTTGTATGATTAAACAAATAACTAGTCATTGTGGCATTTTAAACAAGCTGCACACAACCTTACTTTATTTGACAGAAAGAAATTATCCATCAGTAGTGGCATTTAAATTTGCAGCATTTTCAGTATTATTTTTCTTTTGTTATTCTTTTGTGGGTTTCTCAACTCATTTTTTATTATTTTCAATGTTTTCTTTATTTTTCTTTTTGTCTCTTTATTCATATTTAAAAATACCCTCTTTTCATTTTCTTTTATATGTTTTTTCTAGAAATCATTTTCAAATTGAAAAATTATTTACAATATCAAATATCTGAGATAAAATACTCAATCACCTTGAGATCCTATAAATTATAGGACCCTAACAGTGGCTCCAGCTGGGAATGGCACTCTCCATGCGAGGTTCCAAGAACCTTTGATCAGTAGCCTTGAATGTTCTATTTTGGCAATGTCTGCACCTGATTTTTTTTGTTGTTGTAGTAATTATGGTAGCATATCAATCAAAAGCTTAGGGCCTTCTCTGCGGGCTTCAACTTCTGTCAATAGCTCACCCAATCAAAATAGTAAGGAAAATGATATTTACAATGATTTCATTTAAGAAAAAACCTCTATTGCTAAGAGAAATAATGCTTCAACATTCTACCATTCATAGGTCCATCAGAAATTTCTGTTCCATCTAAATCTTTGAGAAAGAATGCATTGTGACCTCTGAAAGCATAAATGATATATGATCCTTTCCAAAGGTTTTCAACTTTCCCATGCTTTCCCTTGTCCTCTCTTCTAGAATCCCACTTTAAAACACTATCACCTAAATTGAAATCATCTGCATTAGTTCTTCTGTAAAAAAAAATTTGATATTCTCCTAGATAACCTATGTTTTATTGTAGATTTATTCCCTGGATTGTTGCAGTTGAATGGTCTACTTTATCCTCCTTTGAGTATCATTTGGCTCAACCTACAATTCTTGAATTATATTTATAATTGGAACTCCTAAAGAGGATGGAAAAAAACATCCATCCCATAAACCAATTGGTATGGTGACATGCCAATTGATTTCTTTGTAGTAAGCCTATCATCCCAAAGTGCATTTATCAGCTTATTGTGCCATGAATTTTTGTTATCTTCTAGCAGATTTTTTACAATGTTGACCAGACCCTTATTGAAGATTTAGCTAGCTCATTAACCTGAGGGTAATAAGCAGTTGAATGTCCCAAATTAATATGATATCTATTGTAGAAATCTATCGTTTTCTTATATTTAAAGGTTGTATCATTATATGTAATGAGCTTATTTGGACATCCAAATTGGTTTCCAGAAATTTGATAATTACAGCATCAGTTGCTAGTCTGGAAGGTGTGGCCTCAATCCATTTGGTGAAGTATTCAGTGGCTATGAGGATCCATTTATGTTGGGCAGAGGATGGTGGATGGATTTCTCCAATGAAATCCAAACCCCATTGTTGGAAAGGGCTTTCAACAGATATGGATTTTAAATGAATAGCAAATAGTTTTCTTTTTCCCTCAAATATTTGGAATTTGTGGCAAGAGGCTACTTTCTTATGGACATCAGGGAAAGGGGTAGGGCAGTAAAAAAATTCTCTAAGGATCTTGTTATAATTGGTTTTCCAGTACAAATTTCTATCGCAGTCACCTTCATGAAATTCATGCATGGTTATTTCTGCATCATCCTTAAATAACATTTCAATAAGATACCACTAGCATATTTCCAATATAAAACATTATCTATGATGCAAAATTTCACTACTCTTAACTTTAGAAATCTAGCCTTTGTCTTAGTGAAACTAGGAGGAAGATTTAAATTGAATAAAACAAAAATGAGGTTTGCATACCAAGGTGAGGTCATAAAATCCTCATCAATTTGTGGAGTCACCTGCTCCTCTTGATCATCTAATGCAGCTACAAAGTTGATATCCAATGCATGAAAGTTAGACTCAACCATCAATTTGACTAGTCCTTGTCCTTTGATAAGCTTCGTGGGTTTGATTTCTATGTCATTTTCAAGAATGATGAAAATATATTCACCTCTTTTACTAAATGGTCCATTTTGAGTTAAAATATCCTTAACCATAGAATTTGGTGCATAAGAAATCATATGAGAATGGAGGATATATACTCTGAAATCTTTGATTTCTTTTATTAGGGCAAAGGCTCGTTTTTCCATTATGTTATATTTCAATGCAGCATCCCTTAAAGCCTTACTAAAGAATGCAATGGGTTGTTCATATCCCTCGTTTTTTTTTCTGTAAGAGCACAACTGCAACAGTGTGTTTAGATGCAAATGAAAATATTATAAAATCTTTGGTAAAATCTGGACTGATCAGGACTGGTGCTTTTGTCAATGCTTGTTTTATTTGATCAAATGATTTCCTAGCTTTAATGTTTCTAGGATGACTGCTTTTCAAGATAGATTCAATTCTACTGGAATCAATCCTAATGCATTCTTTAGAAATGATATGACCTAGAAGTTTTCCTTCTCCAAGGCCAAAAAGTGTTTTCTTAGGATTTAGTGAAATTCCAAACTTCCTACATTTCTCAAAAACTCTTCTCAGACGTAATAAATGTTCTTCATCAATTTTTGAATAAGCATTGATGTCATTTAGATATATAATAATAAATCTTCCAATTTCATCAGCAAAAGCAATATCCATTTCCCTTTGAAATGTGGCTCCAACATTCATTAACCCAAAGGGCATCTTCACATACATGAAGGTACCCCATGGAGTAGTAAAAGCTATTTTATCCTGATCATGAGGGTGAACTAAAACTTGGTTGTAGCCTAACAAGAAATCCAACTAGATTCAACTACCTTTTGTAAAATGTGATCCATTTTTTGCAAAGGGTAGTTGTCTATTAGTGAGACTTTATTAAGGTTTTAAAAATCTATGCATAATCTGATTTCACCTCTTTTCTTCCTTGTTGGTACTATATTGGAAACCCATTTATAGTACCTAAGAGGAACTATGATTTTAGCATCATACATCTTCTTGATTTCTTTCTCAATTAAAGGCATCAATACTTGATTTATTCTTCGATTTTTTTTCTTAAAGGGTTTTTGATCCTCTTTGATTGGAATTTTATGTTGTATAATACTAGTATCATAAGATTTGAGATCTTCATAGCTCCAGGCAAAGACATCAGTGAATCCTTTTGACAAAGCAATTTATTTATGCTTTTCAGCAAATGGTAGTGACTTGGGACAATTTTATCATTTTGGGTCTTTTTCACAACCTATGTTGCATTCTTCTACATCTGCCCCTATGGGTTCAATCTTAGGTTTCTTAGCTACATCGTTGAAATCAAAAAATTCTTCTAATGGAACCAAACCTCTAGGTAAAACATTATCCTTTAACTGAAGTATTTCAAATTATTATTTATCATGAACTATTTCAAGCAATTCTACTTTATTTACATATTTATATACATGTGTATTTACATCTGTGTTGCCTAATTGATTTCCTAGATCAAAATGTACAACTATTTTATCTTCTAAATCACACTCTATATCTATATTATCTTCTTCGAACTCATCCTTAGATTGATTTTTTTTTTCAATTTTCTTATCATTGCCAAACACTTTCCAATACCTAGCATTGTCTGGAACAATTGGTTGATGTTTCACTTCCACTGTATATTTTCAATTGGGATGAGGCATTTTACAGGTATTGGCTGAAAAAGCCAGACTATTTGCAAGGATATTTTGATTTCTAGGAATTGCAGAAAGGTCATATTTCAAAAAAATCTCTAGAAAATACATCGCAACATTTCTGTATGCTCTTAATCTAGGGTGTTTTGTAGAGTATTCTCCTTTAATTTTTTTTATGATTAGATCAGAATCCCCATGAATAGAAATTCTTTTTGCACCCAATTTTTTTAGTAATTGTAATCTTAGAATTAGTGCTTCATACTCAGCTATATTATTAGTGCATTAAAAATTAAGCTTGTATGAAAGTCCTTTAGCATGATTATTTTCTATATTTGAAACCCACACTCCTGCTCTAGAACCCCCTTTGCTACAAGAAAAAGTCCATGTTCCAAAGAGGTTCAAGCTGAGTGTCTTGTTCCACTGTCTGTGTTTGGTTTTCATCTATTTCACAAATATCAATTTCTGAATTAGCAACCTGAGTATTGATATCTCCATCATTATAGATAATGAAAGAGTCTAAATATGAATGGACAGAATAAAGTGGATATTTGTGTGGTTTATCCTGACTACTCACCATGAATTTCATCAAGGTTTCCCTGTATATTCTCCTTTGCTGACCAAACACTAGTATGGTAGAAAAAGTCATATCCATTTTTAGGGTCCCTTATAACATTTCTCCCTATGAGCATGGCAACAACATGCCATACTTAGGGGGTATATATGCTACCACTATATCCATCACCAAAATTTTGGCTGGGATTTGAGCCAAAGTAACACACAGATCTTTTATAAGACCTAATTATCTTACTTTACAAAATTCAAAAGTATAAATCCTTATATGGTCTAGTAATGCCAAGTCCTAGTTTTTCCATGACATCCTTCGGCATTAAATTATGTGAAGCACCTGAATCTAACATGGCATTATGGAGAATCTTATCATGAACATTTAGGCTAACATAGAATGGAGGAACACCCTCTTCTTGAGGTTTTCCATCAAATTCTGGTCCGAATAAGGGTTCGGGTTGGTCATCATTCAAATTGACAGTATCTGTGTTTTCCCCTATCTTTAGAGATTTTATTACTTGAGATCTATACACATTTTTATTCATTAACTCTGTTAGAGGAATGAGAATTTTGAGTTTTTCTAACTCATTCTCAATATTGAAGGATGTTTGAACCTTACTCATGTTTAGGAAATCAGATTTGTCAGCAACTTCTTTTGGGATAGGTTATTTTTGCTGACTAGTGGTTGGGATATTATTTTGAGTAGTTTTAGAAGTACTATCAACTATGTTTTTGGTAGGTGTTTCTATTTTCCTTTTGCCTTAATTTTCAACAGTTTTCTTGGCAGGAATGTCTGTGATTTTTTTAACAACAGTATCTGAGGTTTTCTTAGCATGAATATCATAATTCTTTTTATTGGGGGTGTCTGAAGCTTTCTTAATCCTAAGGTTTTATTTTCTATGGAATTCCATAATAGCAATCACAAATCCCTTTTTATAATCATTCGAGTCCTCAGAATCAAGCTTAGTTTTAGAAAGTTGAAAAATCTCTTGTTCTTCTTGAGTAAGAAAAAATGTTTCATCATCATTAATACCCATCAAATTTATTTTATTATCTTTTACCTCTTCAACTAAAATTTATTTTATTATATTTTACCTCTTCAACTATTTCCCCTTCATCATCAGCATAATTCTCTTGAAAAGGAGGTCTAATTTGTTGGTTTGGTCCCCTTTGTTCCCTTTGTTTGATTTGGGGTGGATTTCTCCTAACATTTTGATTACGGTTTTAAGGGCTAGACTGATTTTCTCTTAGGGGAGATCTATCTATTAGATTAATCCTTTCCATCATTCTCTCTACTATTCTGACTAAAGAGTCTATTTTAGCATCAACAGAAGACGTTGATGGTTCTTATTTCGTTGTCACTCTCCTTTTAGTTCGTATCCTAGATATTTTTGCTAATGAATTGGCTTCTACAATCACTGCATATCTTTGCATTTCTTCTAATGTTGCAGAGTTTATCTCTATTAGATGAAAAGACATGTCTGCCTCAAAGCCATCAGGGAATTTTATTAAGTCTAAACCTTGTGGTGGTTTAATGTTTGCAGGAATTGCATTGTAAACACTATTGAATCTAGTGTAATAATCTTGGAAACTTTCCCAAGGTGCCCTCCTAATACTTTCATATTATAGTAGAATCTGAAGAGGGTTCTTTTTCACTTCCTATAAATTAAGGTATGCTTGATTAAATTCAGGGATATGATTAATGCTAGTAGGTGGCAAGGCTTTAAACCATTTCCTATCTTCTCCAGTAAGACTTTGAGCAAACAACCTCATTTTAACATTTTCTTCATCTAATTCTTGAAGATAAAAAATATCATTCATCCTATCCACATGTTGTTGAACAGTAATAGGTCGAGTACCATCAAACTGGGGGATCCTAGTTTGATAATCCTATGAAATTTTTGCCAAAGGACCTTGAAGAACAAGTGGAGCATATCTTGCTGCCATTATGGGTATACAAGGATGGAAAATATGTGGATTGATTGAAGGTGGTGGTTGAATGAAAGGCAAAGGCTGAATGAAGGGTGGAGACTGAATCAGAGGTGGAGGTTGAACTAAAGTTTGAGGTTGTGGTGAAGATGTAGGCTAAATTGTGGGTGAATATTTGGGGGAAGATGGAGTTTGAGTTGCTTGGTGAGAGATTACAGGGTTGGTAGTGGAAACTACAAAAGGAGTGGGACTAGATGATCTTGGATGAACAAATTGTGATGAGGTAGATGAAACTGGAAAAGAAGTTAAGGCAGAGAGTTCAACAGATTTTTGGATGTATGCATCATGGACAGAAAATTCAAGGCCGAAACTAAACCTTGTAATTTATCAAAATCTTGAAGGATTTGAAGGTCAATATTAGGTTGGGTAGATTGTACTTCAATAGAATGACGTCGTAAGGTAGATTGATCTACCACAGTTTGGTCTACCCAATTGGCTGAATTAGTTATAAATAAACTATGTTCAAAAGGAAAATCAAATTCAATATAATGTAAAGTAACAAAATCCTTTGGAAGAGAATCTACCCTAGGGGGAGGACTACTACTTCTTTGGTTCTCAGCTATAATTTTTTTTCTTAGCAATTTTTCAGGATCATCAATAATAGCTGTAGGTTTGGGATCAAGATGAGATCTAGTGTAAGCTCTTTTGGAAGCCAGAATTAAAATATAAGCACACACAGACTTTCTATTTACAAAAATGAAACGGAAACAATCTCTCGAAATATTCCTAAAATACACTTTTCCTAACGAGGGCAATGAATTCGAAGAAAATTACAATATTTTCAATTTTCCCTAGTATGGTTGCCACTATGTTATCATTTTTGAATTTATGAGATCGTGAGAGTAAATACATAGGACAACATCAAAACTGCTTTGGAAGCTGGGATCTAGCCCTGCCAGCTTCAAAGAGGGATCTCTCTGTAAATTTTAGCTTGGTTTTATATAAGTTTTAGGCTAGTTATTACTGTGAAAATTGTTTGTTTGTTTGTGATTTGATTGGATTTTTTGGTTGATTGAAATATTATAATTCCATTGGGATATGGAGTCTAAAAATCAAGTGGATCCGCATCAAAATTTGGAGTTTCACAGGGAAAACTAGGTTGCACTAGTTGGATCTTTTTGAATTTTTAAATGAATATGAAACAAAAGAAATGAAAGGTTCAATAGAAACTAAGGAACAATTAAGAATTCCTTAATTTGAATTCAGCAGAAAACATAGAAATTACCTACAACTAGAATAGGGTGCATATTCCAACAAATCCTATTTGTCACCGTTTTTGTAATATAATTTAGATTTTTAAGAAATGAAAGTGAAATAAACAATGAATAAACACATGAATAGAAGAAAAACATCACCAATTCGTACACCACATGAATCCTGTGAAGAATGTCCCTGTATTATTGATGCGTCCAGCAACCCAAAAGTTACAATAACTTAGAGAAAATTATATTCAACAATCAACTTGGAATACTTCAAAATGTGAAGTATTTATACAATAATTTACAAAATCATTACAAAATCGTTGTCTCAATAGACAACGTATAATTAGCACTATTCTTGTTAAACACCATGTTGAAGCACACACATGGTGTGCTAAGGAAAGAAAGAATGCACACACTGAAGACTAAACACACAATGAAAGATAAGCGTGAGGCTTTCTTATTTTCTATTATACAAAGATGTACATTTATAGTACAATGGTGTGACTCTTGGTTTCACATTCCAAGGTCACTTGGACTCCATTGTGACTTTTCGCATTCCACACCTACCCATGTAGGATTAGGTGTTCCAACATCCCCCTTAATCCGAAGGGGTATGTGTGAGTCCAAGAAAAGAGTTGTAATACAAATCTGCAAAGTATACATGGCAGCACTTGGCTGAATCAACTCTCTGAAATGTTGGAAAAAAGAGGTGGTTTTAGGATGACCACAAACACTGGAACGCAATACTTGTTGCAGTTTCCGGAACTCTTCCAAAACTGGCAAGAAGCTGAAGGCTTCTGCTAGAGGAATTGTCCCTCATAAAAAAGGGAGACCTTCGACCTAAAAGAAGGGAGGTCTACGACCTGTGGTGGTTTTAGGTTGTCCACCAACCAAAGATGATGGTTTTAGGTTATCCACCAACAGAAAATGATGGTTTTAGGTTATCCACCAACCAAAGATGATGGTTTTAGGTTATCCACCAACCGAAAATGATGGTTTATGTTATCCACCAACCAAAGATGATGGTTTAAGGTTGTCCACCAACCGAAGGCATGCTCATGGGCATCCGTGTCTCTGGCTACATCTCTGAATCTAGAATGACGAATTGTGGCTCAGGCTCGCTTGAACTGTTGTGTCTCTGGCTACAACTCTGAACATGGAATGAGAGATTGTGGCTCAGGCTCGCTTGATCTAATGTCGAAGCTTGTACATGACCACCATTTTCCCCCTGTCGGGGACAAGGGTGAGATGATGGCAACTCAGCGCAGAAGTTTGCTCGATATACGACGAACAAGTTCTAACATGTGTCGTAAACAAAGTCTTGAGCTGTGATGCCCATGAGCAAGAAGCGATCCATCCAAGAAGAATCTTTGTTCTTGCAGGAGACTTGTTTCTGAAGCATCTGTCTGAAGAATGAGTGTGGCGACCATAGTGCTTGCATGGATGAAGATCAAAACAGTGATCTTTCATGTGGCCAACTCGATCAGAATGTTGGCATTTTACAATCTGATGTTGTTGTTGTGGAGCAGGATCTGGAACAACTGCAGGTGAACTGTCATACCGGAATCCGACACTCTGAAATATGATGGGCTTGGTGTAGTCTGGAATATGAAAGGACACATCCTTGTCGTATCCAAGACCATTTTTGTGCTTGTTGTGGACAAAAAATGTCGAGGTGCGATGATGGGCTTGAGAAGTGCAGGCTGAGCTGCTGCATCTGCATGTACATGTGCTCTAGTACAAGGAACTGAATGGGAATCAACTGAAACTTTGTTGACTTGTTGCTGATGGGAGTCTTTCACAATGTTCTAAATAGAAACAGGTTCAGAATGGTGAATCTTTTGCTGAAGTTCGTCTTGCTGAAGCTAAGTTTCCAACTGCAAAAACTCAATCTTCTCTTGTGCATCTTGTAAACAAGTTTGAATATTACAAAGAGCATGCTTGCTCATTTTTATCACATCATCAACATTTGAATGAATGAGGTTATTCAACAACACTAATGCCTCATTGATTTTAGCCATTTCAACAACTTAGGCTCAAAAAATTAAAGGGTGTCAGATTCAACCGAAAATGCACCCATTTACAATGTAATTCAACAACAAATACAAATGACTCCAAAGAATTTCCAACTATGGAATTCTCAAAGTACAAGGTGTGCTCCTCAAATGATGGAGGGCAATCAACAATCCAACAACTCAAATAATGATTATGAATGAAGAAGCAATATCAATACAATGTCAATATCTCCGCAAAATATGTGCAGCTGAAAACACTATGCAAGAGGCCTTTAAGGCAGCTGAATTTTCTTCAAATAGCTGTTTTCAATGATGGCAAACTTGTCTTCAAATGTGAAATTCTTCAAAAAAAAACACCCTTCAAATCAATGCCACAAATCACAATGTAAATCTGCAATATGTATATACCATTTCCTCATGTGCCATTTCTTCTTTTACTGGTGTTCATTTCTCTCTCCTTCCTCTCTCTCTCTGATGTTTTTTTTTTTAATTAAAAATTAATTAAAAAAGAGAAATAATTAAAAAATGGGGAAGGAAATTTAAAAGAAATGTTAATTAAAAAGAGGATTATTAAAAAGGGATGGGGGTGGGTATTATATGGAGTTTATTAAATAAAAAATGGGAAGGGGATTATTAAAATGGGAAGGGGTTTATTAAAGTAAATGGGGATTATTAAATTAAGGGAAAAGGGCTTTAGTAAAAAAGGAGGGGGATTAATTTTAAAAGGGAATCGAATTAATGGGAGGGGAATCGAATTAATGGAATGGAGTGATAAGGGGAATAAAATAAAAAATCGAATTTAAAAAGGGTGGTATTATATAGTGGGAAAAGAAATTAAAAAAAGAGAACGTATAGTGGGAAGGCATATATATTGTAATGGAGAGGGGGGTTATTAAATATGAAAAGTCGTATTGTAATGGAGAGGGAGGGGAGGCCGAAAGGCCATGGGAAGGAGGTATCATGGGTAGGGGACGGATTGAGCGATGGGAGAGGGACGCAGAGTGGGGAGTGTGAGTGCGCGTGGGTAAGGGGATAGGAGGAGCGATAAGGGAATGCGTATGGATGGGTTCAGCGTTAATGCAGCCGGAGCAAGGCCGTGGGAGTATGGTAGGAAGGGATTAGTAGGGTGAGCGTTGTTAAGCGTGAGGGAGCACTGCGGTAAAAAATGGGAAACGGGTTGCATGGAGAGCGGAGGTAGATATGGCAGTGGGAAATGGAGTGATGAGGGGGCCGTATGGCCAGGCAAGGGAGCAGGGGGGCCGGCCAAAGGCCGTGGGGAGAACTATGGATGCATGCAAGGTAGGGAGGGGTTGGTAGTTGGGTAGGGAGCAAATTTAAGCGCTGACAGCAGGGTAAGGGGTAGCCAAGCGAGTGTAGATGTGAGCGGGGTAAGGTGCTGTTAGGCGTAGGGAATAGGTGTGATGTACTGCAGTGAGGTGAGGAGAGTGCGTAGAGAGGGCTTGTAAATGGAGATAGCAGAGGCCGTGGGAAAGGTTGAAAGGCCAAGATGTTGCAGAGATTTTTATTTTATTTTATTTTATTTTATTTTTTATTTTTTTTTATTTTTAAAACAACAGAGTAGAGTAGGAATTCCATTTAAAAACAACAACCGATTTTTCTTCTTCCAAATATAGAGCAGAATTAATTTCAGCAGCAGAAAAATGGAGAATTCTGAAATCTCAGAAATTTCTTCAAAAATCCTGTTTAAACTATTTTCCAGCAGCTCACAAATGCAGAGATGAAGAATTTTCCAGCAGAAAAAAACTCAGATTTCTTTTGCAATAAAAACCAGAAACTTCTTCTTCTTGAAAAACTCAATTTAAACACTTTTCAGCAGCTCTTTCAAAATGATGCAGATTTTAATGAGCAGAAATTGCAGAGAAAAATTAGAATGAAAACCTTCAGATGGGCAGTGCTACCTTCTTCAAAACCAATGCTGAATGCTGCCAATTTCTGAATACTGGGATTTCGAATGCTGCTCCTCTTCAAAACCAATTCTGAATGTGGCAAAATGTTAAAATCACTGCTACAAAAACTCTCTAAATGCTGCAAAAATGCCAACAATTTTTGCAGATATGCACAGGCCATAAACAAAAAATGGCTCACTCAATTTGGAGCAGGGCCAGCAATCGCCCGCTCTGATACCATGTTAAACACCATGTTGAAGCACACACATGGTGTATGAGGAGAAAACACACACACACAAGAGACTCAACACTGCAAATGAAGGATAAGCGTGAGGCTTTCTTATTTTCCATTATCTGAATGCATGCATTTACAATACAATGGTGTGACTCTTGGTTTCATATTCCAATCACATAGACTCCATTGTGACTTTCATCTGTTCACACCTACCCATGGAGGATTAGGTGTTCCAAGCAATTCTAAACAATATGTCAGTCTACCTTAGGAAGTAATAGGAAGAATTGGAAAGCTGTGTGGAGAGGTGGCTGCGATTTGGTGGATTTAGTTGTTTGAATTGGCCTTTTTACGTAGGCGCTAGGCTGATGTGTTGTGTAATGTGTTAGCATATATTCTTCTTTACTTTGTCAGGAATTACTAATTAGTATAGTAATTCACAAAGTTTGTCCCATCTATCTTCATCTGGAATGGTTAACTTAGTTACCTTCCGATAAATTTCATCAACCTTAGTATACTTTGCAAATGTTGGCCTAACCACAAAAATATGATTTACTTCATGCTGGATAAAGAAAGAATTCCCCATGGCTTATAAGAAAGCTCTGCCTGTCATGCTGCCTTTTATGTTTGCAAACTTTGAACTGTCTATGGCTACCTCTTCTAGTTTTCTAATATAATATTCATGAGTAATCAATTTGTCATTAATTACAAATAAGTTGGGTATCCCTTTCTGATTTAGAGCTTATATCCTAGTCAAAAATCTATTTACTGCTATCTACAAACTCTAAAATTTCTCCTCCAACTGAGCAACAAGATTTTTTTGGTCATAATCTTCTTTACCTCCAATTCTTTTTCTGTTCTATCATCGATTCCTAAATCATCCAATTCATAAATATTATTAGAATTTAGGAACTTAAATGATGTTTGTAGTTGTGGCAGACATGTCTCCTAATTGTTCTTTGATCTCTGTAATGACCTCTATTGCTTTCTTAATCAAATCCTTCTACTAAAAAATAATCTAAATACATGGCCAAATTTCAGCCATAGAATTCATAATATCAATGATAATTTCTTTGGCTTGGGCCAAGGTCTATCTAATAGCTAATTCCCTTTAAGATTTCTGTAGCCTCTCAATCAGCTTCCGCGATCTCTGAGCTTCAACAAGGTGTGAAGCTTCAATCCTGGTCTTCTGGTCCTGTAGTACCTTGACTTGACCCTGCAATTTTTTAATTTCTTCTCTCTGAATTGAAAAAATTTCCACAAATTTTGTTAGTTGGTCAGCACCTTGAACAAGCTATGTAGTAGGTGCAGTGGAGGTTGCAACTGCTGTGGTGGGAATTGTTGTAAGAGGTACAACATCTAGGGGAATCATGGATAGTTTTTCACTTTTCTCCTTTTCCTTGATAATTTTCTCCAGCTCAATTTCCATCTGTCTTATCTGAGCATTCTGTTCCATGATTAGCTTCATCATGTCAATTTTTTGAGTCTTAGTTTCTTCAATATCCTTTGTGAGAGGATTTTCAGTCGCTGGTAACTTCAAATGTTTCCTCAATGTTGCAATGTCAACATTATTTTTCTTGATCAATTCCTTTGCAACTTTCATGTTTGTAGGATCATAACCCATTTTCACTACTAAATCCTATAAGGATTTAGTCATGTTTTCCTTTAAAAGAGAATAAATCTTCTCCATCTTCAACTGTGACTGAGTATTATAAAGTGAAACTTGAAATTAGTAGTGTTGGTTAAAGTGGAGAAAATAATTTCACCTATTTATTTATGCATCTCCATTTGGTAAATGGGATGAATATATTTTGTGTCAAACTCAAAAGATGTCTTCTTGTAATCTGATGTTGATTTAGGCTGTAGAATTTGGGCCTCAAGGAAGGCCATCTGCATCTCCCCCTTCTTTGAATTAAAAGCTTAAAGTAACCTACTTTGGGAGCTAGAAGTCTACTTCCAAAAATGAGCATATGTGCTATTCTTAAGAATCTCTTTCTTAAGTTTTATTTCTCTGAATCTGTAAAAAAATGGTCTTCTATTTCTCCCCTTGAACAAATTTTGTAGTTTGGAATATATCTTGCTGCTCTCGGGATACTGAAGACACCGTGGGAGATGCAAAAAACTTGCCACCTACCTCAGAGGAAGATGGTGTTTCCTTGATTATCATGGCCACTTATTGTTCTGAACTTTTCTCTGCATCTACCTTTGGATTCAACTTTGTCCTCTTCCTGTACGTAATTTTGAATTCCTTCCCTACACTGTCTGTCACTGAAGGTGACTCTTCTTCCCTTTGTCTTTTGGATGCTTTATCTTGTGGAATATAAGTGTGCGAAGTGGATGTAGAAACAAGATGCTCCTCAACTTACTATAAGGTATTCTCTGCCCTAGTTATCTGGTTCACATATCTCAAAATTTCAGGCCTCTTGGTATGAGTGTATGGAGTAGTTTTATTTTCTACTCTCAATCTAGAAATAATACCCAAAGGGTCATAAGACCATGTAAAACTTAGGTTGAATTTCATCTCCTTGAGAATTTTATTTGCTTCTTCTCCTGGTGATTTGTTGTTACATATGAAGGATCCAATTTGTGTCTTGATCCTGAATTGTGATTTCTTTTTGGCTGACATAAATTTTATCTCATATAAATTTAGCATTTTTCTAATGTATTCAAGTACAAAAATCCTCATGGGGAGGTATTTTGGAAGTTTATATGGTGCCAACTCACACCCATACACTTTGATTTTTGTGTAGTTCCGGTACAAGTACCAGTCTCGAGTATTTGCTTGATCTGTTAGAGGCAAAATTATTTTAATGTCCTCACTGATTCTAGGATTTGAAAAACTAGTTAGTACACTCATGGATGGGTGGAAAAACTTTCAATGTAATACTTGTAGGTAAAATATTCATGTTCCTTCATCATTAGAGAATTTCAAAATATGACTGACTGTTGGTTTCCCTCTTCATCTAATTTTTGCATGGAAAATTTAAACTTGTCTTCTTGATAATATAAAAACATATAGACCAAAATTAAAGTGTATTTGAACACTTCCTCAGTTTGAAACTTTAGAAATTGTTCATGAATGTTATCAACTAGAAATTGACTGAAATTCAAGATAATATAAGGCTTGTTTTTCGTGGAATATATGGAAAGGAAACCTAAAATGGGTTCATCTACCCACTGATCAGAATAATAACCCATAATATATGATATTACAGTTATAATTTGTTTGGCTTGAGCAGGGGAGATTGAGGAAGGATATGGTGGATTTTTTCCTTGTAATTGGGTATTTTATGGTAGGAAAAGGTCAAAGATCATGATTCTCTTAGAAAAATAGAGCTTCTAGTATAATTCTATCAAGGCTTCTAATGAAAATGGTGTACTATTTTCCATATAGGGGGCCTGCATCATCTGGTCTATGGATTTGGTAGTAATGGTGAAGAGGATTTCACTAGCAGGGGTTATAATTTCTCGTTGATTGGGGACATAATAGGCTTGACATATTATGGAGAATAAAATGTTTGAGGAAAAATATAGTGAGGGAGATTGGACTCCCAGAGTCCAATTTCATCCGATTATTCTACAAATTTGTCTTCGAGCCAACAATAGAATTCAAAATCGCATTGAAGATTTTATAATCCCTATCATTTAAGGGGATATGGTCTAAATCAATAGGGGGATGAAACAAGGGATTGAAAGAGTCCTCCTGGTTCTTCTTCTTTGGAGGCATCTTTATCAATGAACAAATTTAATAGAATTAGGATGAATGGTTTACCAGGACTAAATTGTAGGTATGTAGTTGAAAGGACATTGTTTCTTGATCACAAGTTTGATTAGCAGATGAAGTTGATGACGTACTGGAAAAATATGAAAATTAAAATCAATTTGTAGATAATATGCAACAGAAAGGTGAAATAGGGATGGTCTTAGGGTTTAAAAGGAATGGTGGGTTTATGTTGCAGGTTGGCGTAGGTCCGTTAGATTCAAATGGTTACCCTAGAGAAATTAATGTGCAAATGGTAAACTCCCGGGAAAAGAATTGATTGGGCAACGATTAGGAGTACGTGGTGGAATGATAGTTGCAGAAGGAGCAGGGTAGGGACAACGAGAAAGAGGTGAAGGGGAAGTGGTTTTCGAGGGGGGCATCGAGAGCGATTAGTGGTTTTAGGTAGGGGGTTGCGAAATGCGGGGAGAATGCCAGATAGCGTGGGAATTTGCGTGGGAATACCACCTTTTCAGACCCCCCCCCCCCACACCCCGGCAGTGAAGATAGGATAGAGGGGGAGGGGGGGGGGGGGGGGAGAAACTTAACGTGTGTCATCGATCTGTTGCGTCGAATGATCCCGCGGCTAAGAAGTGTGCACCTTTTAACCATAACACGAATTTTTTTTTTTTTCATGTAATGACCTCTGATTTTGATTGAAAATTTTGGATACGACTATATATGAAACATAATATTATCCTTTTGCGCCTGTTTATACAACTCTTTTAAGACTTAGGCTAATTGGCTCAAACTTTCAAAACTTCCCTTTTTTCTTATTTACTTTAGTAGAAAAATATTGGGACCTTTCATTTGGTTTGGTGCCATCTTTTTCCTTTATTATTTATTCTTTTATCATACACGAAAACCATATCTCATCAAAGTTCAGAGTGTCCTTCCTTGAGTAAATTCTTGTCACAAACTATTCCATTCGGGAAGTAATGCATTGGGTATACAAGTTATTATTTGGGAGTGATGCAATTTCTCCAAGCCCTTGTAAGTGATCCCTTAATTGTGAAAAAATTAAGAGATATGAGGTCAAGTCTTCATCCTTTGATAACAATGTATTATAAAGCTTATTCATTAGAGATATATTCTGCCCTATAATAATTATCAAATATAATTTCACCAACTTGCAATATATTTTTTAGATGTGCCCACATCTGCAACAAAGGGAATGAGATGATCCTTAATAGATTCAATGAGGATCCTTTGAGCTTTCACTTCTTTCATGCACTTGGTCCATTCTTGAGACTTATCTTTATTTGGTTCTGCAACTTTTCCTTGAACATGGTCCATGACTTCATTCTTTACAAGTATAAGGTTTATTCTTTTCTTCCATGCTTGAAAGTTTGTTGACCCATCAAGCTTATTACCTTCCTTACAAAATGAAGTCATTTGATTTGAAGATTAAACTATATAGAATAATGTAGTACTTACTTGATATGAGAGTGTTTATCTTGATAAAGAGATCTTCAAATACCTTGATGTTCCCAATACTTCTAAGAGACTTCAAAGATACCCTAGACTGGTGACTTCTAGGATGATTCCAACAATAGTGTCTTCAAGCTGATCCAAAGAATTTAGAGGATGTTCTTAGGATTATTGATGCTTTCTTTTATGATTTTTCCTTTTCTTCTTTGTCTTCCAAAGAATCTTCAAAATGATAGTCTTTCAAGAGAGAGAGAGAGAGATCAATGTTATTCTTAAAGATAAAAAAGCCTTCAATGGAGGAGTGGTAGCCTTCCTTCAAGATGAATATTTTGAGTTATCTTCCTTGCATTCTTCCTCCTATCATTCTCTTATGTCTCTCCTCATATAATTCCTAGTGTATTTCCTTGTGTCCTTCCTGCAAATGATGTCCTTGAAGGTATGTTTGATGAATGTCTTCTCCTTGTGCCAACAAGAGTGTTCTTCAAGCTTCTTTCTCCTTCACCTTAGCTCTAATACCATGTTGAGAAATTAAAAGGGGCAACGCTTAGGGTGATTTCCCTTTACTTGATAGTTACTTGTGAAGTTAGTTAGGATTATTTTTAATTTATTATGTTTTGTTCACCAAACAATTACCAAAACGATAAACTATGAAAATCACAAATAGACAATGAAGGCAAGATATAGGCTCCAAGCTAGGGGTAAACCCCTCATAGGGGAAAACCCATAAATTTATTCTCTTCTTATAGAATCAGATCAAATGAGAAATCCAAGACCCAAACAACAAGACCCAGGTTAGCCCTCCTCCCAAGCTCTTCCAACAAGACAAATTCAGCTCAAGTCAAAACCTTCCAAACAAGCTCCAACTTCATAATTTTGGTTCCCAAACTTAGAATTTCGGTCCCTAGCTTCAAAATTCTTGACCTGCAGTGTATCTGCAACTTTGGCCCTATATCAACTTCAAAATTTCACACGTGTAAGGAATCTAGGGCAGAAACTTTGATTTTCATTTCTCCTTTCTCTCTCTTACTTCCAAATCCTTCTTCTATTGAATTTCACACTTCTTATCTTGAACTTTCTTGGTGGTGCTACAAATGAGGTAGAACTCTCTCTATTTATACACATCTAGGAGGTCAAATTACCCCTTCTAGGGCTGACTTGGTCTTGTGGGTACAAAAATTACATTTTTGACTCAAATAAATTTCTTTTTCCATTTTCTTTTCAAAGTCCAAATGGGACTTGAATCAAGAGAAATAATTTTGACTTATGACAAACATTATTTTGCCTCAATAAACCCTAGAAGCATGAAGAACATGCTTAACCTAGATGACCAAATAATTTGAGCATGAAACCCATGCTTATAAAATAATATTTCTTTTTCTTCTTTTGATGCTTACATGAAATATACAATGAAATAAGTACAATAGAAATTATGAAGACAAAACCTAGTTACATTTTCTAATAAGACGTAGTATGAATGGTTAGTTACTTTATTTCCCTTGTTTCTTTCTCTTACTCATAAAATAAATTATCTAATCTAAAAAGGGTTGAAGATATTGCGTTGGGTTTTCTTTATTCTTGTCAAAACAATATGAATATATGTGGTTGTATTCATGTTTTCTCTACATTCTTTCGTATTCTCACTTTTTTGTAAAATTTTCTCCCTTAGATCACTTTGTGTTCAACATCAAAATGGGATGTGAAATGGTTGAGTTTGAATAATTTTAGTCGATTGTAGAAGAAGGTTAAAAATGCATGAACTTTCAAAACTCAATACTATCAAGATTATAACTCGAACTTGAATATGAATATTTATGGGTCTTCATTGAGAATGGCATTGATGTTTTGTAAGAAGTACATGTCGAAAAGTTTCTGTTTAAGAAAGAGACCTTAAACAGAATACTTGGCAAATAGTGATATTATTATTCGGCTTATGAGTTAGAACAATGTTTGAGATGTTGTAATATATATGGCTTCAATCATAGTTACCAAATACGTCCGAATTGGGCCCAAAAATATGAAAATTTTCTGATATGACTCAAATATCGAATATTTCGACAAAAATTGATCCCGTTCGGAGTGTAGGTCGTTAACATAGTGGATCGAATTAAAGAAAACTCATAGTTCAACCTCATAGCTCAACCACATGGAATGTTCGTTCGTTGGCATAGCTAAGGGTAGTCCCTGCTCAAACACAAATAGATAATCATTGGATGGTGTTCACGTATAAGAAAAGGAGAAAATTATCTTTATAAACCTATGGGTTATATAGATTCTCTAGGTTAGATAGTTCAGCGCATTAAGTGGGTGGACGAAACGCATGCTACGATCAATGTCAATCTTAAAGACAGGTTTTAAGCTAATCAACATTGATGTTAAGACTAAATCATATTCTGTTTCTCATGGATTCTTTCCTAGAAGACTAAAACAGATGGGTGAAGCATAATCCACCATGTATTTAGAAGAAAAGGAAATGCAAGTAATTGTAAAATTGGATTTTTTTGTTTTTTTTTCAAATTTTATTCTAGTTAAAAAGTTTGAAAGAAAAGTAAAGTTTTGACTATTTCTAAATGTGCAATTGTTTATTATAGAAGGATTTTAAGTAAGCTTTGAAATTATGGAAAGATTTTAGATTCAAGTTTTGGAAAAAATATAGGTTTGAGAGGGAAGAGGTGATGTTTTGAGAATTTTGTCTATAATATTTTTTTATTATTCAAAGTTAAAAGTTATTTAAAATTCAAAAATAAATTAGAGAGAAAATGAGTGAAAGGCATAATTGTTGCATGGAGTAAATTGTTTAAGATATATATTATCCAAAATGTATTTAACATGTATATTATCGATTTTTTTTTTCATTCAATTTTTTATCGTATTATATCGAATTCGAATTAAAACTTGATAACTATGGTTTCAATTTGAATTTGGATTAACCAATAGTTTGATGATAAACTATGAAATAAACAATATTAGTATAGTTGTTATAGGTGGTAACAAGATATAATGGTTTAAAAGTTTGTTTTCACAAGAAAACAGTTTTGAGTTCTTAACTCGAACTCGAGACAATGTATATCATGAATATGATTTCTAATCTTTACCTTGATATGAACATGATACATGTGCATTAATGAAGTCGGGGTTCATACCCAGTTCATTCCCTAATAAATGTTGTTGTTTACTTGGCAATATTTGCACCTTCTTGCACTTGACCATATGATATATCGTTGTTGAGAAATACTAATATATGTGTGAGTACAAGATATTTTTTAAAACCCAAATTGTTGTTAATAGTTTCCATAGGTTGTATGTTTATGAAATGAATGATATAAAGGTTTCAACTCTTAAACAACCTTAATATATCAGTAAATAATTATCGAGTTTGAATTATTGGCTCGATGCTTCCATATCATCTCATATTTTTACTTTATATGCGTTTACAAATAAAGATAATTGTTTGAAGTCTTTGTTACCAAATAAAGATAATTGTTTGAAGTCTTTGATAATTAATATTATAAAAGTATCATAATTATTTCCTTTCATACTCTCGCTTCTCATTAATATATCACTTTCACTCATTATTGTCAACCACTATTGCTCAAAGAATAAATATGAGATAAATATGATTTATTTAGGAGATGGAATGAATGGTGGATACAAAGATTTGAGAATGTTATTTGATTTTTATTTATTTATTTGGAAATACAAGTAGGATAAACAAATAAACATAGCTATATTTGTTATATTAGTTAATGTGTTTTTCTAACTCTTATTTGGCTTGAAATATATTGTTAAATTCTTCCGTCTTTCACCTTTTTATCTTATCTTTGATGTATTTGATCTTTTACTATAATCTATAGATATAAATTTTTTTGAAATAGTATACTTCCTTCCACCATTTTTTGACTCTTGTTAAGAAAGGTTGGGTCCACATATATTTCAATTCTTCCGTCTTTCACCTTTTTATCTTATCTTTGATGTATTTGATCTTTTACTATAATCTACAGATATACAATTATTTGAAATAGTATACTTCCTTCCACCATTTTTTGACTCTTTTTAAGAAAGGTTGGGTCTAAGTGTGAGGAGATTTAAAACTAGAAAGGCTTGTTCGTGGGATTGGCTTTGATGTCAATATCTAAGAATATAGGCTTGTGATTAGATCTCCCACTTGGAAGGATAAAGACTTAAATGAATATATATTTTTCTAGTAATGCCTTTGAAACCAAAGAGAAATCCAATATTGATGTAATTTGGTGCCTACTCCCTCATTTATTGTTCCATGTGAATATACCATTTATGGTTTCCACATCCACAAGGCTTAAGTGGCTTATGATGTCCTTTTGGGTGTTCCACATCCAAGTAAAGTCTCCTAATGCCCCCTTTTTTCTTATAGGGACTCAATGAGATTAAAATCTCCCACTATCACCCATAAAGAATCTACTACAATTGGGCCTAAGGTTGCACAAGTTTTAGAGAAAGTGAGGCTTATCTCCTACCAAATGTGGTCCATATACATTCGAAATAAAGTCCACTTTTGCAAATCCAATCAATTGAAATTTTACTATAACGATGTGAAATGACACAAAGGGATTTGTAATGACAACCTCTTATAGATTCCATAACAAATCTAATCCCCCTGTTCAAACTGTAGTACCCAAAGTTGCATACTAGCATGTTTCCTAACATTGAGAGAATTTTTTTTTAACCTTATCACTATTGCACTTTGATTCCTTGTAGCATTACAATTTTTGGTTGTTCATTTTTAATTTTTTCCTTCAAAACCTTTATTTACCTGTATAGTTAAGGCCCCTAATGTTCAATGAAATGATATTCATTAAAATTTGAATTGATTGGACATAAATACCTCCATTATCAACATGATTCACCCATAGTTTCTTGACACTACACCTAATTCTTCAAGAAATTGCTTATTAGTCTTCCTCCCCTTTTTCTTATCATGTTTGGGAATTTGGGAGGCCTTTTAAAAGAGAGAGTACGAATACCTAGATGAGGATTAACCAAGTTTTTAGCCAATGGATCTTGAGATTGTGCCTCCTTAACTTTGATGAGAACACACTGGATAAGTTGTATCGATTGTTTGGGATTGGAGTATAAGTATTTTCCATGTTAAATTGCAACTATTTATACTAGATGTGGATTATCTAGATCAGCAATCTATCCAACCCATTCATTTCACATTTGAGGAATGGGGTAATATTTTTTTCCTCTACTGACTAATTCGGTGCAGCTCTAAGACCCAACGTACCTTGAGATTGCAATTCAAAGTCCCATACAGAATCCCGATATTCTGAACAACATTTCACAACTCTGGGGCTCTCATGACATCTCAACTCTCAACATGAGACACCCCTCCAGAATCTGACCTTTCGACTGAGGTGTCATAACTCTAGGGCCCTCAGAATGTCTCGAGATCTCAAGTGAGCCCCCCGGAATCTGGCCTTCCAATATTTCTTCGCATTATGGTTATAGGATTTTGGTATTTCGGGATGCCATGTTACAGTCCATGCTCTATTTGTCGTTGTTCTTGTGGGTCCCACAACCCTGAGTCCTATATCTGACTACTTCCGAGTTAACGACCCCAAGTGACAGAGAAGTTATTAGTAAACCAGTGCACTGTTAACTGACGATCCCTGAGACTTGTGGTTTCCCGAGACAATCAACCATCCACGTTTACCAGGTTTCTGACCTCCAGGGTCCAATCATCGCCCGAGTGTCATCATGTCGACATCATCCACATCATGTGTCGACATGCAAGAGGTCCATGTGTGACTTATATGCGGCTCCCTTGGGTACCCAAAACTCCCAAACTGTTTGCCATGTGTCCTTCACACGTTATGTTGACGTCATTTCCACTCTGACGATGAGGCACCATCCATCTTGTTTAAGGAGAACGAGGGATACCTCGACGATTGGGTTCACACTTGATTTTTCTTAGTAAAAGAGAACCCTCGAACTCATAATCCTTTAAGAAATATTTCTCTCAACACTCCGGGGTTCCAACTTTCCAGGCTTCTGGGGTGGCCACCTCGGGCAACTTCCCCACCTTGACGGTAAACCCCGACACCCTTTCTCATAAAGTCCCCGATTTCCAATTAAACCATCCTCTGGGCTTCAGGCTCTACGATTTTTTGCCCCATCATTCTGGCCAATCAAATGAGGGGGAATATGGGTCCACCAATCAGAACCCTCCCTTGAATAGGATTTTCAATGACCAAAGGATAAGGTTATTCCACATTTTTCCTATAAGTTCATGGCCTCACTCTGGTGCACCGTAACAAGGCTTCCCTCCTCATTTATGCCATGACTTGGTCAAAGGACTTTGACTCTGCATTGTGTAGTGTCTTAGATGGAGAGCTCTGCGACCTCCCCGACTACCAGATCTGCTGCCACACAGGCTTCTTCGAGCCAATCTTGACGACTATGGCTTTATCTCAGGAATATGGTATGCTCTCATACGTGCTTCACAGTTTCATGACGATGGCCTTGGTTGCTTAGGGTTGTATACACCATTATACCTCCTGAGCTTGGGTGATATATTCTCCTGTGGGTTCTTGGTCTGCGAGTCTTCCCTTATGACTGGGAGGGAATGCCACCCAAGGCAGCATCGGTGCTCTTGCGTGGCTTACCTACCACGGGCTTGGTGCAGACTCTTGAGAGGTTCATACCTCTCATGCCATACGCTGACGATCCCAGACCTTGTGTCGAGCTTGCAAGCAACTCCATGGCACTACAAAGATCCTTCAGGTGCCTCGACAACCACCCTACGACGCTAACAACAAGTATCCATCCTATTGAAAATGCTAGGCTCAAGGACATTAAGCCAAAGCTGGTGACTCAACTAGTTCTAGGGGAAAACTCCCCTTGCAATTAATGCATCGTCTACCATGCAACACAACTTGTAACTAGATTACAAATGACATATAAGCGAATACATACCCTACTATGCAAAGGGTATTCCATGTAATATTCATATAAATAAAAGGGGTCTCAAAACCACTATTTTTCAAGTGTTAATCCATGCTCTCATGGCTCGACCATGACCTGTAATGAGTTTTGTCTCTTCCTTAATAATTTATGTATGTGCTACTTCTTATATGGTTAAATATGTATGTAGATCTAGGCTCAACACGACATTGTGGCTTAGTATTTTTTATTTTGCAGTTTGTTATGCCTCTTATGCATCAGAGGTTTTGTGTCTACCATTAGCAATCATTACATACATTTTTTTTTTCATCATTCACACACATGGATATATATATAACACATCCTCTCAGAGATGCACCATATATACAAGCATAATCAACTCAATGCAATCTCTGAACCCAGAACCATTATCTACAACACAACAACATGATTCATTAGAATATAAATGATATACACAAATACTTATCTTTGAAATTTGTAGGGAAATTGAATCTGGGACAATGAATCTCCACCCAACCATAGACAACTGTAACCACACTTAATTGCAGATATCACCCCCAAGCCAGATTCCAGAGTCTAAGAGGGCTGCTTGCTTCTGGGACTAGCACACCAACTTCCACTGAATGGGACTCCAGAGGACTTCCTTCATCAATCCCACCAACTGGAAGCTACTTGCTTGGTCGACACCGAGAGTCCAAAAGTGCCCAACCTCACCCCCAAGTGTACACATAATGATTCACCCCCTACAACCGAGTGGGAGGGAAGTTAACATTAGCATTCCATGGCATTTAGCTCTTCCCATTTTCTTATTGTATATAACTACAGAACCTAAAGGAAGCTCAAGTGCTTCTTTGGAAAGAGCATCCACATCCACATTTAATTCTTGAAGAATGTGGTTGTATGTTATCCACTCAAAGGTAAATACTAATTTTCACCACTGTATTTTGAGTATTTATTATATATAAGTATAAATCAATTATATATAAGTATTATATCAATTAATCATTGAAGATAAAAATTAATAAACAAAATGCCATTTAAAGCTACAACATAAAGAGAAATCACTTACAATATGCCAAATTGAAAAATTATGTAATCTTTCCAACATACATTTCCTTTTAATCTTCAAATATGGTCGTTCAAGTTCTAATAGAAAATATTTGATATATTTTGAAAAATAAAAGTAGTAGATGAGATAAACTAAATAAAATAATATTAATTCATAAACAATATGATGGCTATCTTTCCATCAAGAATAAGATTCAATGGGTGGTTCATTGAGCAAGAGCATCTCATCACTTTTTACTAAATGTAAGTTGGATGGCACAGAGAAAATGAATAAGCATTATTAAATGTCGAATGCAATTCCTAGGAAAAAGAAGTTCCAAATTTAAATCTTTAGAAAACTAAAGGAAACAAAGCCATAAAACCACTTCAAAATGCTTCTTAAAGTGCAAAAATTGATATAGCACTAATAAGTAGTGTATTACCTAGGTGTCTTGGCTTATTTTTCCTTTCCTTGTCTTTTTTCCCAATAGATCCCTGTTGGGTTTTTGAAATCACCTGAAGGTTTTTACTTAACCTCGTCCAAAACCATTTCCATTACCCACTCCCTTCAATATTTTCTTAGGAAATTTGAATGGATAGCCATAAATCACATCTTCTAATTCTCTGTTTAAGTGTGACCACTTGCCCGCTTCAATACAAGTTCATGGGTAGTTTAGCAACAACAAATCATGAGAATTAACATACTATCGCAGTGGTGAAATTCAACTAGAATGACATGCAATGATCTGCCAAATTTCTAGTTGATTTTGATATACTTCTCAGATAATTATTTTAGAATTCACGAACCATTCCAATTGTTGACTTGTTTTTATAGCCACTTCAATCCATCTCAATGTGTATCCACAACATATTTTCTATTTTTTTTTTTATGATAACACTTATTATATGGAAAAAATATATTTTGGTATCAAAGAATAACATTTATTATTGAAGTTTTCTCACAATATTATTTAGCTTGAAATTATGTTTCGGTTTTGGAGTAAGACCTAAAACTATTTCTGATTGGATAAGAACTCATTTATCTTGAATGTAAGGAACTAGGTTAATGACCCAAAATCCAAAAGCACTAGGAAAGAGTGAAAAGAGTGAAAATCTAACCTGTCACTAACCACCAAATTAATGTATCATATTTTTATTTTATTTTATTCTCAAGGAAAAATACTTATATCTTCATAAGAGGAATATATACATTTCATAAGCTTCAAATTGAAGTCTTGTGAGGACTTTGTTGGAATTTCTTCAATTCATTGGAAATCCTAGAGCCCAAAAAATTCTCCATTAATATTTACAATTTTTTTCTTTAACTACATTACCTAACATCATGAGTCTAGGAATTCAATCTAATACAACTAACTTTGAATATTTAAATCCACTAACAAGACCACTTCAACTAGGTTACAAGCTTCATTTTAATCTTCTGAAAACAAGAAGACAATGATATGATGATGTATTTATCCATAAAGAAGGTATAGATCCTAAGAATATTACAAAAGAAGACAGCTTATAGAGACCTACTCAACTCAGGTAAGATCAAACAGAGAAGAAGCGTTTGAGTTAGTTATTGAAAAAGACAAGAGTTTTATGATTAGCTGTCGTACCAGGAATAAAATGCCTGCTAATAAATAAAGGACGATATGATGCATCCTCGAGAACACGCTTTTCATTAGTCACATTTATAAAACATAAAATAAAATTTTTTAATAATATTTAAATATTCAACAATAATAGTCACGTTCTAAAACAATATGTTTATAGACGCTAAATTGAAATTGTTGAACTGAAAACAAATTTTAATTTATAATATTATTGTCAATTTAGATTATGAAATTGTTTAAAGTTTAATGAATTTTATAAAAATCAAAGCTATAAACCGGTGCAATAGATCAAAATAAAACAATAACCCCATTTTGTCTTCTATTGTGGTAAAAAACCAGCATACTCAATTTGTGCATTTTCTTTAGTCCATTTTTTTAGCATATTGAGTACTTCTTTCAACATTGTTCGCAATATTAGCTTGTTGTTATATCATTAAACATACCAAAATTTCAGTTGAGTTGTTGCAAGGATCAAGCATTTAGTGCTGGTTTAAATGAGAGAATATGCTAAGGGGACAATTGGTAATTTTATTAGTGTTACCACAACACTAGTTGAACTCACAATAATTACTAATTTGAACGACAACAAGCTAAAATAGTAAAACCTATTAAAAGTTTAAAGAACCAGGCGTTCAAGATATTTTTTTGAAAATAATTTATTTTTAAAAGGTAACTATTTTGTAATTCAAAATAATTTAATTTGAAAAGGAATTTTTAAAAGTTGGGGATACTTGAATTTTTTTGAACCTAAGGGGGTGACCCTATGGGATGACTATGGTGAATGTATTTGCATATTTTATTTGAGGAAGAAGAATGATTGGTATTTGGACCAGGCACTAGAGATCACCACAACCATGAGGATGATAAGGCAACAAATCCCCAAAATCTTTCTTTGCAAAATCCTTGAAAGAAATTTATTTAGATTTGAGGAGAACGAAATTTCCCCAATGAAGAGAGTAGTCAAGAGGTGAGAAAAAGTCGGAAAGCTGAGGAAAAGCTTAAAGGTGTTTAAAGAATCAAGATGGGGTTTAGTTAAACAGGAAAGAAAGAACTCGCTATTCTGGACACAGACCAGAACATGCTTGGGGAAATTTGAGCTAGAATAAGTCATTTTAAGTCAGACGAGCGATCACAACAGAGGATTTTGTTTGGTGAATCGTAGACAGAAGAGACTCCATGTTGAGAATGTCAATCGCGTATTTGGTATGTTCTTTAAAATCAGCTTATGTTATGATGGTAGGAATTAATACATATAAAAATCTTAATAATAAATACTTGATTTTGGTAGCACTACATTTAGCAAAGTTCATCATAAGGTAATTACCCTAGAATTTACATTTGATTTTAGATTAGAATTTATAGGTTGTAAATTTAATTTCAAACCTCACCGTTCATAGATTTACAAAGCATTGGACTATAGTGGATTAATTTTATTATATTCCATAGACACTAAAACCTATAGACGTGGTTATGTATAAAAGAAGAGAAAACATATAGTAACCTTGAAAAAATGTATGTATGTATAAGATAGTAATCAAGTAAAATAGTAAAATATAGAGGAAAAGCGTATGAATATTTCACAATATAGCTTTTAAATTGTATATTTAACCACTACAATAGTACTAGTAAAACGATAACTATGTCCTATTGCTTTTATGGTAATTAGTTGAAAGGAAAACCTACTTAACTTATTTTGATTTTTAAACCAACACAAAGGAAATCAAAGAAAATCTCATTTATACACCCGAATTTACATAAGCTTAATAATAAAGGTAATATAACTTAAACCATTCAGGAGCCAAGAGATATTAAACGATTACCGCACACCTACCTACAATACCACGTAAATTTTAAATTTATGATCGCTACAATATAACGTATTTTCAAAATATATGAAAACGGCACAAGAGAAACATGATAATAATATGGGTCTATCCTTTAAAACTTGAATACTACTTTAGGTTATGCAAGAGCATGATACCAAAGGTAATATGCAGGAATCGTGAGTAAGAGTAGAGTGTCGAAGAACAACTATGCACAAGTGATATATATATATATATGTAAATGAACCCCGAGAAATAAGCACCTAGACACCGGCTAAACAAATGCGTGAAGAAAGTAGATATATAAATTACTATCAAATCGTACACAAACTACCGAAACGTGAAACGTCGCTTACGTTAGTAGTAAATCGTAGGTTACCTTCGCGTTGAAGTGTCATGCGCAGCAGACCTTAGCTCATTGAACTCGCTACACGTACAAGACATATTTACGTTCGAAGCATGAAACAGAAGAAATCAACCATTTATTTAAAGTAAACGTACAATCGAGACCCTCACGTATCGTAGGTTACCGTATTTCCGTCGATATATTGTTACTGGCGTACATCTACAGGATATCCCAAGAAAACTTTCTGTCACGTTCGTTCCCGTAAGATTTCTCAGCTTCGTTTAGAATGCATAAAATTAAACTATGAAACAAAAAGATTGGTTGCCAGGATTACATTGACCGTAATTTACATAACTAGTTCCAAGGCGAGAGGCATGGTAACCTTTCTCCCCAAAGCTCGCTAACAATTCACAAGGAGGAAGACTCTACCGCAGGACATTAAAATCAGGCAAACATAATAGCATATTTGAATGGTGCGCGCCGTAACCCAAACAGCAGGATGGTGGGTAGAATTTATCATAGCATTAACGGCTACCTAGTGAGGTAAACACCTATGAAGAAGCATGGGCGCATAACCCAGTCACTCTTGGGAGAATTACAGAGCAAATACCATTTACTGCTTAGCCTGCTCAACTCCCAAATCAAGGTTAGTGATTTCAATGTTCTTTCCGTACAGAACACACGTACAGAGGTTACGAATATTCAACAGCAACAGAAACAAAGAAATAAAACGATAGGAAGCAATGGGAACTTTTCATGCGAACATAATGCTCAAAGAACTCAGCTAAAGCTAAATCGAAATGCTCAACGAAACAGAGAAATACGCTGCCAATGCAATTCTGGAGAAGACGGTGACGCTATATTATGAAGATCGTAGGTTGACATGCCACCTAAAACTCGAAATTTCTTCGCCTAAATCGTAAGGCATCCCAGGGGGCTTGTTGTTGCATACATTCATAGATGGTACGGGTTTATATTAATAGTGTTAAGAGAAATTACAAACCGTGGAACGCAACGAGCTCGTACCAGAATTAGACCGTTTAAAACAAACGCAGTTGCGATGCTCCGTTCCGTAAGCGGGATTAGTACACTCACGCGCTCGTGGCTACTTTTGCAATTGTGGAGACGTTACCGCAAATTTCAAACCATGAGCGTTGTTAACAACGTGCAAAGAGACAAAAACCGTCGAACAATGTATGGTGATGCGCGATACGAAATTAAAACTGAAGAGTGCTAGGTCGTTACTTATGGGAGAACGTACGCGCGAGTCCATCACGAGAGGATAGCTGGTTCTGGCGTGTTCGTAGGGTCTTGGCGTTGACAAGGCACCCGTCGGGGACCGCAGACGGCATAATGCATCACTTGCAGCCTGAAGAATAATGCAGCAAGAAATTAAACTCTTCCATACATTCCCCCGTTAGGCCACCAGACTTCAATAAACTTCCAAAGGCGAGGCGTATAATATCCCGCGCCGGGTAAATTCATATGGCTCCGCTAATTTTATCGTTTGTTAATCGCCGTTGATGATGAGGTTATTATAGCTACCGACTTACCATCCTGACGCTGTAAACGAGAAAAGGCGCACGGAGATAGCGGGTTAGGTAAGGCGAAAGACCGCCATGAAGATGAATGTCGCCAAACCTTGGGATAACAACATATGTAGCATAGGTATGTATGGTAAAATATCCCGCATTTACAAATGAGTGTAATTTCGTCAGACAGAATGGTCGCCACCGCTACAATCAATAAACTCTTAGCGAGCGTATTGTACGGTATTTGCAATACCATGATAAGGTAAGTCGTGCGATAGTGTCGCATACACCGGCCACAATCAACAAATCCAGAAAGGAGCACAGTGGTATTTGTATACGCAGACACGTGCCTTAGGATGCGAACGAAGGATATATATGGTTATTGCGAAACGATTGATGTTGTCAGAAAGAAACTCTTAAGGAATATCGTCACCTTAGGCTTCTGATACGACGATAGGTCAAAGGCGTTGACCCTAACAGATTTACATATTCATATACCGGTTTTTCTTAGGGTCTTTAAAGCAGGTCAAAGATTTTATTTAGGCTCATAGGAGATGGTATAGGTTTATACCATGATCCCTGCCTCCACCATACACCATGTTGGAATCCAAGATACCCAGGGATACACTCAACATATGTATGAAGCAGGGGAGTTTAATAGTATTATCTACATAAGTATACATGAATATATGTGATATGTATATATATGTCTGTCATCTATGGTTATATTTTATAAAATTAAGTGCCCTCATCCCTATTATTGTAATGACACATATACACATCTAGGCATATATATGGTGTATAATTATACTTCCATTAAAGATGGATAGGAAAATGATATTTTTTGTAAAGTGATTCTCGCTTTAAAAAAAAAAAAAATCTTCACATGGGAGGTGTTATAACCACTAATAACAAGTCTTACATTTACAAATGAGTCTAAAATGTATCTCTACAAGATGATCAGATTAATCTAAAAATAGAATAAGAATAATTTCCATGTCTAACCAAACTTAAATTCCATCAGCTTTTAACAAGACAAGGATATAAAATGAGTGCCCCATGCCACAACAAATACCAGAGACCAATACAATGTTAACAACTTGGGATACCAAAGTCTTTAAGCGAAAGAACAATGAGAATTTTCTTTGCCCACACATAGTTCACCTACAGACAAGAGACATATTTTCTGAAATATTAATTCAAGATATTGCTTTGGTACCTCTTCATATTCAAATTACTGACACCTTGTATGAATATTATTGCATTGTATATTGTCCTACAACATTGTTACAATAAAGTTTAAATAAGACAATAGGTTTGAATATCTAATTTATAGTGCATCATTTAATAATATTTATACATACCATGCTTCCACCCTCTTGCTTTCGTTGGCCTAGTAATATGTTTTAGTTAGAGTGAAATGAACAACCATATGGTTAACTGTGAATTTACATCTAAAGGTATCAGATGATGAATCAAAATGATGACCTGAAAACACACCGCCTTTTTGAGGCGTTTGTCCAAGTCTTTCCATTGGGATTCTTTTCACAACTATTTCGCATCTTCAGAAATACTATTTGATGTGTATTTAAATTATTTCACTAGAATATGTTGTAAACATTATATTATCATGTCCACGTAAACAATCATACTTAAAGGGCTTCATCACATCAATTCTGCTAATTCAGACAATGTTGTTAATTCATTCAACGTTTGTTGTTGCATATTGTACCTATATTAATTAACTTCAATATTTCGCTTATCAACAAAGACACCAAAGATAACATTATCTCTTCACTTTTCGATAGATGCAATTAATTAATTAATTAAGTATATAAAATAAATATATAGATATATTTAATTATTAATAATTATTTTTTTAATTTGTGCTTGCTTTTACCGATTGAATTTATTTTTCAAAGTTAATTGGGTCTATGTATAATTACATAGCACCTCATTACATTAATTTTGACACGCGGTCATGCCTCACCTACACACACGGCATATTATAACTTACCACGTCTGCGAGTCTCGACCCTAGACCCTACCGTGATTCTAACAAACAACCAACCATTGCACCAAAGCTCGTACTGTTAGTGGGGCGATCTCAGTGTTAAGAACAACTTAACAACACCCTTGCTCTGTTGCATCGTGACATGTATTATGTTCACCAAGACATGGAATATTACATTAATTTAGTCATTTATACATCTATTTAACTAATGTTCAGATCTGACTTTCTTACCTAGTTTTTCATGATGAACCATATTTTTGTCATATAATTTTTCCTAAAAAAAACTTAACACAAATCCAAAAATTCAAAAAAATACTACTTATTATTTATAATATTGTTGTAATTCTCCAAAAACTTATACAAATTCTTAAAAATAATATATATATATTTTTAAAAATTAAATAAATAAATAAATTTACATTAATTTAACAAATTATAATAAGCAAAAATTATTAAAAAAATTAAATCTGTGCTTACATACCAAAATATTTAAGCATATTAAAATTTCACAGAGTTTACTCAAACATTGAAATATTCTACATCAAATCAAACAATAAACAGAAAAATAACAATAAAACAAAATCATAAATTTACAGAATCCATCAAAAATTTGTTGAATTTAATAATTAATAAAATTAATAACTTAATAATTCACTCGATTCTAGTTCCAAAAATTAAATTAATGAAATCAACAATTCACTCCCAGAGATTTTCAAAATTTTATAAATTTTAAATTAAATATGGGTACAATTATTTTTTTCTATTGTAAAGTTTTTTTTTATAAATTCCAATTAAAATTGTAATGAAACATCTACCCTCACAAAATTTTTATCATTATTTCTATGAAATTTTTTTAGCAGTGGAACATATATATATAAAATTACTTGTATCCCAGAACAGTAAATTATCGAAGATTTTTTTTTGTTATAATGAATGAATCAGCTGAATTAGAACTTCAAAGAAAGTAAGTCTGCTTTTGGTGTTCGTATCAAGGATTGTGAGTGATTCAGAACAGAAGGAATTGTTATAATCATCTTTATTAGGATTTTGAGGGGATATTTAAATTTTCTTAACCATACTTTTCATAAAAATATTCTTTATGGTCTACTCTTTGAATCAAAGGATTATTAAATTATTACATGATTTAATTTCTGTTATGCTCGGACTTCAAAATAGATTTTCCGTCTCGAATATGTTGCAGACATGAACATGTGACTGTTTTTCCACCCACCATTTCGTAGACTATCTAAAATAGATTTCGTCCTAATATGCTTAGATTAATGTAACTTGTTTTTCCAATTTCACTTTTTCCGTAGATATTCGTACTCAGTGTGTCCTTGTAACATTGATACTGCTTCTCATTAAAATTAAGGTAACATACACAAATTTCGCTCCAATAGACGCGAATAGTCTTCTTTGTGGGAAATGTGTTAATATTCTAACTGCCAAGAAGAAAGGTGATGACTAATGCAACCGACGGTAATAATGGCCTTGAATGCTTTAAGGGTACCATATCAGTGAATTTTCAATTTCAACTTTATTTTCATCATAACATACTTGATCGACACCGTTTAGTCTTATTGTTTCATATGTGGTATAGACTAAAGATAATTCAATATCGCTTTACCACACCGTATACATTAAATATTAAATTTGTGAAGAGTAGACACTTAATACAAATGAATATTGAATGTGATCCAAATATGCAAACTAAAGGTAATTGATTAAAATTATTTCAGAAATTGTTTCAATACAATGTACCATCCTTTATTAAGATTGCTGCGAAGAATAAAATATTAAAGATTGTCATGACATTTGTTAATTTGATTTAATATTTTTACAAACATATGTCCCTTGTATACCATATGCTTGGTAATAAATATTGCAATGTCAATACATCAACTTCTAAACAAACGGTAAGTAATTTGATCTATTATAAAATTTAAATTACGCTCGGCTTCTAACCAAGAATTAGATTGTGAATTTTAAGTGATATTTTCAACTAAATGATCACTTGCTCAACTCAATTAGACTGTGAATTCTATGATATTTCTTTAACTAAATTGTGGATTATGAAAATATTTTTAAATCCAAAACAAGAAATTAAATCACCAGTTAGTTCAAATTGTTCTCACAATTATATTCCAAAATATTTTAAAACTTAGCTATCTTACCTTTAACAATGAACTAAAAAATGTTGCAAGGTGAATATCCATACCAAATAATAATATAACTGTGAAGCTAATATTCCAACCAACAACTCAGATGTCGATCTTTGCGATATATACCAAAGCAATCACACCAGACTCAGGTTTCAAAACACATGATAGAAGTTAATGATAATTGAGTTGATACTCCTCATTTAATTGAGCCCCATAAGTAAACACATTTATCTCAATTTCAATTTCCAATTTTAACTAGATTTTTTGTTCAAATGAATTGTTTTAACTTAATCGTATGAAGTGAGAGGAAGTAAATTGTTTAATCTAATTCATCCCCATCAAATTCCATGATATTCTAAAAAACATTTAGGATTATAAAGGAATTAGATAAAATTTTCATTTAATTGCGTCAGATGGTCACCGAATACAATTCATGCCGTCACGACAACGCCTTAAAAGCAAGATGGAGTTTTAAGACAATGTTGTTGTCAAATTGTATGTATTTATATTGAACGAAGTATTTTAATCAGAGTCAGATAATGTCATCACTATTGCTCTCACCTATAGAAATACTGCGTTTATAACTTTATCGCTTTTCTACTTGTTATTGACATTTTCATTTCAAGGACAGCAATTAACATACCAAGGGATTAAACTTAACTTAGTTAAGTTTAAATATAATTCTAATTGAAAATTTAAAGACAACTGGTAAACGAGGAATTTATCAGGACTTAACCTAATTTTAGGCTAGTGGGGCCATCCCAAAAGTGATGGTGGGATTAAATTTATTATTATTGTCATGACCATAGTACAACCTTCAAGAAAAGTTTCAATTTATCAACCGCATACAAGAAAAGTGCTTCCTGAAACAACGCAATGTACTCGCTGATTTGTATTCGGAAGAATTGAAAGAACAATAAAATAATAAACCGATTGCAATTAATGCCATTTCGTAGAGTGCAAGCAAGAAAATTAAAAAAAGATGGATAAACAACATAGGCGGTTTGGTGTTCCAACAAATCATAGACAGAGGTGTGTTAACCACATAATGAGAGAATGAGGTGGTGAGAGAATGCAGTGTGAGATCATTTGGAGGACATCATGTTAGAAGAGGGTTGTGACTCTGTACCGATTCTACTCATGGAATTGAGAGGATTCTGGCCGCAACGCTTTCATGATATGCTTTAACTGCGGGTGACCTGTAGTCCGATTATCCACATTCAACCCCCATGCAAATATCTCTCACATAGGATTGCGCTATTTTGGGTCCGCTGTTGTCGATGACGAAATTGAAAGAGCACCGTAAGAAGGCAGAAAGAGCAGAGCCTTTTTACAAGTGGCCATGGCGCCCATCCACGCCCGATCCCAACGTACGACAATGAGGAGATTACAAATGTGGGGACCCATCGTTCCCTTAATGGCTTATAATATTGAGCAAGGGTTGTACCTTGTTCTGACGTAAGAGAATCTATGTTGTTGTGCCCAAGAAGATCACCGTGCTTGCTTTGAATAATTTCTTCCGTGCGTTGTTGTAGTTTTGTAACAACACCAAGCACTAACCACTCTACGTGCGCGTAAGTACAAAATGTTGTCTCCAAAGCGTATAATTTAGCACCGCTAAAGAAAAGGTACCTTATATGATAAGAACTAGAAACCTTTAAAATTTAGATGAAACCGTAAGACAAAGTATATTGAATGATTTACCTTGTATTTCATCTCGTTTCTAGATATCCTTTTATTTTCAAGGTTTGGAGAGAAATATCCTATAAGTTATGCTGAAAGAGAAATTCCAATTCATTAATAATAGTGTCATTAAGGGCACCATAACAACGCTAAAATAAAAGTGAATTTACGTGCTCAACAAAGAACCAAAGACTGGCTAGCAACTGTTAAAAATGCTAAAGAAAACAAGGAAGAAGTATGTCAGCAATAATTTGAAGAGATTATCACCTTTCTTCATCACCAAGCTTTTCAAAGAACTCGTTAATGGCTTAGCATATTGACAAGGAAGGTACTTTATTCTGGACGAGAATTATGCTACGCTTCATAAGATCAATTGCGATGAAGTTGATTTCTTCAGTAAGGCTAGCGTTTTGGTACAACACCAAGCACCAAATTCAATTTCCGCGTACACAAGTACAAAAATGTTTTGTTCTGAAGAAGTTACATTTTAGCATCCCCAACAAAGAAAAGGTACCTTATATGAAGAACTATAAACTCAAATGCAGAGATGAACTATATTAAAGATATATTGAATGCTTTCAAAACTTTAGATCATCGGTTTCTAGATACCCTTTTCTGTTTGAGAGAAGACCGTAGTGTGTTATGCTTAAGAGTAATTTAATTCATTAATAATAGTGTCATTACGTGTACCACGCCCAAAATAAAAGTGAAATTTACAAAGACCGTTAAGAATTGCAGACCCGCTACACAACTAAAATGCTTTGTAAATAGTAAACTAGTTGATTAATTTACATCTTATACTTTGACCTTAATTACCAACATCTATCAAAGTTGCCATTAGAACAAACTAGAAGATTTTATTCCAACTTGAACACGCTCAAATTTATTGGAAATTTAAACAGAAGATGATGTTTGAGTACAGCTTGATATGAGAAAACCTGCAATTATTAGAGTTTCAAACAACCTGCTTCGTGCCAGCAGGCGAGTTATTTTGTATGTATATTAATAGATCAAGAAAGACAACACACCTTTGTTGTTTAAGAAATCTTGAAATGATAAGCAGTTTACAAGCCCCTTATAGAGTGCCCTAACAAGACAGCTAATATACAGGAAAACGACACCCAATCTCCTAAAAATATTTCTTAAAGTAAACTCAAAATTAATAGATAAAAATTCTCTTTATAAAAACAAAAATTTTGACTATGGTTATTCTTATTTGCATGGAAAGGATAGGCGTGGCACATTTTGAAAATGAAACAAAATAAAGGGTCCTAAAAGGTTCCCATAGATGGGGCCGCTAATCTCTGACAATGCGCTTATTGTCAAAGAACAACGGATTTCTTCCAAAGGTGAGTAGTGTGTTATTTAAGCAACGAAATCACGTGCATGCATATGTTCATATAGACCCACATTGTGTTGCCGAGGAAGAATATGGCAACACATATGTTGAAAGTAGTAGGTATTCTGGCTTGCAGAAAATGACCCTTTACTTGGCCATATCATCTCTTAAATCGTAATGCTTCGTAGCTCCTGGGCTTGTGTGCAGTAAAGGTTTCTTTTACGTCTTTTTTTTTTTTTTGGTATGTTTAAAGACAGGGAGTGAAATCCTTGTCTTGACATTTTCATGTAAAAGTTCTCCAAGGCTTCCGTACACATTGTTTTCCACATGTTGTCCCCCGAATCAAAGCACCATATGTACAATTCTTCAAAGAAAGACAGTATCCTACCTTTCTATTTTTTGGGTGCGTTGTTGCTTGTTGTGCCTTCTCGCTTGCAAAATTCAGATCAAAGTACCGTATGCAACAAATAATTAAGACATTCCCTAGTCAACATTTTGTCTTTTAACTGCGTTCATCCACCTCTGTTTTCTATAAAATAGGGACTACCATTTTGAGTTTGCCTAAATAGGGACACAAATGTTTCAGCGATATCAAATTGAGAAGTGCTAAAAGGATCACTTGCCTTTCCTTCTTGAAATGTCCTTTAATCAAATGATTGTAAGTGCGAATTCATACTAATTTTTCTATTTGTCCAAAGAAAGAGATTCAATTCCATGTGTTTTCTGTTGTGATTCGTTTACGGTACAAATGAAGATAATTTTTAATGTAGTTTCTTTCTTCAAAACCTCATCTATCAACTTTAATGTTTGAAAATATGCTCTTTTCACTAATAAAGACCGCCATTCAATTTTTCTATAACGTTGAAATCAGAACTCAACTATTAATATCATTGAATCAGACCAATAGCCATTTTTTGTTCCGACATATACAGTAGTTTAGTTTAATGTTGTTATTATTGCAATGGTACTGACATATCAGCAGAGGCCGAATCACACTTATTCACCATGGACTAGAGGATCTTTGGTCAATCACTCTTTCTTTATGATAGCGTTTAATTACAAGACCCGGATCATTATCCACATTCAACCCTTTGCGCAATATCTTCGTTACAGGATTAAAACTATTTGGGTTCGGTCGCTATTGATGACGTAATTGAGAAGAGTAACGAAGAAGGCAGAAAGACAGGAGTTTTATATGCTTAAGGCCATCTACATTCATTAAACCAATGCTTATTAAATGAGGAGACCATAATGGGGAATTACCGCTTCCTCATTTGTTGAAGATACCTATTGTCACATTCAGATCTGCTGCTTTAAAGTGTTTTGTTTTTCGTCCTTGCATTTTGAAAATTTTTTAAAGAATCGCTATTCTAATTTTCCACCAAGACACAGAGAGTTAGATCAAGCATTCGCGCAAAGCAAGATGAAAATATTATATTGCATCGCATTTCCGCTATCACAAAACCTATCGCATAAATACCATTAATTTTTAAATTAAATTTTTTAGCGTTGAATGAAGGGTGCTTTTTGATCCTTCAAATATTTTAGGTACTGAATAATTTCACTACTCAATAGTTTATGGGAAAGCCAAAGAAACAAAAATCGCCATTTGGAGCTGGGTAACAATGATCGTAGATCATTCACAACAATGAATTAGAATGTGGTAAAAGAACCATTAGTGAAATTGATTTACAGTGATGAAGAAATTGAAGCAAAGATTATTTTGTATTTGTATTCAGTACAAGCAAATATTTCATTTTGTTAAAGCTTGAGCGTTATGACCAACAAGGATTTAAAGTGACATTTTTGACTTGTGGAAGTTGTTAGGTGTTGCCTTAGTTAAAATTCAGTACAAGTGTCAACTTTACATTAAATATGTTTACAAGTAGAAACCTATCTTTCAAAAGAGAAAGCGTTTATCGCTAATTATTTTATTAATAATTGAATATAAATGAAATTTTTGGAACATTTAGCATTATAAAACATATAAAATTGGGCAATGTTATGATGAGATATAAATTTGAAGATAAGCACCATTATTTTTTCACAAATTAATGATAATACTTACCATATTGAAAATGATTTAGCATTTATGATAACATTTATTATTGAGGTGTTCTCACAATATTATTAGGTTAAATGGTTTAGCGATAAGATTCAAATCATTTATTGAATAAGAAAACATTTATCTTGAATGCGAACAGTTAATGACCAAATAAAGCATTAGAAAGAGTCACTAACCACCAAATTAATGTCTCATACTTTATTTTGTTTTCTTCTCAAGGAAAATACTTAGATCTTCATGTGGGGTATATATATAATATTTCTAAGCTTCACAGACTAGGTCGTCTTGCAAATGATTGTAATAAATTTACCCATTAGAATATTATGAACAAAACATCTTCTATTGATATTTACAATTTTTTTTTAACTACATTTCAATATCATGAGTCTAGGAATTTAATTTGATAGGCACATATAGAAAATAAAAGGCATCTCTTCCCACAAGTGAGTGAGTAAAATTTACTATTGTATTTCCTATTGCTTTTAGTTTTCATTCTCGTATTTAAAGTTACAAAACCTAGAGGAAGTTTCATGATTTCTTGAAAGAGAACTATATCCACATTTAATTGGGAATAGCTTTGTTTTATGTGATCCACTTTCTTAAAGGTAACTCACCATTTTTAGCCACCTTATTTTTGAGTATTTATTATAGAAACACATATCAATTATATATACATCATATCAATTAATTGTTGAAGATGTGCATAGTAAAACAAAATTCCTTTCAAAGCTAGAAGATAAAGAGAAATTCACTTACATTATGCGCACCGATAAATTCTATAACCTTTTCCAATATACATTGCCTCTTTAATTTTCAAATATATCCTTGTTCTATTAGCAAATATTTTATAGATTTTGATAAAATACAATTAGTAGACCGATAAAACTAAATAAAATAATATTAACTAAGAACAATATGATGGTTATCTTTTCCATTAAGAATAAGATTCAAAGGCGTTTATTGACAAAAATAACCTACTACTTTACTAAATTAAAGTTGACTGAAATAAAGAACAACAAGAATTATTAAATGTTGAACAAATTTCAGAAAATTCGTATTTCATCCAAATTTTTATCAAACCAGAAAACTATTAAACCACTTCAAAATTCTTATAGTTCAATATTTGGTAGTATCACAAAGAGTATTAGGTGTTCTTGTTTTTTTTTTCTTTTTTATTTTTTCTCAATGGACCCTCGCTGTTTTAAACCATTTGTTTTTACTAACCTTCATCAAAAAATCGCAAATACTAACTTTTCATATTTTCTTAGCCATTTGAATGATAGCCGTAAAGAATATCTATAATCTCTATTTAAGTGCACCACTTTCTCAATTCAATACATGTTCGCGGGTAGTTTAGCAAATGTGTAAATATCATGAGAATTATACTATCATAGTTAAGCGAACTTTCAAATGGAATGACGGGCAAATAACTGCCAAATTTCAAGCTAATTTTTCATATGCTTTTAGATAATTATTTTAGAAGTCACTAACCATTCTCATTTTTTTTTTTTTTTTTTTTTTTTTGGCATTCACTTAACCATCTTCAATTTTTAACAAATATATATATATATATATATTTAAATGGTATCTATTCTTGCTTAATGAGAGACCACAGGACAATGAATCCTCAAACTATAGAACTACCATACTATCTCAGCTTGAAAACATCAAATGGAAATATCCACATGTATTTTCAAAATACCATCTTAGTTGTAGGTGATTTGACCTCTTTATGAAAATAACATCTTTTAGACAATTTCTTTAGCTAAGCTATTGAATACCCTGAACAAGCACCTAACAATATTATTAGTGTATCCAATCTTAAACTTGATAAACAGATTTTTTCTTTTTATCAGAATATCTCTATTTAATCATTTGTCTTGAAATCAAATTATAGTTTTCCTAAAATTAGTATGTAGACTTGAGCTAAGCTCAGCCACAAAATGTTATTGTTATTGATATAAGGGAGTTAGTCGTACTAATTCACAATTTCACATAGTAGGGTTTTTTTTTTTTTACCACAATGAATTTCTTTAATTAGTTTTGTCAAATATTCTCACCATTCTCTTACAACAAGATGGTTTTTTTATTAAGGAACTTTAAATTTATTAATTCATTTATCTAAATTTCTCAATATCTTCATTTATTACACTAAATACCTAGAATGTTAACTACATATTCATGCTCACTGTTTCTTTTATGATCACTAATTTTTATTACAAAAACATAGACAGACCCTAGTTTCAAAACTTACCGAATGAGATGTGACCCCACAGAAGTTGTATGTACAAAATCACTTGCACAACACGTACCCCGAGCAGAACTACACTACAACACCCTGTTACAAAGCACCACACACAGAGATCGACATGACAAGAAGTACCGGTGCCCATATATGATTACCGATCATATTGGGCGATGGGTCTCGAACAAATCACGTAAAGCTTCCATACAATCATTGCCATAATCATTAGACTACTTCCATGTTTTTATTTTTTAATCAATTTTTGTTGAGTAGCTTAGGTAAACTTGAAATAAAGGACAAGTTAGGTAACAGGTTTATCGATTGTGTGAATAATCAATGTATTCAACCATGTAGAGGTTTGTTCACCATGTAAATCACATAATGGTCCGTTGCAATTAACAATATAAATTGTTGATACATACAAGAAGTTGTAATACAGTTAGAATTTTGGGCTACCAAGAGACAAACTATGTACTGTTGAGGAGGAGATGCAAAATACTAAAATAATTTGTTGTTAGTGATGAAATTAAAAATGTTTATTAAAATTTCAAAGATGTTTTTTTTTCTAGAGAAACAATGGAGATATTGAACATCATCAATCGCATTTACACTAGAGTTTCTCAACAAAATTGTAGATTTTTATACCAAAATTTATGAACAATTAGAAGTCAAGGTTCAGTTTATTTTTACTCAATAGATGATTTTTTTCCAAACTTGCGAGGTTTTGACAAAATTTAGGTTTGAAGATAACCATCATATTGTTCATGAATTAATGTTAGCTTATTTAGTTTATTCTATTGCTATTTGTATTTTTTCCAAAATCTAATAAATATTTAATATTGAACTTTAAATACCATCTTTGAAGATTAAGATGCAATTTATGTTGGAAAGATTATAGAATCAATAACTTGGTACAATGTGAGTGATTTATCTTTATTCTTCTAACTTTTTGAATTACTTTTTTATTATTAATTTTTATCTTCAAGGATTTTTTATAGTCATAGATTTTCCGCAAATTTACAACGAAGGCAACTTTCCTTTGAAATTTGGTGCAGTTTATAGTAAATTTTTAAAATTAAATATAAAATAACAAATATATGATATTTAGTGTTGTAAGCATTTGTAAACATTTACATGTGGACTCAATTAAAAATAAAATCAAATAAAATTAATTACTTAGAGAGGTCTTTCCAAACTAGTCTATAGAAATGTTGTAATGTCCTATAAATATTTTGAATATGTCATAAAAATAAATAAAACAAAATTAAAATAAAATTAAAATAAAAAAATAAAAATAAAATAAATAATTATAATTATCAACTACACATTTTGACTTGGTAAAATTACAAACAAAAAAACATAAAATAGAAAATTAATAATTATAAATATAAAGAAGGCAAGATTAATAATAAAACCTACTTAGATCCATTTTAATTTGGATCTTTAGGATTAAATATCTTGAGATCCAAACATATTTTAGAGTGAAAAAAGATTTTGATCCTCTTTACTCACTAGATCAAGAATTAAGACAAATACATACTATTTACAAACATTTTTTGTAAATATTCACAAAATAAAACAAAACAGATAATTTGTATTTAATTTATTTTCTATATAAATACCAAATTTTCTATATATTTTTCAAAATGAAGCTAGAAAACTTTAAATATATGAAAATGTTTTAAATATATTTTAAACATGTAATGAGATATAAATGTTTTAAAATGTAAATTAAGAGATGAAGGTATTAATTTCAAAATCTTTCTTGATTGTTAATATCCAATAGGATTATCTAGTTTCCTTTTTTAGTATATCCAACATACGAATGATATATTATTATTTAAAATTTCTTATAATTAAATTAAATTTTTTGGTTGGGACATGTTTCCTAACTTAGCATAGAAAATATTTTGTACTATGTTATGTTATTTCTCGATGTTACTATGTTATATTATTTTGACTTTTTTAGTCCATAATTTTTCTCATGATATTATTTTCTAATGACACAAATTTCTAATGATTTTTTTTTTTTTTTTTTTTTTTTTTTTTTTTTTTAAACAATTGGTATATATCAGTTAAAGATATAACCAACACAACTAATATTTACTAATTTGGCTGACATATGCCGGTATGTGTATGATGAAGCATATACAACTACATTTGAATGTATGATAATATCTACAATAATTTATTGAATAATATTAATAAATTATTGACATAGTGTTAATGTGGTTGTTATAGATTGATGTATTAATCACTATATAAATAATAACACAATAATACAATAACAAAATTAACATAACAGTAATAGTAAGTTAACAATACTTATTTATCATCTATGGGGTCTGATAGACAAAATGATTAGGTGCTCTAATAAGGCACCCTTGATGTGAAGTTACCACTAATTGCCCCACTTGTGGTGATATGTATCGTATATGATGATGAAGATGTATTCCCACCAAACACCAAAAAATATTTATCCCTCACTATTATCTTAATGATTAATATATTTATTAACCTATTAATATTATTATTAATATATTTTATACATAATGACAGATTTGTGAACAATTTCAGTATACCAACAATATTAAACTTTGAAATATTAAATCAATTATTATGTTTTCCATATTATAAAATTCAATATTATAAAACTATAATATTAATATATCGTAAGATTTGTTAATAAACCTTACAATAAATATTTTAAATTAAAGATTATTATTATAAAACTGTAATATTAAAAAACCTAATATTATATATCCAATATTAAAAACCCAACATTTCAAGATCATGACACTAAATGCAATATTATAAAACCTAAATAAAATATTTACTAATATTATAAACCGAATATTAAAAAACCTAATATTATATATCTAATATTAAAAACCTAATATTTCTTATCATGATACTAAATGCAATATTATAAACCCAAATAAAAGACTGTGAATACCACAAATTCAAGGATTATTATAAAGCTAAAGGAGAACAAATGTATGCTTAATATTATAAACCCAAGGAAAATAAAGACAATAGAAAAATAAATTTCAAGATTAATAATAATAAACCCATGAAAATAAATCCTAAGAATTAATATTATAAAACTCAACTAAAAAATAAACTTAAAGGAAAATTTTAAAAGATTAAAATTATTAAAATAAACCTAAAAGATTAATATTATAAAACCAAATTGGAAGTTAAATTAAATGAAACACTAAATTTTAGGATTAAAATGTTAAATAATAAAATGGGACATATCATGATATTAAAATGTTTAATATTATAAACCTTAACACTATCAAACCTAACATTAGGTTACCTAAAGATTAATATTATAAACCTTGTTGTTCTAAACACTAAGATTAATATTATAAAATCTAATAATAAACCTAAGATATTAATGATACAAATTAATTCCCAAGAAATTTATGATATAAAACCAAAGTGATTCATTTTACAAATTTCGAGATTAATAACGCAAAGATTAAGAGCATATTGTTACTATGTATTTTTAGATTAATAACTTAAAAGATTAATAATATTAATAATAATATTCTAAACCCTTTATTATTAAACGTAAAATAATAATATTAATATTAATAATACAAACCTTTGAAATTACAAAACTTAATATTACAAACTAAATATTAAAATGAATATCAAACTTCATATTAAATGCCATATTACAACCAATATTAAACCTACAATAATATAAATCGTGTAGGTAAAATAAAACTCAAGACATTAAAGGTTATTAATAAGACCAAAGAAAATATTACGTTATATTATAAATCCAGAATTAATAATATGTAAAACTTTATGGATGAAAACATTTATATTAATATTACAAATTTAAGATTGGTAAAACCTAAAGAAACAATTTATAGATATAATAAATGCGGATGTTAAATATTATTCCATACTAATTAAAGTTACACATGACATAAAGATGGTGTACCACATCAAAATTAAATACATAGATAAAAGTACTTCGAAATCACACTACCAGATTAGGTCGGCATTCTCAACTAGCTAATGCGGCTCATCCTCGTATCAGCGTGAGAGACTAATCGATCTCGCCAAATGTCAAGGGAGATGTGACAATGCCTAATTAGCGCTGAGACGAATACAAGAAGCAATGCTAGAAAGTTAGCAATAAATTAATTAATAAAATAAATTTTATTATAATAAATGGTTAATATTATTAAGAAATTAAAATGGTAAAGCAGGTGGAATTTTCAGTTAAAATGATTACTTACTAATTGTTAATAAAATTAACAAATTACCTAATTAAAGGTGTTGTGACGTAGTTAGTTGAAATAGCGAGGGCACCTATACCCAAATAAATAGCAATAAAATAGACATTTAAAATTTTAGTTTCATGTACAAAATAAAATAAATAAATACAAAACCTTCACAAATCTATTAATTAAAATAAATTAAGGGGATCAAGAAGGAAAGGCAGTGATAATTTTATAACTAAATAAATAAGCAATTAAATTAATTTAAAAAAAATTTTCAATAAGCAATATAAATAAATAAAATACAGAGGCAAGTTTCGTCGATAAAACTAAATACACTTATTTTAATTATTGGGATCTTTAAATTAAAATTAATAAATATAAAAAAGAATAATAATACATACTTAAAAAAGTATAAAAAGAAAAAAGAAAGAAAGTTAAAAAAAAAATTAAAAAAAATAAAATAAAATAAATGCACTAATTACTTAAATAAAATAAATAAAATAAAGTTTTACGGTATAAGACTGTCAGCTCATTTACTTCAAATCATCATCATAATTGAGACCCTAGTATGCTGCTCACTTGACGTCAATTATGTAGTGATTCATTTTAGCAATACTTTAGAGTTTTCAATATGATAGGCACATTTTTCCACATGTCTGGAAGAGTCGGTGGTAGGATCGGATATACCATTATTCAAGTAAGATGCTCCTCGATTACTATCGGATTTCCATTTTCCTATATAGGAGTTCTGATAAGAATAAAGGAATCATATAACTTTTCAAGGTTCTTAGTTTTATAGGTCGCGATGACGCAAGAGAATTTATCAGCAGAGGCCTAGCAGTCGAGATAACAATTAAAGGATACGCAATTATTTGTCTCGATAAAAGGAGATGGACTCGTAAATAGGACTTCTATCTAGGGAAAAGATAAATTCGCGAATTCCTCGAAGAAATAATATCTTTAACAAACTTTCACTATTAGAAATCTTTCTTGGTTTACAAGACCCTATCAATCCTAAGGACATGAAAGGGCTTATATGATTCTTGCCTGGTGAACCTCCCTACAGGAGAACAGGGTCGATCCATTAGGCAGAGAATTAGCCCATATGCTGCAGAGACAGACATACTCCGGTTCCGCACTCGTATCTTACCATTATGTGAAAATCATGCCATCATGTTTGTGTTGAAGACTTAAGGTAAAATACACATATTATCACCATAGGAACTGAGGATAATGTATTTAAACTGAGCGACATACCAAGAATCAACTGCGATGATGGTTAAAATTAAGTAAGAACTGGCCCTGCTCACCTCGTAAAAATTATTTTTATTTTATTTTTAATTAATTAATTAATTAATTTTTTATTTACTTTCTTTCTTTCTCTCTCTTTTCCTTTCTTTCTTTATTATTATTATTAATATATATTTATTAATTTATTTAACAATAATTAAATAAATTATTTATTTAGTTTTATTTAAGCAAAAACTTTACCTTTCCTCCTATTATTTTATTTATTCATAAACCTTTCAAAATTTTAAATTAATTGCATTTACTTATTTATTTAGTTATAAAAATTTTCCTTCCTTTTTCCTTCTCTTTAGGTCTCCTTTTAGTTTTATTTTAATTAATTAATTTATTGATTTTATTTATGTATTTATTTGATTTATAAAACCCTTCTTAAATTTAAATTAATTTATTTTATTTACTTATTTATTTAGTTATAAATTTTGGTTTCTTCTTTATTCTTACCTAGGTTCTTAGTTTTATTTTAATTAATTAATTTATTGATTTGATTAATTAATTAAGTAATCATTTTCAACTAAAAATTTTCTCCTCATTTCTCCATTTTTTAATTTTCAATAATTAATAACTCATTTGTTATAATAAAAATTTATTTTATTTAATTAATTTATTAACCAAATTTCAATTCGCTTGCTCATCACCAGGGTTCCAACGACTAATTCCTACTGATGTATCCCACTATTTATTTAACGCAGACTTATTAGTTCCTCCACCTTGTTCCGAGGATGACCATACCAGTCGTGTCTTAAACGCTGATCTAATCCTAATGATGTGATTTTTCCTAAAAGTACTTTTTTATCGGTTACTGCGGATCACAAAAGTCTTAAATCTAACATTAAAATATATTAATATTATAATTAACAATTATAATATTAATAATTAGTAGTTATTAACAGCAAATTATAATAATTATTAATTATTAGCAATTAATGGTACTAATAAATTAATAGTAATTAGTAATAATAATTAATATTTAAAATTAATAAATATTAATTAACAATAATTATTATTAATTATTAATGATTATAATGATTATAATGATTAGCAATTATTATTCATAAAATGGATAAATATTACAATTCAAATGTGATTGAACAACAAATTAAAGGATTATCATATTAAATCAAAGATATTAAAAACTTCAATGGATTAATATTAAAATATTAAAGATTAATAAATTTATGATTAACAATCATCAAATCAAGGGACTAATAACGTATGAATTGTGAATATTATAAACACAAGGATTGACATTATAAACTTTGGGGATTATTAATATAACTGGCGAATAAACCTAAGGGATTAATATTATAAAACTTAATATTAAAACCCAAGGGGGATTGTTATTGTAAAACTCAAAAGGATTATTAAACCTAATCAATTATGAATAGGCTTAAGATATTAAAAACCCAATGGATTAATGAACTTAACTAATTACTTATTATAAACTTAAGGGATTAATAAACCTAATAGATTAATATTAAACCTAAGGATCAGAACCCAACATATATTAGTATTATAAACCTTTAGGACACACATACACCTAATATTGTTAGCATAAATCAAAATATAATAATATTAAACTGAAAGTAACTAAGAGATTAATATAAACCTAATGAATTTGTATTATAAAACCTAGAGATTGACATTAAAAGCAAGAGACTATTAAAACCTTAGGTTATAAACTCATGAAATGTTATTAAACACAAGGAATTAATATTATAAACTAAAGAATATAAATCATTAAAAATATTATAATCATTTATATACATTAAACCCTAAGATTGATTATAACCCAGAGATTATTATAATCCCATACCCTGGATGTGTGTGTTTGATAGCAAAGAAGGAGGGCCACAAGGCGCCCATGGGAAGACACGCACGCTTCCACGTGACTAGTCTTAAAGTATTCCCGCAATTTTTGTGTGAGGCACCATTAACTCACCTTCCGGGCCACCTTCATAATGTACCAGCCGCCATCATATTAACTCGCTGCTGCTATTTTTAAGTCCGCCTTCGCTTCCACCCCGCTCTCGTTCCTCCGCTGCTTCTTGCGACCGTACATTCGCTCGCCTTTTTTTTTCCATTCGGGCCGGGCGCCTGTCTCTCGTTTGGTACCGGCCACCCCCCAAGCCCGGCCGCCTACCTGTCCGGAACCTGCCTGCGGGAAAATTATGCTGACACCAGGATGAGGTAGAAGAGCCTGTGGGCCGCGCACCTCTCTCCTCCGTCACCTAGTTATCGTGACCCAAACCTTCTATTGGAATGAGCCCGATAGCCTTCATGTCAACCTGAATGCTCATCTTTCTTCAAAGAGTTTTTGCCTCCGATTCACCTTCATCCCTTCGTCGTAGCAAGAAAAGGCTCTCACAACCAATTATTCCTCCTTTAAGCTATTTATCCCTACAATATGAAAGTTTCATCCTTGAAGATAATTTCAAAGAGAAGAAGACTTAGGATTCTAAACAACAACGACAACAATAAATGCCTTCTGTGATGTCAAGGAAATTTTATGCTTTCAAACTTGATGCTCCATGTATTAAATCCCGACACTTCGCTTTGCACGTCTCGACTATTGACGCAAAAAGTGAGCAAGGAGATGGAGGATAAAGGCGAAGAATCATGAAGAGGTACCAACCCTCCGTAATGCACGAGCCTCCTTAGGCTTGTTTTTTCTTTTCTATCAGCATGATCTTGTTTATGAATTACTTATGGGATATGTGCATGTTTAATTTTGAAAACTAAAATCGCTAGTTTCCTACTAGGCAGCACATTATCTGTTTTTGAGGACTGTTACTCGTATTTTAAAGTTTCAATTGGGCTAAGGCGATTTTGAAATTTTCTTTTCTAGACGATTATTAAATTCACGTGAAGAGACCATTTTGTTTGTTATAGTAACAGAATAACTTAACTTAGAAAAAATATTATAATCCTATCTCATTAATAAACCCAAGGTATTAATATTAAACCAGCGAACAATATTGTTTATTAAGATTAATATTAAAACTTACAGTTACAAAACCCTAAGATTAACAAGCCTATGATTAATATTATAAACTCGTGATTATAATATAAAGGATTAATATTATAAAACTACAGGCTAGTATTAAAACACAGGAATATAAATTCATGATTAATATTAGAAACCCTAGAACATATTATAACTTATGGGATTAATAAACCTATTAGATTAATAATAAAATTAGAGGTGAATATAAACTAAAGGAACAACATTACACCAGGATTAATATTAAAACTTTATGAATATAAACTATAATAATTAATATTAATAATCCTTGTATTATTATAAAACCCAAGACATTAATCCTATAAATTCATGAATTAATAAACCTAAGGGATTAATATTATTAAATTGGGTTTGATTAGCAAACTTAGGGAATAATTTAAACCCAATTAATATTGTTGGACTTGATGATTGATAAACTCGTTAGATTCACATAAACGCAAAATTAATACTACAAACCCTATCGCTAATAATTATAAATCAAATATTAAACTTTAAAAATTAAATTTAATAATAAAAGGCCTTAATATTACAAACTTTATTAAACCCAAGTTTTTAAAATGCATAATGTAAATGAATAAATTAGAATGTAATGTAACATTGTGATAATGATTAGACTTATTTTCATATTGGAGACAACGTTTGTCAGCAATGTGACGCGATACAGCCGAACCATTTTTACAATATTAAACTGTTGATATTATAAGTTTATGATTAATAAACTCAAGAAGAACATAAAACGTGAGTGATTATAAAACTCAGAATAATATTAAACTCATTGGATTAATATTATAATCCTAAGGGGATATAGACCAAGATAAATGTTATTAAAACCTAAACTAAACATTACACCAAGATTCATACTTTAAATACTATGATTAATATTATAAAACTCGTAGGGATTAATATTAAAATCATATGAATAATATTAAACCTTTATATTATTATTAAACCTTAGTAATATAAAACCCTAAAAAACATTAGAACATAAATCCTAAAATTAATAAGCCCAAGGATTAATATAAACACTAGGCTTGTTATTAAATTAGAATATAAGCTTTGCGATTAATATTAGCAAATTCAAGGTATTTAAAATTAGAACCAATAGATTTTAAACCTGGAAAGAATTATATAAAACCAGATTAATATTACAAACCCTAAATAATATTACTACAGTGAACAGAATCATTAGATTAATAATAACGTGATGTTGATATTATAAACAAATGCCCTAATAAAAACAAGGAATTACTAAAACATAAAAACCTAAAGGATTAACATTAGAATTAAGATGTATAAAACCTAAGATAAATATTAAGAAGCAGACAACATGGCTCACTATGGTTGATTTTCATTGAGATAACATTTATTACAATGTATCGTTGACCAATATGTACGATCATGATTGATTTTTATGTTGAGAGAATATTTGTCACAATGCGACCCTGACCATGGTTGAAAATGATTCAATATGGTTGACCATGGTTTAATATTAAAAACCCAAGGGAATAAATATTAAACTTAGGATGAATATTAAACCTTAGAAAATAAACTTAAGATTAATAAACTCAAGGGGATTAATAAATATTAAGTTTAATATTAAACCTATGAATATAAACCCTATGATTAATAATATAAACCTAATGATTATAAACCAAAGGGGACCATATTAAAATCTATGACAAATACCGTTACAAACTTACTGGTAATATTATACCTAAATAAGGAACCCTTTAGATTTTTTTTTGTTTTTTCTAAGTAAGAGTAAATTTAATAATTAAACATACAACAATATGAGTGTCTACCGTAGTTCAGGGTTTACAAGAAAGGTACTGTCAGTACTAAAACAAAATGGAGCGTTTGCCAGGGAAACTAAATCAAATAGATGAAGGCTTCTTTAGTGAGGAAACTAGCGTTATACACATATGAGTGATTGTACCAAATATAGATGTAAAAAGATAAATAAAACTAAAATGCTAGGATCCGAAACTCATCAAAAACTCGAAAATATAAGTATCATGTGGGGTGATGGAGGTGGACTGATTATGAGGTATCTATACTCATCATCATCGCCACGTGTCGAGCCTCGGTGCAAACTCGTCGAGGCACCATGGCATCATCACCGTTACTACCGCCTCTCGCTCATTGCCCTTGTAGTATCCCCAAGTCACATCGCTATCCAGATTGAATTGTGCTGGCAGAATCGTTGCTTCACCTTTCAAAGGGCTTTGCAATACCGCAGGGTACAATGGAGGACAAAGTATTTACAAGGTCGAGCCGGGCGGGTACTCGCTAAGGAGACCTAGATGGTGAAAACGATGAGGGTGGCTTAGCATTGAAAGTGGAATTAGCGCGGGGGGGGGGTCTGTGAAGAGGAAGAGGACCATAACAAGAGATTATGTAGTTGCTTAGGTTATGGGGCTTATAAGAGAATGAGAGAAATTAACATACGCCATGACTAATTGTGGGTTTCAGTGGGCACGGCCTTAAGAATGCTCGAGAAGGAGGACGAGAACCAGGATAAGAGTGAGGGGGACGGAGACAGTATTAGTTTCAGCTTGCTTGCTGTGCTCGTATCGTACGTGCGATGCCTAAGACGAGGCATATTGGTGCGCCGAGAAGAGGAGGCAGGTCGGTGGGAGTGCGAAATCAATGTGGAGGAGGAAGGACAGAGGAAGAAGCGTAATTGGAAAAGGAAATCGAGAGGCAGGGAAGCCAGAGAACCAAGGTGGCACTGCCGAGACCGCAGCGCGCAATGGCGCGGTGAAAGTTTGCTCGGCAACCTTTGGGAGAACAAAGCCACAGGGGAAGACTAGAACAACACAGAAATGAAAGACCTAATGGAAATCAAGAGGTGTCAAAAGGTAACCGTAGGTCGAAGGTAGCTAGAGGCCAAAACAGAAGCACGCGAGCAAGAGCCATTTTGAGTGCTTAGAGTATATCTCGCTAACGCAGCATGTTAACGTTATTCGTGGCGACGAACCGAGTTAATAAAATGCGATTGAATGCCATATATGGCTGGTGCTGCGGCCTTGCCACGCACTGCCCCATGTGCCCCAAAACCGAGTAATCACCCTTTGAACATTTACATCTTGGGATGAACCTAAATTAATAAAGCAAGAGATTGATATTATAAACCCAAGACACTAACAAAACCAAGGGATTAATACAACAACCTAAAAACTTCATAGCAGGATTAATATTTAAAACCCAACGTTTACAAACCCTAAGATAAATATTATAAACCCTAAAACAAATGCTGACCACAGTTGACCACATGATTGTATTGAGACAATATTTATTATCAGGACATTGGACCATGAAGCGACCATGATTGATTTTCATATTGAGAGAATATTTTTCATAATGGACGCTATCATGGTTGACCATATTGAAATATTTGTAATAATGACGTTAGACCATGGTTGATTGTGGTTGCTGTGATGACCATGGTTGTGACAAATGTGACATTGGACCATGAGAAAATTTGTGTCACAATGCACCACGACTATTGATGATCATTTACCATGACCACCGTTATTGATTTTCGATTGAGCTACACGACATTGGACCATAGTTGACGGCGATGTTGAGACACCTTGTCATAATGTGATGTTGCTGCTGCTGACCATGATTGACATTGCGGATTTTCATATTGACCATGATTAATCATGCGATGACTGCGATTGACCATGATTAATTTAATTTGAACAATATTTGGTCATGCCCATATATCCGACCATGGTTAGCTATGATTGAAGATGGTTGAGCAATAGATTTTCATATTGTGACAATTGTTATAATGCGATTGTGACCATGGTTAATATGAATGACCATGGTTGATGATGGTTGATGATGGTTAAAAATATGGTTTATTTTCATATCAAAACAATATTTATTACACACAAATATTGGGATCACACATTAACACATAAAACCTAAGGGATTTATATTAAACTAGGATTAATATTATAACACTATGAATTATGTGATACCTTGAGAATATGACCTTAGATTAACAAACTGGCGATTGGTATTATAAAACTTGAAGGGGACTCATAAATACAAGGGGATTAATACTAAAAATCCAAGGGAATAATATTAAAATTAAGGTTAAATATTAGACCAAAGTATGAACCCTAAGATAAATATTATAAACCCCAAATAAACATGAATAATATATTTGGACCATGGTTAATTTTCATATTAACAAAATCTTTGTCATAATGCGACGTTGACCATGGTTGGATCACGACGATTTTCATATTGAGACAATCGCTGTGTTGTCATTAACAGTAATTGGACCATGATTGACCATGGTTGGTTTTCATTGAGACAATTTTTTCTACAATGCAATACTGGATAATGGTTATCATAATGTGATGTTGGAGAAAGAGACAATATTTGTTACAACAACTATAATTGTCAGATAATGGTTAACCATGAGCGACTACATGATTTTCATATCGTAGACAATCTTTTTCAATGCGTATGTTGGACCATGTATGACCACAGACATTAATAATTCATGGTCGTATGATGGATGACCATGGTTTATCATATTGAGACACCTTTGTCAAATGTGCGACATTGAATCATGATTGATTTTTACATTAACCATTATAAACTACATGAATATACTGACTATGTTTGACCGTACGATTGATTTTCATATTGAGACAATATTTGTCATAATGCAACATCCTAATAAATATTATAAACCCTAAAACAAACATAATACCATCATTGATTTTCATATTGACACAATATTTGTCATAATGCCATATCGACCATGTGGTTGACCGCATTGAGACAATCTTTGTCTAAATGGCGGCGTTGGGACCATGTATTTACCATGATTTATTTTCATTAAGATAATATTTGTCATAATGCACATTGGCGATGGTTGACCATGGTTGATTTTCATATTGAGAAAAGCTTTGTCACAATGCAACATTGGACCACATGATCATGATAATATTATTTAATGTTATTAATAATAAAATGTTAAAATCAATATTTATAAGTATTAATATTAAAAGGTAATATTTCGTTCATATTAATTCATACGAATATTAATAATTAATATTAAATAAATATATTAATATTTTTTTGTAAGTTTAACAAGACCCATCTTTAACTTGTCCAATATATCACCTAATCAAAAGGGAATGAACTACGACTTAACATCAAGGAGTGCTTAATGTTTTATCATCATTTATCCAAGATCACAGACTAAATAAATATTAATATTAAAATTAAAACTAATAAATAATAATAAAACTTTATATTAAAAATGTTAGTAATATTTAATGTTATTAATATTGATACGATATTTATTAATTAATATTAATAATAATAATATTGATAGATTAAAATAATAATAATAATAATAATAACATTTTTAAATTAACATTTATTAATACTAAAACGTCTTTAATATTAACATTATTTACATCATTGATGTTTTCATATTAATTTATATTAATATTATATTGAATGTTATAAATATTTAATTCCCATTAATGTTAATCATATTAATATTAAAATTTAGTAATTAATATTATTAATAATAATAATAATAAGTATTGATAAATAAAATATTAATGATAATAAATATTTTAAATTAACATTTATTAATATAATTATTAATACTAAAATGTTACAATATTATTTATTTATCTTTAATATTAACATTATTTATATCATGTTAATTATTATTAATAATAATAATATTATTATTATTATTAATTAATATTAAAATTTGTTTTCATATTAATTTATAATATTATTAATATTATATTAAAACGAAGAAATATTTAATGCTCTTTTTTTTTCCTTTAGGAAAAATCAAACTTTTTATTCATATGTAAAACAAAAATTACATCATATACAACACAACATTCTCCATAAGGACCTGTCTCTCCACAAAGAGCAAGGAGGAAATCATGGTACTCAATGAAGGAAGTAAACAAATTTTAGGGTATGAATCGGTTATTAGGCTATTTTTAGACAAAATCATGGTGTTGCTTATGAGAAAAAAATATAAGCAAGTTAACTAAATGCAGCTTCATCAAGGAAACACTGGCGATATAGACAATGACAAAAAACCACATATATATGACCTCTAAAAGGAGAAAACAACCATATTGTTTAGAAAGATTTTAGCAGGGTCCAAAACTTTTCAACTTTAAGAATGCAAACTATTAAATATTATATACATCAACTTCAGATAGTATATAAAATAATGATAAATTTTAAAATATGAAAGATGAATGTTTTAACATGAGGGTGCTCCAACAATATGGTTCAGTGTCCATAATAACAACTTGTTTATTTATTACCTATGAGTTTCGAATTTGTTTGTACCTAAACATATCGTTAGCATGTTGGTTCCATTCTCAGAATATGCAAACAAAAATCCATGTAAAATATGTTTTTAATGATTGAATTCATCAAGAATTGAAGTAATAACAATATTGACATCTCTCTTCCTGTCATGAAACCAATTAAGGAGCATTCAGGCAGAGTCCTCAACATTTGTATCAAGGTGATGCCTAGATGGATAAGCTTGGGCCGTATCGAAGAGTTTCCGAAAGTTTGAAGTTTTCTACAAAATTGTTAGTCCCCACTCCAAGACCCAACGAGACCGCAAGAGAGAAATGCTTGTTTTTGTGAATAACCACCGCCCCCCACAAATACCAAGGACCGTACTATCAAAATATTCTCAAAGGATATTGTAATTTATGACCAACATGTACCCGCTTAGGATGAGGAAGACGTAAGAAGAGGGGGATGAGGATAGCCATTCACTCGCTACCAAAACCGCAGGGACATTTTGGTACACTTTTGTTCCTTGACAAACTAAATGCCCCATGACATGATGAGAGGATACACTTTGTCTTGATCTTTACACTTTTCTCACCAATATTTCCATGCCCTCACTACTTGTTCCCTCCAAGAGGACTAAACAATACAAGAGAATAAAAGTAAACTACCAAACCCTTCAGTTAAAGGTGAGATAAATAAAGGTTCTAACAGCTTGCTCTGTTGCAAGAAAATACCACTTAGGTCTCCGAGAGGAAAAGTTTATGGAGAGTTTCTCACGGACCTTTTCCGCGAAGAATGTTCCTCTTAAGAACAAGTAGTTTTCATACAATAAAACGGGTTACCATAAAGCTTTAAACTACCATTTTATCTCTTTCTTCGACAAGCCACAATGTGGCATAATTGCTTAGAATAGAATACAACTAGCATATACCAAACGAGTGTGTCAATTGAATTTTCTTTAAACGAACTTTGTGTTTTGCTTGAATATAGACCCATGGCCTCGTAGTTACCGTATTTCCGCACAACACCGTGCTTCGGCGTTCCTAGCCTAAATGGATGAAGGGCATGGTGATTGACCGATTAAAATAATTTTGTTGCCTAGAAAACCTTTAGATTGCGCAGAGTGAAATTTCATTGTACTCTCACTCAGGGTTCACTAATCTTACATCGTTCCCTATTTCAATGTTCTCCAAGAAAGATTGTGACCCACAAGATCAAAAATATTAATGGTAGTTTTCAAATAGTGGAAACTTTTTTTGTCTTTTTTTCGTACCGATCTGCTCATCTAGTATGTGATCAAATATTTCCATTCAACCAAACAATTACGAGGTTATTTTCAATTGACACCTTCAACAGACTTTCACGCGTACGAGGTAAACAAGGAGACGTTGACGTTTCAACCACCCACTCTTTGTTTTTTTTCAATTTTACCCAAGCCACCTATGCATAAAGGTTTTCATCCTTCCTCGACTACAAAAACTTGTCAAATACTTTAATTTTACTGATTAAGCAGAAACTTAAGCTTAGTGATTCAATAGACTAGGATGTCCAGAAAATATTTATTAGGACCAATTTCCACCCTAGAAAGTCACTTATGACCTAAACATTTATTCTTTTCAATTTTTGAGAGACTAACTATTACCAATCTTGTTTGTGTAATAATCAAAGTTTTAACAAGAATCCAAAATACTTAACACAAGTCCCTAATGGATCCTATCACAGAATATTGAGAGTCCATAAAGACCGCATTTGAGATACCCTATGGGTGAGACACTTACCTCTGATTATTGATAGACATGCTCACTACCTTCATAAAAAGATTCAAAATGTCTTTAGACATTAAATTCACACCGTATTCTATTGGTCAAATAACATACCATCCAAAAAGGAGGTGGGAAAATAATTGTCATCAATGTTTCTAAGGTCCCCGCATTCTGTCCGTGGATGAGCCGACTTAATTTCAGAGCTAAGAGAATTGTAAATGAGACAATGAACATCCTTGCCTCATCCCTCTTTGATTTGGAAAACACTGTGAAGTCGCTTCCATTAATAAGAACAACAAAGATATAATAGTGATACAACTCATAACCTAATTAATAAATGCAATATGGAACCCTATGAGTGAGTAGGTTCTGACAGCCAATTGATCCTCCGTCGTATGCCTTGGATAGATTAATCTTGGACAACTACATCTTTTTTGTGAGATAATTAACACTGCGGAGAGTCTCCGAGCCACCTCAATGGATTCAAGAATTTTCTCCCAACAACGAGAAACCAAATTTTTCTTTAGGCGAGATATGACATGATAATAAAGGCTTTAATTTATTGGCAATGATTTTTTCAAAGATTTTGTATATGTGATTACAAAGGGAGAAAGGAAAAATCATCGAAAGATGAAGGAGCCTTTCTTAGGGATGAGGCTGACATATTTACACATTTTAACATATCTTTAGAGTTAGACTCTCCACCACACCGTACGGAGTCCCCTTTCATCGATTGAAGAAGTGAAGTTGTTAACCCTATTGTCCAACCATCCGTCCTAGACATCTATTTGTCATATAGCTTTCACGACATGTTCAATTTCATTTTTTTCACTAGAGCGACAAGATTATTTTCTGGTCGTATTTAGAATAGCTAGCAACTTGAATGATTTCCATAATATTAATCTTCTTAAAGCAATAGAGGAGCTGAAATGATTTTCCCTATGGTGGAGAGCTTTAAGGTGTTTTTTCTTTCTTAAAACTTTCAAAATTTTCCATTTCCCAAATGGTATGATTTCTTTCACCCTTCGTACACAGTGGAAAAATTTTATTTTTTTCATCTTTTCACATGTAATGATCAAATTTTAACCTCCATAGTTTCTTTGGCTACTTAGCATTTTTCTCTAGATTCCAACTCTTTTTATCTGCCTCAGTCGTTTTGGTCTACAAACCTTCTCATCACTATATAAATAAACCAGTATTTGCTTAATATCTCTTATGGATTCTAATATTCAAGAGACTTATTTAGCAATAATAGTGGTTTTTTAAATATTTTTCATATTATCAATAAAGGCTTATGCATAGGAAAGCCCTCAACCGGGATGGTCTCCAATTTTTCACCAATTGGTGGTACTATGCCTTTTAGGCCACCCAATATTGAACTTGAAGGGCAGAGTTTCTGTGTGGACGTGCCAACCTAGTAGTATTTGGGATACAGATACCTCTCTTTCTAACACCAAAAGTGTCGTTGAAAAATCATCAACTAGTACAAACGATCCAACATTTTTAATTTGTGTCTCCACGAGCTTGTTCCTCTAGGCAAGAACTAATTTGTAAAGTCAGTCGAATGATTTTCGCCTACCTTCTTTAGAAAGAACCACCAATAAGCCTCGACATTTGGGCCCTGTGCTTCGATTGCTCCAAAGAGAACGAAACTTCTCGACGATCAAATTTCAGTGTTTCGCTAAAATATTTACCCAGAGATTACTCCAAAGGAACCCCGTCAGTTAATACGTAGCCATACAGATGTTGACCATGAGAAAATAGTGCCTGCATTTCATGGAGAAAGCTTCTACCCAATCAATAACGAGGGTACAACAATAATGGGGCCGACAAGAATTATTCTTGATGCTCAATCGTTAGACACCACAACGCCTAACATTGAGGTGAAAAAGGACTAGCTCGTGAGGATAGAAGGCAGAAGAGGAAATATATCCTTTAGCCGTATTAAGCAAAGAAAGAGATCTTGATGATATCGACGATAAGGCTTGTAAAAGCTAAATTTTAGGTTCAATAGCCAAAGCCCTATAATTGAAAGATAACAGCATTATTTTAAAACAGTGGCCCAGGTAATCATTTTTATGCCTTTATGAATAATTTCTTGGCCATCAAAAATGCTCGACAGGTTTTAAATTTAGTTGACAGAGCCGATTTCCTACCCTTTTAGATTTTAATTCTTTCAATATTAAAATTTTCTTCAACCCTACAAATAGTTCCTTGTCCATTAATTTATTTGTCTCAAATTATATGAGCATGGTTACGTATAGTTTAGGGTCAGGTGATGAGGTTGTCCACATAGCGATGATACACACATAACACACAAGAGGTTGGGATCACTTGAACTTATAGACCATACTATTCATACACCAACAAGATCAAATGAGTCAAGAGGAGGGCAGGCGGTCCCTAACCGACACCCAGATTAGCAGGAGTGTACGATTTATCCAACATGATGTCCATCTCATTTCTCTCATAACTTATTCTTTTCCCTGGCTCTATTCTCAACTAAAGGTTTCTTCCACCGGGAATAGATAACCTCCATGTTTCCTGGCTCCGGTTCTCACATCATGCTGTTCCCCTCATGGTAGGTATTGCTCCTTCGGGCCTCGAATTTCCTGACACCAGGTTTCCATGGTTCTCCAAAGCCTTCATGTTCAGAACTTGTTGAGCAGATATTGTCTCCTTTTTATTTGAATTTTTTTTAAAGCTCACACAGCTTCCTGCTTAAAATGTCACCTTCAACTTGGTGACATCTAGGGTAGCAAAGGAGATGTTCACAATTTATCGCTCACAAGGGGTGTCCTTCCGTATCAGGTACTGTTATTAGCCCTTCCTTAGGCCAACTCACTATACACTTATTGTATTTTGGGATCGAGATTCTAAGAAGGACATAATCATGAAAGTCTCCAAGCTTTTTCTGATTGCCCTAACTTCCACATCCGTACAAGCAAAGCACCGAGAGTCTAACCCAGCATTTAATTTCATTCACTCTTCGTATGTTTGTAATTAAATAAAGAGACCATTCTTGAAATTATTTGCTGTATACCGAATCCCCATTGCCGACAAGTGACCCATTCTAGTAGAAGTTTTTTTTTTTTAAAGTCACCATGAACTACCTTTTGTTGGGGTGATAACCTCAACATCCATATCTCAAATGCTAAATTAAATCGTTTTTGGTTCTAACTACGATGTACTAGTAGAGAAGAAATCTTTCTTCAGCCTTTCCTACCAAAATAAACTTGAGTGCAAGCAATATCACGTCACAAAATGTAGGCTAAACTCAAAACTAGATTTTATATTTGAATTTTCTGCTTTTTAATTTTTTTCTTATCAAGCCATCAAATTCTTACGTGTAACTTAGACCATCTTTGGCACCACTAATGCGATGACCTTCCATATTTCGTTGACATTTCTGCTTTTCGAACGATCGAGACTAACTTCAAACCATTGGAGACCGTGAGGTTTTGAACAACCCCCAGACAGCTCGCTAACCCCATCTAAAGACCAGGGTTTCCCATCCAAAAAAAATTTTGTCCTCTTTTTCTCCTAAAGCCCCAGGAATCCAAATAGACTTCTACCGACCACCTGTGGTAAAGTCATGCAAGACCCCCAAGGTGTCCTAATTAAACCTTTTCGTGATACGTCACTTAACTCTGCCGATACCCCACCATCAAAGGAGTTTTCAACTGTCTACAGCAATATCAACATTATTTTCGAAGGTCACTAGTTTAACCACAAAGATTTTCTAGGTTCTTATGCTACCTAAAGTGCTGGCCGTTTTTAACTTCGTTCAAGGACGAATCAAACTACTGAATGAATATAAAGGAACAAGGTTTAAGTGACCGAATGAGCCGTGCCCGCAGGTACGGGAGGAGGTATTTAATAGCCCTCAACCCGAGAGAAGATCGTTGAGACAAGGCCATCCCTATCCAAGGACCTAGTGCTGAGAAGAAGTGAGCTCAATAATTTTCGAGAGGCAAACCCTACCACAAGGATCCATCTATATTTATCTCCTAACCCTTCGCCTACAGACCAAGAGCGTATAAACTACCAAACAACAATGATAATAAAATTTTAAATTATTATTGTTAATACTAAATGTTTTAATATTATATATCATTCTTCATAATAACAATAATAAAATTAAATTTAAAATTTGTTTTCCTATTAATTTATATTATTAATATTAATTTTAATTTTAAGATTAAAATTAAAAATTAAAAATCTTAAATTTACATTATATATTATAACTTATAATGAATTTTTAAATTAATATTAATAATTAATATTTAAATTAATATTAATAAATAATATTAAAATTTAATATTAAAATATTAATGTTAAGGATATTGATACTAAAGTTTATTAATTGTTAATATTGTCATAGTTCAAAGAGTCCTGTAAGAAAATTTTTATAAACTATGTTAGGTTGCTACATGTTGTAAAACTTAAAATTTTTTGGTGCTCTCAAGAGGTTTTTTATGGTGCTAAGTCCATTTCCACCATGAAACTCATGATTCAAATATTAATTACCATCAAAAGATTTTTTTTAATTTATTTTACCTGGATTCCGCCACTTTTTAACCATCCGAGATATTCTTCACCCCGATAAACTTGTCCATTAATGTTATTATTAATAATATTAATAAATTAAAATAATAATAATAAAATATCATAAATTGTACTTATTAATATTATTGTTAATGCTAAATGTTATTAATACTATTTATCAATATTAATGTTAATATTATTTGGTTGTTAATGTCATGAATAATATTAATATCGTTTAAAGTTAATAATATTAATAATTAATATTAAATTATTAACATTATTATATTATTTATCATTCTTAATATTAATATTATTTATGTTATTGTATTGTTCATATTTTGGCATATTGTGGTAATTTGGTTATTATACCCCAACATTTGATCTTGCAGTTTTTGAACTATAATTTTCCGCTACATTTCCGCTACAGACAAGTTTTTTTTTTTTATCTTCTTCGGGCCCATAACGAAAGCAGGGTTTTTTGCATCTTAAATAAATTTTAGAGAATGTATCAATTTAGTGAGGCTTATTTGCATCTTGGGACAGGCCCATAAATATGAATTTTCTGGAAAAACTAGGCTTATGATCGATTTTGAAAAAGAACGACCAGATTAGCATTTACAAGTCCACGAAAACACAGGGTTACATATTCAATTAGCTTATAATTGGTTTTACCACATATGAAATGTTTTTGAGGGAGTCACATGACACCTGGACTTAGCGAAAGCCACGATGACATCGTACCTAATTATCATGAGGACGCGACCATGGTGATTTTTGTACTTAGCCAGTCACTTCAAGACGCCCCATCGCTCATTTATGTTGCTCTCAGACCCATGTCGTCCAGGTTCGTTAATTGTAATGAGTTTGAATGGCTGTCCATTCTACAATGAAATATGAGCATGGGGGAATGCTTAATCAAGTAGCGAATCGTACCTAGGTTTCTTCCATCTTAGATCAGTTTAGTGTCAAATTTTCCTTAAAACTATGTTTCTATGGTGTCTAATTTCAAGAAGTGACACAAATTTTTTGTTTGGAGAGAGCTATTTACTCAATTATTAGGACATTGAACCTCCCGAGGCCATCATTAGAGGCTTCTTCATGATTCTGGCGTTCGACGATGTGATCCATATCGTTGACAACCTTGACAGTAAGAACATCATATTGAAGCTTCCGACAGTATGGTGTTCAAATTGTCTTCTCCTGTTAAGTTTTGTTTTATTACCTGGTGACATTTTTTCATATTTTTAAGTCTTTCAGTAAAATAAATATCCATAAAATTACATTAGAGAGTCTTTAATAGACATATCAATCTTTAAAAATACGAAGAGAAGAAAGATAAAAACATTTTAAAGTAGAACTAACTATAATGTTTGAACAACCACAAATGATTAGAAAATAAAATAATCATCAACAAACTCCAAGAAATGAAAGGTAACCAAGAAATAGAACATAGTAAACAAGCAATGGTTAAATAAATGGTACTTGGAAAGACATTAGAAATCTAAAAGAATAACCATATAATAATTTTGCACCTTCACCCAACAACTACATAATAACTTAGCCCTAAATAACACAGAGAAATAACTTTATTAAACCGTAAAGAGAAATTAATAAAATAAATTTATCGCACTCATGAATACCACAAAAGAGTTTTAAATTTTATAATTGGTGGTAGAAGAACAAAACAATGAGAACACATTAGAAATAGTTAAAGAACAATTAAAAACAAAATCTAAAATTCAAAACTTATCTCACAAAATAAATATGTATAAGAGGAAGTGATACAACACAAACTAATCATTTTCAAGGCTACCACGAACATAAATGATATAATCAGAAATAATGATTAAACAATGTTAAATATTTATAAATGAAGATCTCATTCCAGAAAGACCAAGTTTAACTTAGGAAAGAAGTCCAAAACAAGCGATGGGAGGCAAGAAAGGTGGAACAAACAATTAGGAATATGAAATCTATTATTAGAGATAAGGTCTCAAGCATGGTGTGATAAATAGACATGCATTACTCCAGATATGTTGAAATGTTGTTTTTCTGTATGGTAAAGGTCTCATAATGATAAGTTGGATTCCGAGTAAAATTGACCTATTATTTTAGTTGAAAACTTGGGAGCATGATGAATTCTGTGTGGTCCCTCACCCTTTGCTACTTTCACTTCTTTTCACGCTTTGAATAAGAAACTCTTCTTTGGAGGGGTTTTTGGTATAACTTTCATATATGAACATTTTTTTCTCATTTAAATTCATAAATCAACTCTTTCAATCAACAAGACGGACTTAAATATATGATTCTACTTCACTAGGATTCTTTTTCAATCTTATATTTCACTCTATCAACTCTACATCTTATAACAAAAACAACTTGGATAATAATTTTTCAATACCTTAGAAAAAGACATCTTCAACCTAACAAACGAAGGTAATATCTTTTTCTGGAGACTTTAACAGAACTACCACTAACCAGTTAACACGCCACAACAACTTCAACTACGACCCTTTGTCAAGGAAGATAGTAATTAATAATACATTCAAGAGAAAATATGAAGACATAATAAGGTTATTCTTGATTGCATCCTAGGACCAGAAACCTTGCACCTAATCATCTATATTACTAAAATGTGGCTCTTCTCCGCTAGATGACCGTTTCATGGGTTGTACTGGTTATGATTATAAGATTTATGACACCCTCCTACTCATCCGTATTACAAATTTGAGTCGCTAATGTATCTTATCCTTTTAATTTGGACTACAAACTTTTGTCTTTATCTCAATATTACATATACCACCCCATGTAGGACTAAAATAGCTAAAAAAGGCACATTTTATTGATACAATTAAGGTAGACACTCTCTTAAGGGGATTTAGGTTTCATGACACATAAAGCAATACTGATCAAATTTATTACTATTTTATTACTACCTTTTGAATACCATTAGAAAGTTCTCTAATGAGACTTTGTTTAAGAACAATAACAGAAATTCTAACCTATGGTATGAGAAAGATTAAAATTTCAGAAAGTGATCATAAAACGCTCCTAATGAAATCATTAACAACTGAATACAAATATACAAACATTCTACTGCAAGTAAGAAGAGTGTCACATTAATAAAGACAAGAGCATTTTCTCCATCTTTTCTAAAGTCTTTCCAAATTTTTTTACAAGAATGTGCTTGTTTGGTACAACTAAAGATAATTTATCCCTAACAAATTGGGACACAGTATGTTGGCAATAAAGGACTTCTTCACATTATACCACTCTAACATCTTATTAAAGAGGATGTATTTTCTATGTTGAGTTCTGGATTACAGCTATATTGGAAAATTAAAGATATTGAAGGATACCAACCAAGATCTTCAAAATGAAGACTTACCTTGGTTCCTCATCTCCATAATCTTCTCATTGTTGTAAATTGCTTCTCAAATTTTTTGGGACGAACTTTAACAGTTTATTTTAAAATGGAGACAAAAGCGTTTTTCTAACTACAAGACCAATAAGATTAATTGTTATCCTAGGTAATATTTATGGTTTGCTTGAATGTAATTTTAGTAGAGCGAATGGCGTTGACACCTTTTATTTACAACTACACAACATACAAATGTAGATAGAACATATATGATTTAGAGACAAACTGTAAACAGAAAATGGTGGTGCGTTATGGCGCACAACAAGATGTTTAACCACATAAAGTCTTTTGTCACTAAACTTGTTGTGGCTACAACAGTCCTCTAATTAGCAAACAGGCTAACCAAGCGCAACTCTGGTGTAGTAACATCATTTCCGTAGTAAGTTATTAACATGTGGCAGCAAGCTAAAATAATGCAACAAAGAGATCGTCAACCTTTGACTATTGAAAGCAAAGACGGTCAAAATTTAACTTCACTAAATTTCCGCCTACATTCGACTACAATACCAACAACAATAACCTTTTCAAGAAACCCTAATCGAGATCATTTTGGGGCCACCAGACAGACGGTTCTTCTTCTTCACACGCAGGGTCAACTCGTTTGAAGGAGCCTGTGACGCAATCAGATGAGAGAAGAAGAGGAGTTGTGTTGTGATGAAATTCCAATCTCTGTCAGATGGGACATTCATCATTTGGTGTGACACATCATTAAAATTTGAATGATCGACATATAATTTATTATGAATAATAACTAAAATAAATGTTCTGTTTACCTGACAGATACATATATATGGATTTTTTATACCTCTCCAAAGAGGATTCCAACAAAAATATTAGCCTCTTAACCGAGCATCATAACATGGAGTTTGGACCTAGTTGTCCAAATTTAACAAAAAGAACTTAGCTCTTTGACTTGAAAGGCAAGGAAAAAGAGCTAAAGGAAAATCTCATTTTAGGAGACATCAATGACTATCGGCTCATCTGTCACTCTCAGTATCCGTCAGTGAGGAATTCAAATATTAAAGCCGATCTATTTTGTTGTTTGTGAATTTAGAAATATTTTAACATTGTTCCTCGTGATGTTTTGGGAGACTTGAAGAGATCATAAGCTCCTTTAATTGAGGATTGTTTTGACCGCCTACAAGGCTATCACTACCAAGCTAAGACCAACGATGGGTGTATAAAGACATTAAATTCAATATCGGGTTAAGAAAGGGTGGCCCTATCTCACTATTTTTGGTATACATCGTAAGCTAGAGAACATTTGCACCCAGGATGGCGGCACCGAGCTTGTCATAACCACACCTTCTCCTTTTGCGTCGTGACATTGCTTTTCTTGCAAAACTATGATGATTCAGACATGTACCTAAGATTCTTCATGTCTACTACTCCAAGATGGTATGGTAATTAATACTGACAAGACTAAAGTCATGACTACTAACCTAAAAAGATCAATGCATGGTAGTCTTCGCTATAATAACTGCTTAGAGCAGGATCTTCTTATAAATAATAGAAGATTTACTATCCTCATAAACTCAATTAGAATTACAACATTTATAGTGCGATTATTGGAGGTCGAAAGCTTATTAAGTAGAATTTGAAAACAATTGTAAGTCACCAATTTTTAATTTAAGTAAAAAGAGGTTCTTTTAGACTTCGTCAACCTCGTTGTCTTTATACAGATGATGTTTTGGGTGTTTCGTGATATCCATAGAATCATGGATGAAGATTAAGATGCGAAAACAATTAGCACCTACAACCTAAGATTGGCGAAATAGTTGCTATCCATCCTATTGACTCTAAACTAGCTCAACCAATTGGAAAATAAGGATATGTTTAGATATTTGATGTATAAGAATAAAGCCATGAAGCGAACCAAAAGGTTTCAAAAATTTTCTAACTTTAGTCAAAACCATCATTGCTCACCTCAAGCTAGTATGATTCGCATTTGGCTCAACCAATAGGAATTAAGGAGGAGATCATGATAGAAGAAAATATAATATCAAAGATATTATTACTTCGGTTAAGGATGGCGCTATGGGAGGAGAAGGGAACTGGAGGGTAAAAGAAGCTAAGATACTATAAGGAGTGATTGTCGACCTTACAACTGGAATCATCTTCTTGTTGATCAACACGGAAGAAAAAAATGAACATCGCTAGACAAGAAATAATTATCATGAGCTTAGTGAGACCAAAGAAGCTATTCTCAAGATCCCTAGAATGAGGAACTGGCCAGATGTAGACACATGAAGGTGGGGGATGAAAATACTTTTAGACTTACCAACTCACCAAATCACTCAATTTCTAACATCTGCTTACACTTAATCTTATTGACTATTAAGTCAAACTCATTCATATGATCTTTATATTTTTCCTTATTTTGATTATAGAAACAAGATTTTGGCACACACCTAGATTACTCTTATATTTTTTTTTCTTGAGGTCTTACAGGTCGCATTGGTCTTAGTGATGTTAATCATCATCATTGTCATCCATAATAATAATTATTATTAATATCAAAATTAATATAAATATTAATAATATTAAAATTAATATAAATATTAAAATATTAAAATTAATATTATCTATATATTTTTCCATACTAATTCATATTTATATTAATATTATTCTTAATCTTAACTTAAGATTCAAATTAAAAATTAAAAACTTAAATTTATATTATATATCATAAACTTATATGAGTTTTTAAACTAATACACCGTATTAAAATATTATTAATATTTAATGAACGATATTAATACTAAAATTTATTAATTAATATTAAATTAAAATAATAATAATAAAGAATATCGTAAATTAGATTTTATTAATATTATTTTTAATACTAAATGTTACAATATTATTTATTGATATTAATTGTTAATACTATTTAATTTAATAATGCTAATATTACAATAATAATAAAATTATTAATTAAATGTTATTATTATTAATTAATATTGAAATAATATTTAAAATATTAACAATGTTAGATTCAAGACTTTAGATCCATAATGTAGATAAAAGAAATTTTGGATTAATCACATGATTAGGATTAGGTATTATTAAAGTAATATTTATATTTGTATTCATATTAATTAATATTAATATTAATAATATATATTCAAATTAATATTAAAATTAAAAAAACTAATACCAAAATTCATGAATATTTTTTTAATAATAGTTACTAAAATTACTAACGAGGTACAGTAAGGGTTAATATTAGTTAGTATTGGATGTCATATATTTAGATTGAGAGCCACCAAGCCTTGAAGGACCCAACCCTAGGTCCTTTATTCTTACTGTGGGTTTTTCATGCTTTCGCTTGCACTGTGCTTCACCAACGCGTCCCATGTGGACGCCATGGGAGCAAGCGCTCCTCCTCATAGCCTGTTATTTAAAAGATTGTGGGAAGCCGTGTTTATCCTCGCTCAACACCCTCTTTTTTTTTCACACGCCTTTATTCGTTGGCGGTTCTACCGTAAGAACCCCCATCCACGCTTCATTCATGAAAAGACAAATTTGTCAAAGGCCCCATGTGTGCTTCGATAATGGGGAAAATAAGCTGTGGGATGTTAAATTCTGCAATTTTCATATCCGTAAAACCCCCCCGACAGCCTGTGCCCGTACGCGGCTACCACAATGTATCGTGATAAGCACCGCAAAGGTCACAACTAAAAGCACAAAAGTCCCAAAATATTCATTCAAGAACCAGACATAGAGGTTTACAGAGAGCAGCATGAATGAATACGTGCTTATAAGGGCGTTTATGAACATGATCGTAAGAGTTTCAAAGAAGGATACAAGCCAAAATGGAACTGGGAGGGCTAACAGAACTGCCCTAGTTCAAAGGGTTTGTCTACCGTATTTTTTGCTCTTTCCGGAGGATATGATCAATATTTGCTGAGGGTCGACTTATTCAATGTACAGCATAGAGATTCTCGAAGGAGAAATTGTTTTCGAAAGAAGACTTCACCCATGTTCGTATGATTAGACTACATTTTCTCCTTTGTTGGTATCATCGGGCATCATCATGCTTTCATGTCATTGAAAGCCATTTGAGAACACATCAAAGAAGAAGGGCAATTGTGAATGACATCATATCCATGCTCGTATACAAAGCCATATCGATGTTTTTGGTGCTTTACCCGGCTATCATCCCGAATTTCAGTGATGAAATATGGATTTGCATATGATTATTAGCACCCGTTCCGATGTCGCAATGACATGAGCATGAACACATCTTCAAGAGATTTCAAAATAAACTGTATTCCTATAAGAGATCCCAACAGTGAGCTGAGCAGAAGTGAGACGAAACGGTGTTAACATACAAAACAAGCAAGGAAGAAGGAATAATGGAGAAGGGAGACCTCAGCATGGCAGACAACAGTATGAACACTCACAAACAACAGAGGATAGCCTAAATAACCATAGAACAGACCAGAACAACACAAGGAAATGGACACAAGAAATGAGAGCAATAACAACCCCACTAACAAAACTTCACATCATATGAAATGGTAAATGACCACACATAATGATTCTCATCCGCAGGAAAAATTACAGAAGAAATTTTAATGGGATGATTTTGCTTTTCAAAAGAGGACTTCAAAGGATTCAAAGATATACCAAGACCACCATGAAGATCTTCGTAATAACTTTCTGTTAAGAGTACCAAGACAATAAAGAGGAAAAATCAAACTTGGGTATCAAAGGATTTTTCAAGGCCAATTAACAGTATTGGTGACAAATTTAAAATATAAAAGGAACAAATGAATAAATACCCAAGAGTCAGACTTAGCTTTCAATCAATGTGGTGGTAAAGGTTCTTTTCTTTACTCTCAACTTGTTATTATGAATTGCATATCTTTGGAATAGTGGGGACCCAGTTTTACAAAAAAGTGATTCTAAAACTAAAATAATTCTAGAAAACATACATTCTAATGTTATAAGAAATAAAGACAACTTATCCTAAAATGATGAAAATTAGCAAATTGCTTGTAACAATACAATCATATGGCCAATGCAAAGGGCACCGAGATAAAATGACACTGAAAGAACTTTGTTGTTTCAATGATTGATTCCTTTCGTATCCAAGCAGGTCAACATTGTTAATTCTCCAAACTGGTACCAGAGAAAATACATATCACCAATGTTTATGGTCCTCACCGTCACAAGAAAGTGCCTTGCTCGGCTCACAAACCAGAAAATTTTCTAGCTCGGACTTTGCCCAACCGTGTGAGATTTCAATATGATTCCTAAACTGGACAAAAGGGTGGCATCGTACGTCTAGACGGACTCTTAGTATTCCAACGAATGATTGAGGACCTTAATTTTATTGAAATTCTACCAAAAATGGTATCCATACTTGGAATAATAGAAGAGGAGAAATGGCCGATAGCCTCCGTACTAGACCTGCTTCTCTCTCGAAGATATTTCTCCTTCTTTGGAAACAGAGGCTGGCATGCCCTACATGAAGGATCCGACGCGTTGACCGTCCCAATTTTCCCGCATCTCCAGCGCCCAAAAACGTGCCTTCCTATTAGTTTTCCGGATTTCTCAATCGAATTCAAGACAAAATCAAAGAATGGTGTATCAAAATATTTTCCCCTTAGAAGCAAATATGAATGGCTTCCCACCAAAAACTTAAGCTCATCAAGCAAGAATTGAAAAAAATGGAATCAAGAAAACTTTTGGAGATATCACTATGCGAAAAAGATAATAGAGTCAAAGTAAAATCATTACGAACAAACAATTCGTTCCGTACGACTACGAGGAAACCAAACAAACAGAAATGAAGTTTGTAAAGAATGAGGCCCAGCCATCAGAAGAAATACTTTTGCGATATAAATCAGTGATCCAATGCTCAATGATGAAAGAACACATCCTTCTTCCATAAATTCATGATCCAACACAGAAACATAATGTGATCCCTAATCCCAAGAGCTAACCAAGGATGAAAAGCCGATACCTTATCAACATAAACAGAGGAAGAACTTCATCAATACCACAGAAGTATTCTATGAAAAGCAACTCAACAATGAAGAGAAGATCAAGAAAATCACCAATCACATCTCAAACTATCTTAACCAAGATTAACAATAAAATGTTGTTAAAAAAGATAACCATGGAGGAATTGAAGAAGTAGTTCAAATTAATGCTGAAGCTTCAGAAGTCTTCTGGCCTCAAGGGATTTACCACCGATTTTGTAAAGCTCGAAGTAAGGTCATATGACTTCGTCTATGATCCGTGAGGAATCTAGAATGAAAATCCATTTTTCCTTTTCAACTTCAATCTTCGACCTTTGTATTCCAACTTAAAGATACACCGTACAGTTTTAGGCCTACTTACTTTTGGTAATTTCATCTACAAGATTATTTTCAAAGTTTTAACAATCAAGAGGAAGCTCTTCCGCTTCTCCTAATTTTTAGCATACCGAAACGAAGCAGAAGGTTTACGATTGCGTGATAGCATTTTATTTCTTCGAAGAAATTATCCACACGTTCAAAGACCAAGGCAAACCAGTATGCTAACCAACCGGATATGTCAAAAGCTGATAAGATCAATGTTGAGGTATATTAGACTTACGTTTACATTGATTCAATAAAGATGATCATGTGGATCATGGCCTGTTTTCTAGAGCTTTTTTCCATCCTCTTGCTGTATCCCCACCTCAATCATCAACTTTCTAGAGGTACGGACAAGGGGATCCTTTCCTTCCTCTTTATCATTTAAAGAAGAACAACTTTTCGGTTGCTTCCGAACTTGTATCGTACCTTCAGCCTTTTCCCCAGCTCCCTACCCCCTCAACCTACCAAGATTTTTTGATGACACACTCTTATGGGTAATAACCTTTCACAGGAAGCCTCGCTCAAAAACCCGAAGATTTCTTGGCTCTGGGATTGACAATCATGCCAAATCCAAAACATTCTTGCTCAATACCTCTGCTTACCACAAACCTATATTTCCCCGTATCCTAGGCTCTGCAGCTTTCTTCCTCTAACACCGTAGTGTTCTTCATCGACAAGTTTATCTTGCTCGAACTAGAACCTCTCATCTCGAAGTTTAAATAGCAACTTCAATTGGGACTTTCAGGCTCCCACCCACAGATTAACTCGGTTTGTTCGGTCTCAAGCCATGCCCTTTCCTCTTTCTCGCCATTATGTCTTTTCAATCCATTTCAAGCCGTACTTAATAACGCAGGGACTTTGAGAGGAAAAGCTACCAAAGGTAAATGGGCTCTGGGTTGCCTGGAAAGTGTGTGTATCTCCTAGCTAAGGCCATGATAAAACGTGGTGGTGTTGGCCATATAACTCTTCCACTAATTGGGAAAATGTTTTGAAAGCTGAAGTGCTCCTACAACCCTTGGGCTCTCCTCAACAGTTTCTGCAACTCGGCGTGTTCTCCGTGAACAGAACAAGAACAGAAAGATGATTCAAGAGCACAACTTAGAGATAGGCAATGGTCAAGAACGACGTGACACGATGAGCAAAGCCTTAATAGACAAAGATATTTACAAAGAAAATAATATTTGAAGCACAAAAAGACAAAGACTATTGGAACTTCACAGGAAGTTCCGAATGTGAGGGACTAAGAATTTTCAAAGACTTTTCTCATCTACCCATCATCGCTTAAAATCTCTAGCTAAGGAGCTCAACAACCAGAAAATCCAAAGAAGACTACTTAGACATCTTCGTTGGGGTTCCAAAACTTCAGTATGGGAATTTTAACATCAAAGAAGCACACAATCTCTGCAAACCCTGTCTCTACTCAAGGGGACAGAGATGGAAAAGATTATGGAGTGAAGAATTGGCTAAAGATCACTCTTTTCTCCGTTCAATACGATAGGAAAATTTTTGACGTGGGACAACTTCCAAAAAAGGTTTCAAAGGCCCTTCTGCTTGTATACTATGCCTTCCTGGACTTTAAATCGACCAACCACCCTCCTCAACACCGCCTTTTTATTCCAAAATATGGTCTTGGCTCTCGCTAGTTTTCAAAAACCTTCTATCAATCATTTGACCCCATTCATAGCACTTCGGAAAATGTGGCGCCGCTTTTCTAGCCATCCTTTATCAATCTCGTTGGAACCTTTCTCTCGCACATTATTTGTTGCCTTCCGTAAAGATGCAACTATACTCCCGTAAACTACTTGCTCCAAAAGAACATTATTAACAATATCAAGATCACTCTCGAGAGAATCGTATCCATTGTCAATCTCCTCGATTCTCTACCTTCCATAATGGACTGCAGAATCATCTTCTTTGGTTAATATTCCCACTTTCATTGATTCTCTTTCTCGATCAGACTCATCAATCCCGATCTCTATCGGGCACCTTCTAATAACCTTTTTTCAAACTTCAATTATGATGGGGCATTCAAACAAATCAGCAAAGGCTGGTCATAGCTAATTTTCGGCGTTCCATTCCATGATATATTAGGAAATTGGGACATAATACCAACAATGGGTTTAGCTCAAAGTATGAAGCAAGATCCGGTTATTTCCACAAGAAAACTATTGCCCTTTTAGTCAAGCGAGACTCAAATGTTGCCACTCAAGCATGTCAGAAATCATAGCAGAAGGAAGTGTGTTGTAGCCAAGGCCCAGCACCCGCAATCAATATTCTTCTCGAAGATCAATGGCGTTACGATGAAATATGGCTGTTGCTACCGCCATAAGAAACGACAATCGTCAGACTAGCTACCAGGGGTAACCACCATGCCTTGCCTCCCACTAATGGAGTGCTACTTTTTATCTACCCGAAAATTGCGCAAGGAATGTATTTCACTATTAACAAGGACCGACAAGGCATGAGTCATATTGTACCGCCTTTACCCTAAATCATCATGACATCGTACTCAATTAACGCTCTATTGATTACCGCAGTGATGGCTGTCTCAGACCGTACCGCCTGGCACGCCTTCCTGCTGCCATTCTTACTTCGCATGACACCATGATAAATGTCCAAAGGCCACAATTTTTCCGTGCTACCCATTTTAGCACGAGTTTTTAAATTCTTCTTCACCCGCTTTTTTCTCACTTTCGCTTCTCACAAATCTCCATTTTTTATGCTTAGTTGCGCTCGCTTCCTCGCTCTCACCTTTGTTTTCTCTAGCCTTCTACTCCTTGCCCCCGTTCTCTCAATGTCTTCTTCTTCGTGGTTTCGTTCTCCCACCATGGCCCCTCGTCGGCATCTCCTCCTCCCATCCGGCGAAGCCGTGCTTCAAAGTGCGAGTAAACCAGCATTTCGTCACCCTCGTAACTTAGGCGAGACCCAGCCTGGCGTCGCTTGCTTTACAGACAACATTTTGGCACCCCGCCAGTAAAATCATGGATGACTCGAAACCGCGTTTGTCATCGGGCGTCCCATCGAGACTGTGACCAAGAATATCAATGGATTCTCGACCTGGTTGAAGGAGAAGCCGGAACCTTTCACGCGTGCTATTGATCTTCATCGGGTACACAAAACCTCCTTTTGGTGGTGCCCAAGAGCAAAGGCATAGCCACAGACAAATGGATAAGAAAGATTCAGCCCCACAAGTTCAAACTTATGTCAAAACGTATCTACCATTTAAGATTTGTTGACAGTCATCGCATTATGAATCAAGAGAAAATTGCATTGTGAGGTCAAGGATCCTAATCTCAGATAAAGCTTAGACTCTTCTGGGCAAGGCTCTCTTTGGTGTCGTCTTACCCAGCTTCTTTGACCTTGAGGAAGGAACTTCTAACGACCGATCAATATCGTATGATTTCTTCAGCGAAGAAGACCGTGTCGCCCTCAAGCCTTTAACTTCTTTTGTTTATCTCTTTGTTTATGTCGCTTTCAGACCAAGGCGAGTGAGCCTCGGCGAGTTTTGTCTTTATTTTCTTGTTTTCGATTCTGCTTCCGAGTCTTCCTTGTTTCGCGCATCCGCGAGATTGGGATTGATATTGTACTCTTTCCGCATTTGCGGCTAGAAGCGATGTGATCTTTTTGTACATATGTTTTATGATTAATGTGAATAGCTCCTTATAATTTACAATTTTTTTTTTCTAAATATTAATAATATTTAAAATAATATTTATATTTACATTTATATTAATTAATATTAATATTAATAGTATTATACTTCATCTATTTCTAAAAAATAAAACCATGCTATATTGGTTAAGCTACCATTATAAGTTTTTTTATTTTAGTTCTCAAGAACTAAAACCATATTAATATTGGTAAAAAAAGATAAAACAATTATTATATTTTTAGTTTGGTAAAGGGCTTAAAATTGGTTTTAAAACCATGATGTTGATGATGATGATGATGATGAACGTTTTGCCTTCAAGACAAATGTGGCCAGCTGGACCTTAAGAAAGAAAATAAAAATAATTTAAGCGTGATTTCTTCAAAATCTTTTCCCATGATCAAAGGAAGAAAGAAGCGCCTAAGATCGCTAGATGTGTTGTTTACAAGCAATGTTGTTTAGAAGTGTGGCAAATGTTATGTGAACTGAGAGTAGATGTGAGTAAGAGTTGGGTAGTCTATAAAGGAGGTGTTTTTCATCTTCCACCTTTCATCACGAACCGATGGATTCTATTGTTCTGTGAGTCTTAGAATAGACTTAACGCTTTATCTTTTCACTTTAAGCTCATAAGAATTAGTTCATATCCTACATGTTTATTTTTTTCTTAGTGTTGGTCAAATACAGTAGAGATACTATATACTACAAGGGTAAATACTACCTTCCTTATATCCAGCTTCCTTTACCCTCCAATTTTATTCTCCCACAAATTGTCCCTAAGCTTGGAGGTAATATTGTCTTTGAGTAGCATCTTTGCTTCCGATACTGGTCTCTTCCTTAATTCCTCAATGACGAGCCAAGGATCACATCTCATGGCACCGACAAGCTGAGGCGGACAGGAGGCTTGATCAGTTACAATTTTTGGGAAATCTTTTTGATTTCCAAGGTTACAAGGAAATTTTCTTCTTACACCGACATTCAAACAGTCGTACTTTCAATGGGGTACAAAACCAATTTTCATGAAGAGGACAGACAGTGATATTTCCCTGATTTTATGGTTGTAGGTTATAAATTTTTTTTTGCATCATCTCAACCTTCTCCATGATCAAATAGTAAATTTCAAAATGCAATCAGACATGACAATAGGGTATGAGTCTAAAGAGGAACAAATTTTTACCTCCAAATGCAAAGACAGACCGATTTACAATTATTTTAAATATCATAAGTTAAGATTACAACTTCACAATAATCCTTTTCTCGATGCTATAATTCCAATGATCATGATAGAAACATACCCAAATATTTATAAGAAGAAACTTGGTCTAAGCACCGGTTATTATAACAAATTACCATGGTGATCATTTCTTGGATTTAATGATCATGACTTTCTTAGTCTTAAGGAGCTAATTGTCAGTGACCATATTGGAGCAATCGACACATGAAGAGTATTAAGTCGTCATTTAAGTCATCATGACCTTTTGTAATAGTTACCATATCATCAACATAAAGGAGAAGAGTAATGATTAGACCATAAGCTATGCCCTTGCATCTCGTAGTTTCCAACAATTTCTCTAGTTTTCATTTACTTACATTCTGAAAAATGCTAGGATAGGAGAACCATTTTTTAACTATGATATTTCATTTAATTTCTTTAGACCACTGTATTTCATAGAGGAAGACTTAATAACAATCTCAGTTCAAGAGGAAACATGATATTTTCAAGTCTTCCTAAAGCGTACGAGAACAACAAAGCTTTTTCAAAGTCCAAAACAACATAAGAGACCATTTACCATACTATTGTAATATTCTTCCCAATGATTCCTTTAGAGTGATGTAAGATGCACTGCCTATAATGAAAAGGATGCTCTTTAAAACTTGTACCTTGTCCTTTAACCTTTTTTCCTGGCACCAATTGTAATAAATAAGGGTTAATGAATAAGTTTTAAAACACATATTTAAAGGTGGTGTTTATTAATATAGAGCCAGAATGTGCAAATTTAGGTTTCAATAATATAGATTTTTATTTTTTTATTTTTAATTAAATCATTTTTGTATTAACATTATTTACATTATTGATGTTAATAATAATAATAATAATATTGTTAATAATTAAACAATAATAATAATAATAATAATAATAATAAATAATAATTTTAATTAATTAATAATAATAATAATAATAATAATAATAAATATATATTATATATTATAACTTATATTAATTTAAATTAATATTAATAACCAATATTCAAATTAATTTTCAAATTAATATTAATAAAATAATATTAAAATATTATTAATATTTAAATAATAATGTTAATGATATTAATGTAGAAATTATTAATTAATATTAATATTTTTTAAATTAAAATAATAATAATAATAATAAATATAGTAACTAAAATTTCTTTAATATATTTTGATATTAATGTTAAAATTATCATAGTAATAATATTGGGTTATTAATATTATTAATCAAATGTTATTAATATTGTTAATAAAACATTATTAATACATAATTAACTTTTCAAATTAAAATATTAATAATATTAAAAAATAATATTCAAATTAATATTAAAATTAAATTTAATATCAAATTTTAACAATATTGTTGTTAATAGTTAATATTATTTAGGAATATTAATTTAATATTATTTTTAGTAATAATGATAATGACATTAGTAATATTAATATTAATAATTAACATTAAAATAATGATAAAGACATTAATAACAGCAACTAAAATTGGAGGTCGTGGTTCATCTCATATCCGCAGCTAAACTGTTGCCAAGCGATATGGTTTTTAAACTGGACCAACAGCCCTATTATTTTGCTTTAAAAGTGGGGATACAAATAACCCTCTAATTACCTAATAATTATGACCGCACTTGCAGCTTTGTTGACATGGTATTATTTTGGAAAAGAAGTTTAGCATTTGGCTTGAAAGTGAAGGTGTTGGAAAGTAAAGGCCAAGCAAGTTTTAGAAGGAAAGACTTGAAGGTCAGTATCACCTTTTGTCACAGCATCATCAGAAGAATGCCACAATGATAAATCTAATTTTCTTCGAAGCCAGGAATTTAGAAAGGCTTTCGATATGGTTCTATAACTTATGAACAGAGATTAGAAGAGCTAAATGTTTCTTTCAAGCTACATAGCTGTTATAAGGTTACATGAATGTAATCACAAGTTAAAGAGCAATATGGTCAAAGATACATGTAATATTGAGCAATGCTGCTTTCTCACTATTTGGAATTTACACCACAAGCATGTTGTTTAGAGCAGTGATGTGTTACAACATCTTAGCTGCATAGTCATCATCCTTCTTCTATGCCTATTTATATTTTTCCAAGAGCCATCCCATCTTTATGGGATAACTTAGACTTTTAAGGATTGCCTACTATGGCAAGGTTCATACCAACAAAACAAAAGTTACGTATTATCAAATCCATGAAGGACACACCATGCCAATTTTGTATGACAATAGTAACTTGGGATAAATGTGCTTTCTTTACAAGTACCCAGGAATTGATATTCACGTTCAACTAGAACTATAACATTCGTAAAAGGATTAGTGGGGGATGTAGTGTTTATTTGGTCTTGAAAATAATTTTTAAAATGAAACCTCGTACTGTGAGAAAGAAGTTTCTTTTTGAAACTTTACTTTATTATCTTATATGGATGTGAGGTTTTAACAATAATCTTTGAGAAAGATTGAGCAAACTAGGAAGCGTTTTTATATCTTACAACCTTAAAATTAAAATCAATACACCCTAGCCTATTCTCCTTATAGAAGTGGGTTCTTCTCTTATCAAGAGCCTAGCTATGACTAGGCTTATGTTGCACAAGCACAAGCTCAATAGCACAGAGACCACATTTCTAAGCTAGCTTCAAATTTGTACCAAAAACTACATAAGGCTTAAACACGCTATAAAGACACCAAGCCCTGCGAACCATCGATTTGCCAGAATGTTGCATTACAAAACATCAATAACATAAAAAATTGGTTGTCAAGTTCAAAAAAATGCGGCAGGAGATTTGAAGAATGGCACATAGTACCAAGGTGTATTATATGAGATCATCAACCCACTCAGAATATCAAAAGTATTCTATGTTTTAATTAGCTTCGCAGAAAAAATTAACAGTTGAAGATTAGAACGAATTTCTTGTGAGTTTGTTAGTGAAACGTGCCATCGATGGCTTCAAAACACATGGATGGAAAGTGATCTGTTATTTCTTCGAGAATATGAACGAGATGAAATCATTTTCATAGAGTGCTCTCACGACAACCACATTAGAGTCAATTTTAATTTGTTGCAATAATGTATTTTGTAGTTTTTTAAAATGTCAAAATTATAAAGAGATGGGAGAAGCCAAGTTGAGTACAGAATAAAATTCAACTGCACTAAATAATCCTTTTCAAGCGCCTCACTTTAACCATCATCATCATCATTATCAATACTCTAAATATTAATACTAAAATAATATTCATTTTTGTATTCACATATTAATTAATATTAATATTATCATAATTTTTATTCATTTCTGACATTTATAAAAACTAAGCGCATATTGACAAATCCACTATTATAAGTATTTTATTTTAGTTCCAAAGAAATCAAAACCATATTAATATTGGTAAAACAATTATTATATTTTTTAGTTAAGGTAAACATTTTTAAAATTACTAAATCCATGTTATTACACAGTATCAAATTGTAATCAATGAGGTTAATGAATCAGTTTGAAACACACATTTTTTACAAGAGCAAAACTTATTAACAAGTTTTAAATGAACCAAATTTCAATATAGTTTATTTTATTTTTATTTTTTTAATTTTTAATAAATCAGAATCTTAAAACTTAAATTATAAAACTAAAATATCATATCAACTTGATATTTCACATATATATATATATATATATATATATATATATATATATATATATATATATATATAATTAAAATCGAAAATAATATTTAATAATCTAAATGATATAGTCCGAATTTTTTGTGTTTTTTGTTTTTTAAATATTATGTTTTTGATTCAATTTATTATATTGTAACCACTTAATCATGAATGACAAAAACTACTCAAATTAGCTAATAAAATAAAGAAATGATTGGCAAATGATGAAAACATATATTTAAGAATTAGAATTAAAAATCTGGTTACATATAATTCAATACATAATTATGACATTCAAAAATCCATCCAGCATATGATACATAAAAATTCTGATACAACAAATAATACCAACCTATAAACATTCTAATATGACAAATAATACTAAACTTATTCATTCTAAAACAAAATATAAAACCTAAAATATTAAACAAAACAACAAACCAAATGGATCATCAATCTTCGATCAAGAAACTGAAATAAAGATGTAAACTGTCCAACCAGAATAGAACCTACATAGCGAACCTGCAGCAACCAGGAGGTTCTAAAGAGACCCAACCAATTCTGCTAAGTTGAAAGTGAATTAAAACCTTCTTATTGACAGATTCGATAACAATGCTGAAATCAACACAGCTAGAGATATTTCTCGATTTCATATTGCAAAACAACAGACTCTAAAAGAGCAAATGAACGTCTTACCTTTAACTTCTAATTTAGGTTTGTGGTATTTTTTTGTTTTATTATCAGTAGTTGTTTTTAGTGTGATTTTTTGGAGTTTTACGTGTCTGAATTGTGTGGGAAAATTTGAAGTAACTTGATTTATGTTATTTAAATTGTTTTTAATTGTATATAGGGATTCATCACCCTAAAAATCCCTAAGGAATTTAGATTGAAAGGCTATCTATCAAACTTCTGTTTCAATGAATTTCACAGGATTTTAGATAAATTAAACCAGAAAACCTTCAAAAGTACTAAACAACTAGAAATTTAATTAATTGTTTCTTTATTTAAGTCAATTTTATATAAGATGGTGTTTAACTGTTGTAAAAATATATGTGATATGAAGAGGTTTGCCTTTATACCAAAATTCAAAGAAGAACTTCAAACCAGTAATTAGGATTCCAGAGTAGAAAGAATTACAGATTCCAGAGTTGCTAAGGATTACTCCAAAACCAGCACCGAAATGAACTTAACCTAAGAGATTTGCCTACAAGTAATGATAAACTTCTAAACCAATAACTAGATCTTAGAGTTGAAATTAATAATTCTACAGTAATTACCTAACAAAATATATATATCTGTAATTTGATTCTAGAACCTTAACTTAGTACTTTGGATAATTGGATTCTATTATTGATCATATATAAAATTATTAAACTCATCATTCGTAAAATATTAACAAGGATCCAAAGGTTATGACCAATTTAGAGTTCAGTTTAGATAAAATTTAAGACTTTAATAATAAACGGTAAAAAAAATAAGAAATTTTGAAAATGCCAACGCTCTTCGTTAACGTATGAACACTGACATGTTTTGTGAGAGTTAATTTAAAATATTTAAACTAATATAAACGACCTTTTGATATACATTGGTTCAAATATGTATATTAACTAATTAACCAAACTACTTTAACTTAATTAAAGATGATAAAGCTGAAACTTTGAACATCAAATCAATGGATTTTCCGCACGTCTTATCACCTTTTCTATTTCATATTAGTTTAGATAAATGAAACACTTTTACTAAAGTTAAAACATGGTTATGTTGGTGGTTTAGATTAAAACGTATAAAATATGATAATACTAAAATTTTATTGTAAATTATTCTAATGTATATACTATTTAGTGTTACTTTATTTGTAACTCTATTTTATATTTTTTTCCATAATGTTTTTCATGAACACTTAATCAAAATGTTAATGTTCAACACATCACTATGTTCAAAATTATATATATATACATATATATATATATATATATATATATATAAAAAGAGAGATTTATCATAACTTTAAGTTTCGAGTGCTTTTAGAGGTAGCCGTGCTCCATGAACATAATTGTATTACAATTGTTTTAGTGTGATATTTTTTTAATATATTATATTTGTTTAAATTTGTAACCTAGTTTTTTTTAATTAAAGTATGTTAAAAATAATTTTATATATTTAATTGTATAGTTACTTAATAATAAAATGTTGACCAAAATACAGTTTAAATAGTGTTAACAGTTTATTTTATTTTTAATCATATAATATAACTTAGTTAATTTATTATTAATTTTTAATTAAATATTATTTATAACGAGAAGATGTTAATTTTAAATTGTATATTATTTATAATCTATAATATTGTTTGTTATAAAAATTGGAAAATGTGCACATAAAATAATTACTAAAATTATAATTATTGCTTTATTTTGCCAACTATATTTAATGTTTTAGATTATTTTTATTTTAAAATTGTGGTTTTAAAATTAACATTAATTTAAAGATTAAAATCCTTAAATAATTTTAAGGATAATTTATTTTTTCTATCAATATTTTATTAGACATGTTCTAACAGTTGAGAATGATTGAGAGTTTTTCCACCATTAAATTTTCACTTACAAACACAGTAAAATATCTACACCTATTTACAATTTACTTTTTAGCTTCAACCAACAAGAGATTACCCTTTATCACCCTAACTTCAAAACTTAAATTACTAAAATTATATTCATAATTTTAGATGAGCAATTCTTTTAAACTAAAATATCAAAAATAATAATCATATCTATCTTTAATAGCAGAAAATAATACCTACATTCATCTGTGGTGGCATATGCTACCAAATTCTTGAAAATTAATTGACCACATGTCCATTTAATAACAAATGCCGACGTAAGTTGTTTAGCCACCACAACTAATAAGGCTCTGTGATTAACTATCCATGAAAATTAACATTTTTACATAGCACGGTGGAGTTTGAAGCAATCTGACCACACCAATCCCATAATTATTTTATTTTGTTTTTTTTTTTTAAGTTTGTATTTTTCTTTTTATTTGTAATATAAAACTTACTTGTACCAAGTTTAGTTTGAAAATGAAATTGTTGCACTTTCTGTGTGCGTCAAAAACTGCTTTTTTTAAATTTATATATGAAATACTTGCTTTTGTTAAATTTCAGGTTTCAATACATTGAAAATTTTCATTTTCAAACTTTTCATTTTTTAAATTTCCAATACTAAAAGAACCATTTGCTTTTATAATTTTGTTTTTAAAAGCTATATTGGCAATTTGTATTTCTTTAATTCTTCTTTTATTCAATACTACGAGCATCTTGCTTTTACAATTTCAGGCTTTCAAAAAGCTACTACAATTTGGTATCTTTTCAATTCCTTCTTTTTATGGAACAGTCATAATTGTTTACACCATGGCTTTCAAAAGCTATATTGACAATTTGGTATCTCAATTTTCCTTTATCTAAATAATACAATAATTTGTTTTTTACAATTTTAGGCTTTCGTGTTTATTGACAATTTGTATTCTCAACTGTAAGTATAGTTTCACTACCACATATAACAATAAATACAATCTAGTAATATGATGCAAAGGAGGAAAATTTGTTTCATTAAACTTGGAATAAATTTTCAATAAATTTCTTCCTTCACACCGGGATACTTATTGTCCTCACACATCACTATTTCCCATTACAAAAGAAAATTAAATGCAAATTACCCAAAGGAGTGCTATTTTTGTTTGGTACAAACTATCACCATTTCCTAATACAAAGAAGAAAAAGTAAATGAAATTACCTACAGTCGCTACTAGCTTGTATGGTAAACTAATTTCTACTTTTCAATTCTAAGAATATTCTGCAAAATGCTTTCAAATTTTCTAGATTGTCTTGTGGTTTAATTAATACACTAGAATATTGTTTGTAATTAGCTGGTCACCCAACAACAATTAGAATAAATTAATAATGGATCACTATAACCATTGTAACAAAAAATCCAATTTATTTTCAATAACACATTGTTATAGGGCCATCATTGTGAGTGGAAGAGGTGGGGATTTTCCACCCTATTATATAGGCTACCACAATTTATCTTTCAAGGTTTTTTAAGTTGGAATCATGTAATTTATTTATTTCATTAAAGCAATGTTAAAACTTCATCAACGAAAGAAGAGGTTTGATTATTCATTCCCTCTAATTGGTAGCAGATTGGGATATAATTTAGTCTTTGAAGGTTCTTTAGTTGCATCTGATAAAATAATTAAAACACTTCAATTACTGAAAATACACTACATATTATACAAATGGTGTATGTGTAAACACACTACACACACATTGATTACATTTCAGCATTTATTAACAGAGTTTCTAAGATCCAACTTATTCATAATTTAGGAGAGAGAGGTTGAGAGAATTTTCCAACCATCACAAACCAACTTCAAATATGGCACCAAGAATTGTCATTATCCCCCCTTAATGATTACAACAGCGAATATTAATTTACTTGGTAACAATAAAACACCGTTAACAAGAGATGCTTCCATCAATTTGCCTATAACCTCTTGAAAGGTGTAGTTGGTGGGTTAGATTTACTAGCCCGCTTTCCACTTTAATCATGACCTCTTTGCATCATCGACAGCATCCATCTGTCAGACAATTTTCTACTGTGACCACTTATTGCCTACTATTAATGAGGGATCCTCCCCAGATCCGCAACGCTATGTCATCTGGAAAACCATCTATATTGAGCTTCATCGCCATTTGGATTTTCTAAAACAATTGATTGCAATCACCGAACTCTAGTCATTCTATATTTAGCCCTATCCTAACAAATACATGAATGTTAAATCGTTACCTAAATATTCAGAGGCTGCTTAGATACGTAACGTACCTTAGAATAACCTACATTTTCATGAATTTTACTAACAAACTTAAAATTTTATAGAAAGTCTATTACCAAATAATATCATTGTCCCTCTAAAAATACTAGAATATCATAGCATCATCCATATAATTCACCATGTTGTAAAAAGATGTTCATGTTGCATCCCACTCATAACATATATATAATTTTCTTATGTCACAAGTACTGGTACATAGCACTGCCTACCACCATAGAGACCAGAAGAATAAAAAATAAAATAACCATATGACAAGAGAGCTTGAATGGTATGTCGTATGCACACTGCTTAGGTACACATAAACAATCAGAAAGAGAAGGTGCACCAAGACCCAAGTAGATGGCTCGAATCTTCCCAAGACAAATAATGTGCTTCTACCGCCTGCTACTTTAATTTCTAATCAGATTTTCCTTCTCATGGGCATCCGTCGATGGAACCAAATCAAAAAACTGCCAAAGAAAGTGGTGATCTCGTTTACAAAGCTATTGCTTACTTTTTAAAAATTAAGTTTACGCCTTTTAGACGAGGAAGCAGAATCAACACAACCACCATCCGCCCATCGTCTGTCAGAGAGATAAGGAGTGTACAAGAGTCATGAAATGGCGCGTTAATCGCTTTCATGAAGGTCACTACCACGTAAACCTCACCACAATTGTTGCCTACCACCATTTTCACTCGTATTGTCGCGTAACCAAATGCAATGATGTTGACGCACAGGTGTAAGACCGATATTTATAGAGAGGGATGAATCACTGTTATGTATCAGGTAAAATGATAAAAAATTACCGAAGTCACTCATTGCAAAGAATTTTTCTCACAACAACACATAGCTTCCCATCCTCGCGTCATACCATGATAGAACAACTAAAAATTCAATCATCGAAAACACACCAGATATTATACATAAATGTGTATGTGTAAACACACTCACACACACCGATATTCAAGAGTACTCTATTAAATAGAGTTTCTAAGATCCAACTTATTCCTAATTTAGAGAGAGAGGTCGAGAGTAACTTCTCAACCATCACAAACCAACTTCAAATATGGAATGTAAGTATTAACTCAACATGAATTGGTGTTTTTTCTTTTAGAAAATATGATTATAAGAGTGTTTGATTTGTTTATTTATTTTCTATCAAATTTCAATAAATCCCATAAGATTTTAAAAACTCAAGATTGATACAGTTGTAACCGTATTTTCAAAATTTATCAAATTTTTTCTAGCATTATTTCCACACAAAATTGTTCGGCTACATCTTTAGTTATAACAAAAATTATTTGTCAGTACTAGGCGAATATCCTTGCCTTTCTAGTTCAACTTCTAGCTTCCGGGTTGTTCAAGGCATTGATCGATGAATGAGAGTTGAACATCATTTTAATTTTCGCTTGAATAAAATGTGACACGTAATGATATTTACACAATTCGTAATAATCACACAAGAACTTTATAAATTGTGTTTTTTGACTTTCAACACATGCCATTTTAAAACATACCTGGTCACTTTTGAATAGACAAACGTATGAGTCCACTCGTGATTACTAGGTTGCACCACGGTTTGGTTAAGTTTGAATTAATAATTAAACAACCTTGATTTGACCTTGTTGGTGGGTTGTAGTTGGTGGATTAATTTAAGCTATGTTAATTTTGACTATGCTAATTATGATAATCTTGCCTTGATTATAATGAGCTTGTCCTTCATGTCCCATGTGTTCATGGCATTGAATGACCCATAAAATTTGTGGAGGTATTTGTACAGATTTTTTTATGTAGGGGAATTTTAGGCTTTAAATTATTAAAAATTTTAATATATTAGATTAAGAGTATAGCTAATTTTTTATATAACTGGTTTAATTTTTATGTGGTTGAACAATTCCATCTGCATTTAAGATAAAATGGAAATTCTTTTGTAACAACTTACATACAAATATACATCATATGAAGAAACATTATTTAAGAGCTAAAGCTTGTAACATACCATTTATTTAATAATAATAACAATCTAATTTTAAAGATTATGGCGACCATACACTAAATTGGTACTATAATCCTTATTTATGATGGCGACCAGCCAATTGATGTATGAGACCGTTATGAGATGTACAATTCATGTGATTTTCTTTGTTTAGACACATCACCAGGTATGACTGTTACATTTTCTCCAAATATATGAAATGTAGATCAAAACCTACCACTATTTGATTAAAATTGTGACATCTTTACATAAATAACATATTTTTAACTATTAGACTCACTTTAGATAAACATATGATTGATTGTTGATTATTATAGGTGGCCCTATTCAAAAAATAGTTTTCATGATGAAGGTGAATGAATCTTAGAAATAAAGACAATGAACGCTGGGTAAGGTAAGTGGGAGGAAATAATTTTCTATAGGATGAATAGAGTGAAATACATAAAATATAATAACTATAATGAAGATTAAATAGGTGCTAACTTCATTTATATAAAGAGTTAGAATAACATTAAAATCTAGGACAAACTACTCTTCACGATACTATAATTTTAATGTATCTCATAGTATGGATCTTTAACAATACGAGGTTTAAATATGATCTTTTTGGGTGCAATACGAGGATTAAATAATTTTTTAAAGGACACTTACAACAAATTTTGAAGGTAACGTACATAAATATAATTTATATGCAACTTATTTTAAAATATATTGTATAAATCAATTATTTTGAAATCCTTAAAAGTGAATACAATACTACTTCGTTAGACACTAATATATATTACCTATTTAAGTCACAACCCTAGATTTGATAATTCGTTTGATGAACTATAATTAATTAATTTTAAATAAGGTTATTTTTTAAACGATTTATTATACAATTAACTTTTAAAGCTTTTAAACTCTAAAATTCAGTCAGAGAATTACATTAGAGAAGAAGACAAACAACAATTAACGTCAAAAGAGAAAATATAATTTTTAAAACTATTATTTATATAAAAACTCCATAACATACAATAAATTCAAATAATAATAATAATAATAATTATAATAATAATAAAAGAAGAGAATAGGAACAAAATCATACAACTAGAATTACAGAAATTGAACAACTCCATGTAAATACATTTACATTCATTTTATACAAGAAAATCAGCCCAAAAATAGTAATAGCAGACATCAACGCTTAGAAATGTCATCATGAGGCAACTTCAACACATTACACAAAATGAAAAATTTTAATGATACAATTTACAAAGCCTCCTTTCTACACATAGTAAGTCCACTAACAATCTTAGCTACAATGCATCCTAGCCACCTAAAAATAACTTAAGGGCACAATAATAACATGAAGCAGGAAGTGAAAATTTAAGAACTCCCCCAATTTATATGAAGAAGTAATCTCGCGATATATAGGAAAATGGAAGGCAATTACGCATAATAGTTACGTATACATAATTTTAAGCATCTCTCACTAGATTATATTATATTGTAAAATTATGGCGCATCCTCTCCTACTAGATTATATTATCTTTGTAAAACTGTTGCCAATCATCAAAGACAAATGGTGAATCACCAACACAAAATGGTGAATCGTTGTTCAGTGGAGTTTCGGTGTTGGTTCCAACAAGATATGGTAGTTGAACTAGAGTTGAAGGAAGAGAACCATCGAGACCACATGGCACATGGTGACTCGTGTGAGGAATTAGTTCTCACAAATGAAAACACATTCTTCTGGGGCTCGTTTATGTAGTGTTGCTCATGCTACTACCATATTGATATCGAGGCCGAGAGAAAGTTTGAGAAGAAGGGCAGCAAGGTGAGAATTACAAAGAATATTCTCATGATGATTCATTTTTCCTTTGATATTTGTGCCTACAAGATTCATGTCCATTGTACCAACAATTAACTGGTTTCAACCAATAAATCAATTTGACTTAGTTGATTAGCATTTAGAAAACTGACTAATCTAATAATTACGTTGTATTTTATCCTATATTTATCACACTAACAAGCATACAACATTGCATTTAAGAATTTAAATTTTCATGTACGACACAAAATTTTTAATAATAGCCCATATCCCTAACCAAGTGACAAATTGATCAACAATTTGGCACCAAAGTTTGTTGTTATAGTGTTGAAAGTTCATAAGAAATTTAGATCCATGGCACGAAGTTAAATTTTGAGATAACCACCATAAATTCGACCACAATAGAGAAAACTTATAATTTTAAACCTGTTAAAAAATTAGATTCATGTTCCCAGAACGATCATAACATAGTTACACATAGGTTGAGTTGTGAGTTTTGACACATTGATAATGCAATGGTTTAGTCAAAACTTCATATTGAAACAACAAGTCGAAGAGAAGACAATATTATTAAGAATTACACATACTCTAAAACTTCCTACTAAATTCTACTTAGTTGTCCGTCAGAATTCAACTATACACAATCTTATAGTAATAAAAATTCCACAAAGCTTTTTAATATAGCTAATAAATGCTGTATTGAAGAGCAATTTCTTATATAAGAGTAATAGTAGAAATCAACAGATTATTTCATATTGAACTTTCAGCCATAGCACTCTATGTATTGTATGATGTATTCAACTTGGTACTATCAAATATAGATAAAACTACATTGATTGATACATTTAAAATACTTTTTTTTCCATAGAAAAATTCTAACTTATTAAAAGAGGGTTACATATGTATTGTATTCTTTCTTTTTTCAGTGGAAAACTACGCTGTGGTATTGGTTTGTTATTTTTAAACAAGAACCACCCAACAGCTCTGTCCACAAAAGCTGAAAACAAAAAACCAAAATCTGGTGTAAGCAATCCCCGGCTTCCATTAAGGAAAAACACCGAAACAGGATTTGCTCACCACCACAACTGTCCACATACCAGCTAGTAAATACTGTGCTGGCTGAAAGTGTTGTTTTGACAAAAAAATACATCATCTCAGGCCTCCGAAACCGGAAAACAGCGCTAAGGATTTTACAGTTTTACCTTCTTTTTGTTTTTTTTTTTTTCTCTAGTTTTTCTTTTTAAAAACATATACAAAAAGTATTACAAAAACTGGAAAGTATATACATGAAATAAAGCAGTGAAAGAAATCGAGCTGTTGGCAGCTCCCGGACTAGACAAAAACAGGGGGAGGGAGTCTCCTTACTCTCCCTTCAGCTACTTCTTCAACTGACCATTGGTCCAAAACTTGCTCAATGCCTTTTTTAGAAAGGTTGTCTGCTTCTCCATTTCTTTCCCTGTAGATGTGAGATATAATCAGATCAGCAAAACTACTTTTAAGACGTATAATTTCAGACAGCAAAGGAAGTAAGAGAAAATTTCTGCAATGATGTGATCCATTAGCCCACTTGATTGTATTCAGAGAATCCCCAAATATCTGAACCTCCCTCTCGTTTCGCTGCAATAGCCAGCACAGCAGTAAATGTAGTGCTTTGAGCTCGGCAAAGTTATTTGATCCAGTACCCAGTCCAATGGAGGCTTTGCGCGAAAGTCCTGTGGGGTAGTTAATAACCAAACCAGCTCCGCAATTTTTGTTTAAGTCTGAGGCTCCATCAAAATAAGCCCACGGAATGGACCCCTTTATTTCTTCTACCTGCACCGGTCTTTCACTCCTAGCATTTGAAGGCTGTGAAATGCTTTCAAAAATGGCTACTCCTTCGGCTGCTAGTCTGGCAATGGGGAAGAGAGAGTCCTTGAAAATTTGGTGGTTCCTGGCTAGCCATACTCCCCAGACAACCAGCAGGGGCAACATTCTGACTTTGTCATTTGGGGCCTGCTGCCACCAATTGTTCCAGGCTTCGGCTATATCCTCCCCTCCCCAACATTGGGGGACCTTTGAGAGTCTTAGTATTTCATTCCAGAGACTTTTAGAGAAAGGACAGGCAAGGAAAAGATGCTGGGGTGTTTCCTCACTCTCTTTACATAAGGAGCACCAACCTGGACCTATCTTCCCCCTTTTTTGGAGTGCATCCCAGGTAGGTAATTTTCTTTGTAGAACACACCAGAAGAACAGCCGGGTCTTTGCTGGTCCTTTCAGCTTCCACAAAGAATTTTCCCACCAGATTGGTTCCCCCCACCCCTTTTGTAACATAAGCCATTCATATCCCGTCTTAGGAGAGTAGAAACCTGTTTGGGCATACACCCACCGCAGCTCATCTGACTCATTTGTTATACGGATATGGGAGTGCAACAGTCCTGCGCGAAAGGTCCCCCACTCATCGTGCCACCTCTCTTCTAGGGCCAGATCAGTCGCTGTGAGCCACTCCTGTCTCCAAATTGTAGAATTTGCACTATCAGCGATTTGACTGAGTGAGAAAAAGCCTCTGGTGTTTAAATGCTCAAGCAGGCCTCTTGAGAGAGCGAAAGAGTCCAAGCAGCCCACCCACGGGTCCCTTCCTAACCTTATTGAACTCCCATCTCCCACTCTCCAAGCCAATCCTTTTTCGATAATCTGAACTGCTGCCACCAATGCTTTCCAGACCACTGAGGAATTCCTTGTAGATTTTATAGGCTGTCTTATCCATTCAAGGGGCGTGGCTGGGTCAATATACTTCCTCCTAGTCACAACGGTCCAAAGGTTATCAGAAACAATCAGCCTCCATGCAAGTTTAGCTGCTAAAGACTGAGAGAAAGGGAACAAATCCTTTATCCCCCACCCCCCCCATTTTTTCGGACGGGCAATTTTCTCCCAGGCAACCCAAGGAGCAACATAATCCTTCTTCTGACCAGCCCATAAAAATCTGCTACAGATTTTCTTTATTTTCATCAAGATACATTTAGGCACCCATATGAGGCTGGCCCAGTACACTGGGATGGCTAAAATCACAGATTTAATCAGCACAAGCCTGCCTGCCCTTGACAACCATTTAAAACTCCAATGTTTTATTCTGTCCTCAATTTTCGCCAAAAGCCAATTCCAGTCTTGAACCCTGTAGGAGTCAGGTTTCAGCTTAAAGCCAAGGTATTTGAACAGATCCGAAAGAGACTTTAGATCAAAAGAGAGAATCTCCTTTACTCTATTAGCTTCAATAGGGGAGAGCCCTGCAGTTGTAACGGAAGATTTCTGATCATTTATGGCCAGTACCGTAGCTTTCAGGAAGAGGTCAAGGAGCCTTTTAAGACAGCAGCAGTCCTCCCGGCTTCCATCACTAAAAATAAGAATGTCATCAACAAAGAGGAGATGTGTCACCCATAGGTTCAGGCCTACTTCTATTCCTTTCAATTCACCCTGTCTCTTCGCCGTTTTGATCAGTAAACTTAGTCCTTCAGCTGCTAGCAGAAAGAGAAGGGGGGAAAGAGGGCACCCCTGGCGAAGACCCCTCTGCGGTTTAAAAAAGGCCGAGGCAGCACCATTTATCAGAACTGCAATCGAGGTAGAGGTGACACACGCCATGATCCACCTTACAAAATCATGCCTGAACCCCAAATGAGTTAAGAGAAGCCTTAGATATATCCAACTGATTCTGTCAAAAGCCTTTGAGAGATCAATTTTAATGATAGCCCCTTTTTTCCGACTTCTTTTTAAACTGTGAAGGGTTTCCTGGGCCACTCCCACAGCCTCATGAATTTGTCTCCCATCCAAGAAACCGAACTGTTCCTCGGATATGCTTTTGGAGAGGAAAGGTTTCAGCCTGGAAGCAACTATCTTGGCAATAACCTTGTATAAACAAGTGCAAAGAGAGATGGGGCGAAAATCATTGAAAGATGAAGGTTGGTCCGACTTTGGTATGAGAGCCAGGAAAGTGGCATTAAAGGGCTGGTAGACCAAGCCTGTGACCCTTGATTCTTCCACCACCGCTGTCAGGTCATCACCCAATAATTCAAAGAAATGTAGAAAAAATTCCACAGTCCAGCCATCAGGGCCTGGGCTTTTCTCTTTTTGCATCGATTTTAGGGTTGTTTCCACCTCATCCTTGGACACCGGAGCCATCAAAAGGTCGTTTCCTTCATCTTCAATGTACCTTGGGAAAAACTGGGCTACTCTTATGACTTCAACAATTGAAACTTCTGCAGGAGCCTTAAAAAGGTCTTTGAAATAATCAACTCCAAGGGATGCAAGCTCTTCGAAGGACTGAGCCTTTTCCCCATTTGCTTTAGGCAGTTCCCATATGGTATTTAGATTTTTCCTCCTTTTAGCATAATTTTGAAAAAACTTTGTGTTGTCATCCCCCGCCTGGAGCCATATGGCTCTACTCTTCAATCGCCAGCTTTCCTCCTTTACTTGAAGGAACTTCCTTCTGTCTGCCTCCAAACCACGAATTCTGTCACGAGATTCCACTGTGGCATATCCCCTCCCATCCGGGGCTTCCAGTAGCTCAAGTTCAGAGTTTATGGCCCTTAGATTTTTATCTTCGAGAGATGCCTTGTGGGAAGCCCAGATTTTCGTTTCAGCTTTCAAAGCCTTCAGATTATCCATAAAAGCATTACTTCGACTTAATACCCCCTCCTCCCTTAGTTCATCCCTCCTCCAATTGGAAAGTACCAAGGAAACGAAGGAATCATCGGACAGCCAAGAGGCATTGAATTTGAAGGGGAACCCTGGTTTTTTGAGAGTTCCCTTTGCCTCCAGCAGAATCAGGAAGTGATCGGACAGGCCCCCTTCCCCCACCCAGTGTCGAAAAATAGATAGTTTCTCAGATAGGGCTTCTCCCAAGAGAAAGCGGTCCAATTTCTTCCCAACCCAGTCATCACCAACTCTTTTATTGCGCCAAGTAGGCCTAGCCTTGAGAAGAGAGAGGTCTATCAAATGGGATGAGGAAATCTGTGAGATAAAAAAATAAGTTAAAGGGTCCGGTCTGGCATTTGCTCCCCACGATTCCGAAACCCCAAGAGAGAAATTTAGATCGCCTCCAATGATCAAGTTTTGGTGGGTCAGAAAAGACTTTTGGAAGAAAGAGGACCAGAACTGCTCCCTTTCCTGACAGGGCCCGTAAACGTTCATGAGAAGTAAGGGAAAACAGAATTCCTTGGAGTAGAGCTCCACCGCCAAAGAGTGTTCGAAGCCCCAGGAGGAAATTTCTTTAAAGTTTCCAGCTCTATATCCGGTGACCAAGCCACCAGATCGACCATCTGCATCTATGGCCCGAAAGAGCCAACCAGGCAGCGATTTTGAAAGAAAAGCTATAATTTCCTCCCCTTTACCAAGGGTTTCTTGAAGCATAAGAATATCCAGATTATACTGCCTGATTAAGCTCCTGAAGGCTAGTTTTTTGGGTTGACTAGCTAACCCTCTACAGTTGAAAGAAAGAAGAATCATTTCAACGATACAGAGGGTGGCTTTGCTGCTCTAAGCACCCCAGTCAAGGATTTTTGCTTCCCATCAACTATATCAATGATTGCCTTCTGCTTGGCCTTAGACATACTGGATTTCCTACCTCTGGATTTCCTAGGCCCTATAGGCACTAAGTCCTGCTCAAGACCTCCAGGAACAGTCTCTTTCCCATTACGAAAAGCCAGAGATCTCAAGTTATAGGGAGGAGCAGTCGGAGGAGGAGCAGGGTCCAAAGAAAAGCAGGGGTGATTCGAAACAAGCAAGGAGGGCGGAGGATCTCCAGAGGGCGAGGGAACCGAAACCACAAGACTATCTACCTGATGAGGGTTCAAATTTAAGCATGAAAATTCCTTCTGAAGAAGCCCAGAAGTACAAGACATCATAATAGCAGAGACAGATTCCATATATGAAAAACATAAAGAAGAGGGGGATAATTGTGGCATACCCGTCTGTGGCTCCGCCACAAACCCAACAGTCGAAGTAACCTGAGAGGCTGCCTGTACAAGGTGTTGCTCGTGTGGCTCCACCGCAAACCCAGCAGTCGGAGTAATGTGAGAGGCAGTCTGCACATAGGGTTGCTCGATGGACCGGGCGGGGTTGATCTGCTGCGAAGGGGCTTCAGACATCACCTCCTCCGACCCATCCTTTGCCTCCTCCTCCATTGGTTCATGTGAGGGATCCGAACCAGAATTTGACACAGGAGCAACCACCGTCTTTCGGGCCATCTTGAGAGGGTTCCTTCGGCGGCGGTAGCCCAAAGGGCATTCTTTGGCCAGATGCCCATAAGTATGGCAGCGATGGCATCGAAAAGGCAGATTTTCGTAGTCCAGTTTTTTCACGAACTCCAGCTCCCTGTACTTTAAGGTCATTGCCTCTGCAAGCCCTTCACGGGGGTTTAGACTAACTAAAATCCTCGCCACACTCATATCATCTGTTTGCTCAAAAGAATTATCAAAATCCAAGAACTTCCCCAGAGTGTCTCCAATAGACTTAAACACCGAATCAAACCAAAACTGAAGGGGTAAACCTGGCAATTTTACCCAAACTGGAGATTCGTTCAACTTCTCAGTCTGAGCGTCAAACAAGGGCGTCCATCACTGTAGAAAGAGTGGTCGCTTTCCAAAACTCCAGTTCCTATCGAGCACCCAGTTTACATGGTCTTTATGGGCAAAGCGCAGGGTGAACCATCCTCTCTCCAGTTCTTTGATCTCCACAGGCTTCCCTGGTGCATTTTCCCATTCCAAAAGAACCCATCTCCGAATGTAATCTGCCGAAAATTTCCGACCTCGCACTCTGCCTACAAGCCTTGTCTCCGAGGCTGCCATATCCTCTTCTACTCGTATGTCCACTCCTACGATGCAACAAGGCTGGGGCTCCTTCTTTTTTATGGGGCCCTGCTTCTTTCGCTTCCCACCCACCTTAATGACCAGCACCGCGCCTTCTCCAGAATCAGAGTGGTGTCGATCTTCAGGCGCCCCTCCCCCTGACGGGCCCTGACTCCTCTCCTCCGACCCCCTGAGGACACCAGGATCGCAAAATTTCTGACTCTCAACCGTTGAAAGCTTTTCAGGTTGAGCCTTCTCTTCTTCCCTGACACCTCCAGAAACAATATCCTTTTGCGGGCACCCCTTCCACCCCTTATCCAGCAATACCGGCTCCTTTGTGTGCTCTCCTCCGTCGCCCAACACACCAACCGAGGAGTCGGTCAGAGGTAGAGCGCAGCTCTTCGTCACCGAGAGCCCAATGTCATTTTTGGGACTTAGATCCAAGAATTTCCTTTGAACTGGGACCCTGGTTTCACTTTCAAGAGCCCATGGGAAAACTACTTCTGAGGCAGGCCTTTTCTCCATCTTATCAATCACTGTTTGAGGCCCTTTCGAGCCATGCAAGCCGCAATTGGCCACCACATCCGCAAGCCCTCCAAATAGAGGCGGAAACCCTATAAGATCAGAGAAATCTGGCCCCGAGTTTGAGAAAAAGGGCCCGGTTGCTTCAGAAGCGTTCCTCACGGAACTTTCACCTACAGAGCGAAACCCCTGAGAGGGAAAAGCGACACAGTCGCCCTTTTTAGACTTTACCCCTTTGAGAGGAGCAGATCTGATAGAAGAAACGACCACCTCATGCTCAAAGGGTTTAACCTCTTGCTTCACAAATCTCAGAGGGAAGAAACGCTCCAGGTTTTGGACCGAGACATCATGGCCCCAAACGGTTAGCAGGTCCTCAGGTGCCGGCTCCAGATCAACCAATTTGCTTTCAAGACCCATTCCTGCAAATTAAAAACACAAACCCTAACCCATCGCCCAGAAGCTAGAAACCCGTGACTTCTCCGATCCGGTGAAAAAACTAACGGAAAAGAACCAGCTTACAGAAAATGGTTGAAAAACAAAAACCTATCGCGGTAAAACCACACAGTAACTTTGCACGGAGGAAAACTGTGGGATGGGCGGAACCCTGACAGAAAAGGACCCCTGTCCCATCACCCATCCGCGTGGCCTGAGGCAGGCCCAGCCTGCAGCGTTAATGGTCCACCATTGCCAGAAACCCTAGCGCTCAGCCACGACCATCATTCTTAAAACATACTTGTGCACAATGTTGAATGCAATGCTAGTCAAGGAGTAAAGTCGGTTTAACGTGTATTGATCTATAAAATAATGAAGAAACTTAGTAACACATCACAACTTTCATGTTTGAAAATATTATAATGCTTTCATGCAAATCCATTGTTGTTATAGTTCCTTCTCTTGACCATGTTCCACATAAGCATGGAAAATCAAGTAATACTAGCATTTGCACCGAGAGGTGCAAAGTAACGTCAAGGATTGGGGATACATCTTCCATGCGAGATAAAGGTGATGTAGGTGATAAAGTTGAGGCAATACAAAATGTTTCGGAAGAATGGGTGGTTTATTTATCAACTTTTGTGAGTTATCTTGAAAATTTCTTTGTTCTCTTCATGCCTACCTTTGAAACCTTCAAAAAAACTATCCACAAAATGCATATTCAACGACCTCTACGGAATATGTACCTAGTTCGTGAGAGGAGAATCAATCTTTGTTTAAAATATAATAAAGTGAAAGTATAAGATAGTGAACAACTTCAACTCCTCCCTAATCTTAAAATTTTTATATCTATCTAAATATTATCATTTCCATGAAATAAAATTGGTAATGAGACTGGACTGAAGTGAAAAATATCCAATTGGTGATACCCCAATTATATGTTGCACTGTCCTAAGAAAATAAGCATCCTTCCAAGTCACCAACGTAGATAAAAATCGACTGAAAACCTAAGGACCCAGAATTGTCAGGCTTCCTTTAAACCAAAGCTTTCCTTAAAAATTCTAAAAGGAAAGACTTGTAAACTACTGGAATGATGTTCAACATAGCCTCTAACAATTCTAAGAAACTTGGATTGGAACCTAAAGTGTCAAGATAGGAGCCTACTATGATGGAGTTTACATATAAGCCTTGGTTACTGCAAGTTTCCAAATTAAAAACTAGGAACCAAAAATTACCTTCGCAAAAAGGAGCCCAGGTCATACTGAGACCAAATATGGAGGAGAGTCCAGGCGCTGCCAAGGTGGTTTGAGAAAAAGAGATCCCCTTTCGCCAAATTTCACATGAGTTGGAGTGTCCATACTACAATTGCACTATCCAAAAGGTTAGAGCCTGAAACCAAAGACAAAGCTCTTCGTAGAGCTGCCTAGAAGATGAACAACTGGACGCCAATGTGATATTCTAAGATGGAGCTATAACCAAATTAATGGGCCACAAAGGTGGTGGATCAATCCACAAAACATACTTAGTCATGAATGGGGCAGGAGCCAGACGAGAGATGAATTTATCGCCAATTCTCTTGTCCATCCACACTATTCTCATCATTTTGTCATTAATTTTTCCATTGTAGCTTCCAAAGAAATCGAACATGGTTCTGAGTGGATGTCGATTCTATGATCTTGGTATATGAAAATTATAATGGAAAGAATGTGAGGGGAGGGAACTACATATGTATGGAGACAGATCTCGTGTGTTGCCACGTCAAGGGGAATGCTTGTTTTATCAAATAAGCATAATATTAAACCTTCAAAGTCTCTCTCAAGGAAATATATGGCGTCACATAGAAGGGGATGGGGAATATAAAGGTAGTAGGGAGAGTAATGGGACATAGGATAGAGTGAAGGGAAAAATTATTTAGAGGGAGGGTCCAAGGGTAGAACTAAAAGCTAAGGAACATGTAGTCTTAGGACCAAAAGCTAAGGAACATATAGTCTTAGAGGATTGGATAGGAACAACTCGAGTTGTTGGTTTCTAGCTTTGTCTTTTCTATAGAGCAAGTGAGTGGTTGATTTCTATCTTTGTCAATTCCATAGAGCAAATGAGCAAGCTTTATTTGCTTTCGAGTCTACATCCATGTTGTTGGTTATGTATGGAAGTACCCTATGGAATGGAAGTATGTGATCAAATCTTTGATTTTTTGAACCAAACCACTAGAACAAGGGAATTGTTTTTTTGGGTTGCCTTCTTTAATGAGATATTGGATTGTAATCAACTAGTCACCAAGAATAATAATATATTTGATATACTGGATTGTAATCAACGAGTCACCAAGAATAATAATATATTTGATGCCTTTGTCTTCAGCAATACGAAGACCTTGTAGGAGACCATACATTTCAGGTTGATTGTTGCTTTTCCTTCCCCAACCCACACATATTTGATTAATAACCTTCCCCTCCTGCCATCCCTTACCATTAAACCACAAAAGATTCTTTTCATTTTTTTATCAATAATAACAATAATAAAGTTTTAATTTAGTTAAATTTTAAAATTTTAACAATTTGAGATGTATGATGAACTATGTTTTTTGATATTTATTATGAATTGATGCCTATTCACATTTATTAGTTATTTAATTTATATAATTATGTTAGTTACCAATATCAATCATCATATCCACTTATTATTTTTATTTTTACTATTATTATTTCCCATCATCATCATTTTTATTATTTAGTACTTCATTTTTCATTACAATATCACTCCCGGTCACTCCCATATCACTCTCGGCTCTCCTCTAGTTACAATAATCATAACTAGCAGTTGCACCATATGTTGCAAAGGAAACGTTGTAAATAAGTAACATAGGAAAGAGTATTATAGTGGAAATTATCTCACATGAATCATGTGGGATAGCTACAGCTAGAGAGAGTGAACAACTCTTTTCGAAGCTTCTTCTTTACTTCTTGTGCATGTACAAGCTCTGCAAGCAAGAAGTTTTCATAGTTGGGCAAAGTCTAATGCTCATGAGAATAGTCTTAAAAGTAATTGGGGTATCTTGACATAGGACCAGATTGTGTGGTGTACTTGTATGAATGTTGTCAATTTGAAACCAAAAAAAACTTAGCCAAAGTAATTGGGGCACCTTGACATAGGACCAGATTGTGTGGCGTATTTGTGTGAATGTTGTCAATTTGAAATTGTGGGTACAAAAAACTTAGCCATGTCAAGATTTGGTGTGTGTGGCGTATTTGTGTAAATGAGTACAAAAAACTTAATCATGTTAAGAGTTAGTGTGGAGTTGGTGTGGCATAAGCTGAGTACAATTTCTAGGTGATTTTATAATTTTAAATGTGCTTGGGTTGTAGTTTCTTAGCCTAAGAATAATCTAACATGTCACAAACAAATTAGAAAACATAAAAGACATGATTCCAATAAGATACACCATCAAATATTAAAAAAATCTAATGGAACTACTTTAAACAACTAGATTTTCAGAGTTTAACACATTTTTCCAAAAAGAAAGGGATGGCAAGGGATGGATGAGATCCATTGTAAATGAAATTTGATGACATCAATTATGGGGGATGGATTGTTGGGCAAAGCTGCACACAAGTATATGGGTGTAGAGTTCAAATGAAAGTATCTTACCCTTGACTAGTACTATCGAGCATATCTGGTCATACATTAGCAGAAGGATTATTTGCTGACTAAAATGTTACAAAAATCAAGCATCAGTAACAAAACACCCCCTGTTGGAAAGGGATGCCAAAAAGTGTAGTACATGTGCTATGTTTGAACATATGTGGTGGCCAGATGGAGAAAGGATGACATGTTGACTGAGAAAATTTCCAAAACGGTAGTGGATAGTGAAGCACACCCTTTGGGAGGACCATGACAAGAACCACATTGAAAATCCTGACGTTCTGTCTGACCAAACAGTATAACTCCTTGTGGAATCACTGATGGTTGCAGACAGGTCATGTATATGTTGCATACAGACACCAAAATGTGAGCTGACTGCAACATGTCAAGGTAGTTAAATTGAATTAGGTGTTATAAATAACTGGCATAAGGCTAGATTTCCTGTAAATAGTCTGCTTAATTCAATGTTCAATAAAAGAATCTGGATACTTAGTAAAGATAACACTGGAAAAAACACAATTTTCTAACTCATAAAAAACTCATTTTTCCTGGTAAAGTTATCCCAAGTGCATCCATTTCTCTTGATGGCAGTTTTGTTCCTTGATGTAGTTGACAAAAATCAAGATTGCGCATTTTCATCGGTATAAAAAAATTCATCCTCCATTTTGAAATTTTAAAGAAACTTTATGTTTACAACCAGCACTTCTGTGACATGTTTTGAATCATAAAATACCCAAACAAAATTTCGAACTTGTATTCTCTAATTTTCATTTCTAATTCAAAGGACCAAATTAAAGTCAATTTTGGTTTAAAACTTTCTAGGCTCCTAAATTCTACATCATAAATTTATACTTCAGGGCTCTAAAACCTTTATTGCATAGTTGCTTCAAACCCATAATTTCAGTAAATCCAGTGTCAAATATAGTTGGACAGTATAAGATCATATGTCCGAGAGAGAAAACAGGCATTCGAAAAAATAAATTGACAACAGTTATGGTCGAAATGAGAAAACAGAAAAATCGCTTCAAGAAGATGTGCATAACCTCTAAAAAATTTAAATTTTAACAAGCCACTCAACTAGATACAAATGGTAACTGGTCTCCAGAATGTTTGACGAAAGTTTCATTTCTTGTCAAGATCCTCAAAATAACATACAAGAAATTAGCGAAAAACTTCCCAATGTGCACAAAGCTGACGTTGCAATAAAAAAATCGAAATCAACGCCACTTACATATTTAAAATAGAGTGATGTCTGCAAAGAGAAATCTGGAAAACAAGGGTTGCTAAATACAGATGATTCTTGGCTTCCCAAGTGCCCTTTCTTTAAGTGTAACTAACCTATAGGATGTATGAAAACTATATATCCTATAAATAGTCCTATAAACACTATATTTACAGATGTTTGAATATTCATTGCAATTAAGTAGCTCATAACTCACATGAATTCTGTCCTGACTCCTCAACTAACACAAAATTTACAAATATTTGAATATCTGCAAACTATCCTATAAACAGTCCCGACTCCTCAACTAACACTATATTTACATATGTTTGAATATTCATTGCAATTATGTAGCTCATAACTCACATCAATTATGTCCTGACTCCTCAACTAACAAAACATTTACATATATTTGAATATCCCGAGCAATTATGTAGCTCATAACTAACATGAATTCACAAAAGACAACCATGTCTATTTATGTTCCTGAGTACAAGATAAAGCATGTTCAGCCACTCAGCTTCGAAAACTAAAATACACTCAGAAATGTTATTCCAAATAAACACTTCAGACTTTAAGACAACCAGATCATAAAATAGTTCCTCATTGTGAATTATATTTTTTCATCCATTCACCATTAACTATCACTCCAAAAAGCATAAGCATCCATATTTAAAATTTAAAGTAAACCAATAATAGTTTTGATATTTTATTCTGTCTTGTCCAGATATCCAGCGCAACTAGCCAAGTGGATGCAGTAAGCTTCAATCATTAATGGTTTACCTCTCCATGCCAGTTCATTTCGTTTGGAACAGTTCGAGTAATTACCACATACTCCAACATCTACGCAACCATAATGGAAACCATTTGCACAGATCTAATATCTTCCTTCAGAGCCAAATAAATTATAACCCAATACCATCCTATCATCCTTGACAGTAAAGTTATAATAAATTTTATAATTGTAGAAATTGCTTTCATTTACTATTCAACATTTCAAATCAAGCATTTGATCATAAAATTTTGATAAATTATTTCTTTCAAGGGACTTTTTAAGTGTTTATTTTGAAGGCAGTTTGAAGAATTCCATTGACCACTAGACTTGGAACCTTCTCACATTTAGGGTTTTGTTGATTGATCCATGGACCACAACACATTTTAGAACATAAACAAACAATAAATGTTGCATTTCAATTTTAGCCATAGATTATCCAACACAAAATCTAGAAGTCAATAAGCTAATATATGAGGATACATTTTTAACTCGAGACACCCATGAAAAGTGAGAATATTAGTTTTATATGCAATAATTTGCATAATGACAGAAAATTAAAGACGTTAAATTGGAGAATATGCTATTCATCAGCTCAAAATTGAGCAAGCCATCATAATAACATACAACTCAATATTCAATTTAAAGCTTAGGAGCCACGGGTAACAACATAGTATAAACATCAGATTCATATTGTCTGATAAGAATATACATAGAGAACTTTGCATGGAAGATGTTCAATTCACATTAACGATTTATATGTCTCTGCCTTGTTAGCTAGAACTGCTAAGCAAAGCAGCGTTTCTGAAACATAAACTATATAGCTATTGCCTATCTACTTAAGTTTCGGCTCCATTCAAAGTGACTTAAAATGAGGAAAATTGCATATTCCCTATTTTTCTCATGATGTAGCACTTAGCTTACTAATATACTTACCTTCATGAATGTAATCGATTAGGTTCTTGGTGCATGACAATGAATACCATTTCTTGATGGTGTTTCTATTCAACAGATAATAATAAATTCTCCATGTGTCATCCTTCTTTGGAAACAAAAAATAACAGATCCACAAAGAAATGAGTTGGTTCAACCATTATTTATTAAGTCTTGTATCTACCTCTTGATCTCCTACTTTTCCAACAACAAATCCTTGCACTGTGACTCATTCAATAGCATAAAAAATTGTTGCAACTCATTGATGTGTTGGACTGCATGGGATGGAGGCATCCTCTGTAATTCCCATAACAACTTGAAATAGAGCTACAATAAATTGTCCAACTTATTTTGTTCTTCTAACTTCTCACGTGTGGTGGATATGTATCCAACAAGGCCTTGGGGTATTGTTGTTGGTTGACCACTAGAGAGTGGCACTATCCTATGCTCTCAAGGCTATTAAAGAAAACTGTATTGAAGATTTTTATTAGCCTCTAGCCTTTAGTGGTTGAATTAACACCAAGGGAGTTGGATATTTTTTTTGTGGCCATTGAGTATTTTTGGCCTTTTTTGACTCGTATTTGTTTAGGAATTGATGATAGACTATCTCAATCCCAGTGATATGAATAGTTGAATATCATATCATAGACATCAAATGAAACAAAATTAAACTCCACTTCATCTACATTATATATAGAGATGGGGAACTTAATCCACTTTTACATGCACATTCAAAAAGTACTTGTTCATGCTAAGAAAAACCAAGGGGTAGGGTTAAGTATGCATGATTGGACGTAAATTATGCTTCTTTATCACTGATTTAAGATTATGTCTCATTGGTTTCCAATGTAAAACACTAAATTCACAAGATCCTTCCCGAGTTGGATATTAATGGAGAATAGTTTCCAACTCTTTGTGTAACTAGGATGTACAATTGCCATCAAAGAGATGCAATACATCACACTGTTAGATATCGATATCTATTTCACTCCTTAATCTACCATGATCGAAATTTGATGCTTCTCTATAATTTAGTGTCCAACATCCATATTTGGAACATCCATTGCACTTATCGATAGTGATAAAAGGGAAAATTAAGAGGTTGAAAAGGTTGTGCTTGGAAACCAGTTCAGAGGGGAAAAACGCTATAGGTCTGAAGATTTCCTATTTTGGGAGATGGAAGAAAGCAAAAAGAGATAATGGAAGTAGTCCTTCTTGACTGCATAGTACTTTAACAAATAACAAAAATAGATAATGGAAGTAGTCCTTCTTGAGTGCACAATACTTCAACAAATACATACATATAGTTAACTTGAAAATTTTAGATTGAACCAATTACATTGATATAGAAAGGGAATAGAAGGAAGACAGATAGACATGGATGAGAACCAAGTTTGCACTGTTGAACTCTTAATCCACTGTGAACTCTTAAAAGGCATTATATTGAACCAATTACATTGATATAGAAAGGGAACAGAAGGGAGACAGATAGATATGGATGAGAACCAAGTTTGCACTGTTGAACTCCTAATGCAGTGTGAACTCTTAAAATGCATGCTCATAATATTCAGTCATTGAGTTGAGCATGTGATCATCTACTTGTATAAATTTACCCATTATGTATTCTGAAAAGGCTACAGTAAGTTTTTTTGTACACTTCAGAAATAGAGAGAATAAAAGAGAGAGAACCATCTAGTTCTGTTTCTTCTGTAAGTTGTTTCCTCCAAAAGAATCCAGTATGGGGGTATTCCCCAAGAATCATCACCATAAAGTGAATTAACATAGCCAACTTGTCAAGTTCCCTTTCTTCTAAGTATCATCTTTGAACCAAGATGCTGTGCATTATGGTAGCTAACACCTCCACTTAATCTGATTCATAAGTCTTCCCATTCTTCCATAAATCATGAAATTTCTTTTGCAGGTTTGCAAACTTGTTGGAATTCCCACATCATTTCATTTTCAAATGGTTTGGCATTCAATGAGGAGTACTTAACTTGATAAACAGTCACTCAGAAATGTACTAGTAACCTTAAGCTTCAAATACAGTTACAAACTGCAAAATTATTCAAGCCTTTCACCAAAGCAGAACTGCTCTAGTGACCTGTGCTAGAACAAAAAAAGGGTGACTAGGTAGGGTGGGATCAGCTCCACCGAAACTAGACAAAGGGATTAGATAGGGCAGGATCACCTCCACTGAAGCTAATAAAAAATAAGGGGTATCAAACCCTCAGAGCGTCAGCTCAAGAAAACAGATAGATCAAGTCCAAATTGATAATTTTAAATGACTCCAACTCTCCTTTATTTATGGATTTCTCCACGGGGTTTCATCTAATGTGAGGGGTTGCAAGTGAAACCCCCAAATTTGGGCTTTTTTCCCCAGCCGACCCAAAATCTACCCAATGTTTCCCCAAATATTAAATAATTCGGGTCTTCCCCATTTATCAAGACTAAAGCCTACAGGGTTGGATCCTCCTGTGGGCAATTAATCCATTGTGAACATTACATGTTTTCTCCTTTACTTTTGCAGGTTTTTGGTTTGGTTTTTTGGTCCCACTCAATCCCCTCTTTATTTTATGATATCAACAAAAGTTGCTACAACAAAGGTGCCACAGAGTGCCAAAGACCAGCATGGATTAAAAAATACATTAATTCAGTGGATCATTCAGAGTGCCATCGTCCAATATAGCACTTCAGAACTTACTCATCCAGTTCAATAGGGTACTCCAGCCCAACAATACAGTGCATCACCATGTTTCTTTGCTTCAACAGAGAGCCAGGTATTGAGAATTATCACCACTTTGGTAGTAGATCCTTTCACAAGATCCCTGAGTTTCCGATCAGGTCTGAGCCATTCCTTCCCTTCATTAGGCATCCTCATATTTTTAGAGAATGCCCACAAAAATATGTGTTCATCCAGTAACCAATTTAATGTTCTATTTCTGCTGATGTCTAATAGCGAACATAATCATTCTATGTTGAGGAAGTCGAGCACTAGACTGTTTGGGTAATAAAAAAACTCATTTCATGTAGACAAATAAGGAGAATAGATGAGCCAACGTTGACAAATGATGTGAGCAATTGAGCAGAATTTGAACGAGGGATGAATAAAGGGTTCATGGATCAAAGAAACAATTCCCTACATCAAAATACCAAATAAACTTTATAGCTCTCCCCATCTAGATTTAGATAATGTTTAATATTTACAAAAAATGGTGTTCATTGACCAAAATAAATCAAAAACTAAACGAGAACATCCTTTTATATGCCAAGTTGAAATATTGAAAATTTCAAAAAAATGTTTTTTTCGCGGTTAGGCAATGGTGATAATCACATGCATTAATTTTGTCCTTGATCTCTAAATCCACTTCATAACTAATCTTTGAGCTTTTGCACTAAATTATATATGATGGATATTGTTATGCAATGACCAAAAAGGCACAATTGGGTTGAGTCACATGTGACCAAATAACTTCAATTATCATGTAGATTTGAAATAGTATGGATTTCAAAATTCTTTAATAACCTTCGTATAAACTTCCCATGATTCCCAAAAAGTCACGTTGCGCCAAATTAAATTAGGCATAGCATTGGGACATAAAAATCAAGTAACCAGAGCCATATACCAATACCTGAGATAGAATGACAAGCTTTTCACCGTACTTTTTAGGTGTTGCTGTGATATCATGCTCACACAGTTGACGAGGTGAAGTGTTGTACCAGTCATCTCCATATTCATGAAGATAGGGCCGAGTCAAGGGAGTAAAAACCAAACTAGCAAAAAAGAAATAGCTTGGTAACTTGTCAAACTGATGAACTGGAACCAATGTTTGCAGCTGACATCATATACAAAGAAATTAAAAGGAGAATTAGAGCAATTTCAAAGCAATTATAGTTTCCGAATAAATTAAGATCAAATTCTATAAAATAAAGTCAGCACTTAACACAGTACACGGTAAATTACAACACGGAGCCTCCTTGGATCATCGTTGTCTCTTGCTCAAAAATGACAGAAAGGATCAGGGTTGTATCTTGCTTCAAAATGACAGAAGGATTAGCAAAATGTATTTTATAGAGATGAATTTCAACCTTACCCTCGATTTGCAAACCAAGAAATCTGGCTATTGCAACCAAATCTGTATCTTGCTCGAAAATGACAGAAGGATTAACAAGCTGTAATTTATAGAGATGAATTTAAACCTTACCCTCGATTTTCAAACCAAGAAATCTGGCTATTGCAACCAAATCGAACTTCAAAACCTGTAAATCAAGGTGAATCCGCCCAAATTCAACGAGTCCAACCTCCAAACCAGGTGAATCGGGCCTTTGCAATCCAAAAAATCTGGTTATTGCAACCAAATCGAACTTCAAAACCTGCAAATCGAGGTGAATCCGCCCAAATTCAATGAGTCCAACCTGCAAACCAGGCAAATCAGGCCATTGCAATGTAAATCTAGGGCAAATCCCACCTTTTCAATTTTTATCCGCTTTAATTTTGAGGGCTAAAATATAATAATTATTTATTTTTTAAATAAATTTTGGGCTAAGTTGTTAACTATAGAAAAAATGGGTGCAATATAAAAAATTCGGCTCCTCAAACTATAAAACCCCTTAAATCTCGCCTTTGGGCTAAGATTCGCCCCTAAAATTTTCCATGGTTACAAGGGTACAATAATAACAATAAAGGGGTTACACTAACAATAATAACGGACTATACTAGTAATATAGGGACCTAACATGCCCCTCTCCTCCAAAAAAGTGTTTTCCTCAACGCTTGAGTAGCGCTGGGTTCTTCTGTATAAAATTCTCATCCTCCCATGTAGAATCTTCAGTGGGTAAGTTCTTCCACTTGATGAGATACTCCGAAATTGATCGATTCTGTAGCTATCGAGTTCTTATTTTCGTGACCACTTCAGGTTCCAATATGATTTTTCCTTCCTCATCAAGTTCTGGCAATATTGTTTGAACTGGAAGATTTTCACCTATAACCTTCTTTAAGCATGAAACATGGAAAACTGGATGCACTCGCGAAGAAGCAGGAAGCCCCAATTTGTATGCCATAGTACCAATATTTTGCAACACCTTGTAAGGACCATAGTACTTTGGCGATAATTTATTATCCTTCTTAGCTTGCTTGAGGGACATTTTTTTGTATGGTTGTAGCCGTAAAAATACCCAATCTCCTACATAAAAAATTTTCTCGCTTCGATGTTGATTTTCTTGTTGTTTCATTTGGTTTTGTGCCAAATTCAGGTTATCCTTTAAGAGTTGGAGAACTTCTTGCTGATGCTCGATGTGATCTTCCACTGCTTGAACCTTTGAATTTTCCCTTAAATATGATGTGATGGATGGTCGATGATATCCATAAAGTGCCATGAATGGGGTCATTTTTGCTACATTATCGAAGGAAGTGCTATACCACCATTCAGCAAGAGGTAATCACTTTTTACGGCACTCCAATCTGATGCTCAGAGAGAGAGTTATGAATCTTTTCCCATGATCACCTCTTTGAGATGAAATTTGGGAGCCTGAAAAAGCATGACCTTCCACAGATCATATCTCCGAAAATATTGCAAACCAAGATCTGAAATTTTTTGATGGGTTTCCTCAGGATTTCGGCTTCGCACCCTAAAAATTTCAGATTTTGAACCTTCGTAGAAACAAATTTATAGTGAAAATTCCACGATGACCTGTTTAGGAGCCTGAAAAAATACCTAACTTCCACAGATCATATCTCCCAAAATATTGCGAACCAAGATCTGACATTTTTAGACAAGCTTCCTCAGGGTTTCGGCTTCACACTCTAAAAATTTTAGCTTCTGAAACTTCGTAGAAAAAACGTTATAGCGAAAATTCCACGATGACTTGTTTGGAGCAGTGAAACCCTAGAATCCAAAGCTCTGATACCAAGTGTTGTGTAACCAGCTCCAAAAATAGAAGAAAAGAGATATCAACACCTTTGAAATAAGCCACTTCAAGGGGGAAACCTCCAATACATTACATAAATAACAATTCTAGGATGGTACAATTTAAAAAACCTCCTTTCTATATATAGGAGTCCATGGGGCCACAATGTAATCCTAGTGGGGCCACAATGTAATCCTAGCCGACCTAACAATAATAATTTAAGGGCACAATAATAACAATATGGGGGTTACAAGGGTACAATAATAACAATAATGGGGTTACACTAACAACAATAAGGGACTACACTAGTAATATAGGGACCTAACAATATAAAATAAATTATACCTCCCTCATTTTAAACTATAAAAAATGTCATGTCTATAAGGAGTTAGTAATGACTACATTCAAACTTTATGTGGCACTTGATGAAAACTTTCCTAATCAAATTATAAAAAATAAATGATGTGTAATTATATGCATAATATATTTAGCGTATATTAAGCCTTATCATTGTTGGATAATTTAGTTATAAATATAATCTATCATCTTGGAGAATACTCTTCCCAAAAAACAACAAAAAATTATTCAAAACATGAATAACAAACTACATATTTAAATAAGATTTTATTAGTATGCCATATTTTTCCCAACACAATGTTGGGTATAATCCTTTTGGCTTTTTTTCTTGTAAGTAGGATACTAAACAATTAAAATTATGAGAATGAAAATATGAAGGATCAATGAAATGAACAGCCACCTCTTTGTACAAATTTGATTCTATGTTAATAGAAATCATACTGTGGAGTTACCCATTCCTATCAGAACATGGTATATGATCCATCCCAACTCCTTTCATGCTTAGACATTTCCTTGGCCCCTCTACTTGTCACACATGCCATTCTAGTTGGATTGTCAACTTTGACATAACTTTTCACTGTAGTATCTATGTCCATGACCTATTGAGTTAATCAAATTATTTTATGTGCATTCTTTCCATGGCTTTAAATACTTGTATATATCCATCTCTTTGTGGCGTTATTTATAGGAAATGAACTTATCATTCTTGGGTGTCAAGTTTCTCATTTATGTGGCTATGGTTTTTCCCATCTATAGATTCTCGATTCATTCTTTATATCTTCTCCACTATAACCTTTTATTTTAGATGTTTGTTTCTTCTACCCCTTACTACATCATCTCCACAAAGTGCCTTATTTAGCATGGAAGAAACCCTAATAAATTTGCATATATTTTCACATAGCTCTGCTCAAAATTCATTAGGGATTCAAATTACCATATCTCATACAAATTTGTGCTCCCACTTCCCTCAGATCTATTCTATCACTACCATTCCACATTAATCAGGTGTTTAAAATGCAATACCTTGCAAAAAATCATTCACAATGTTCCCTCAAAGCTATTTTGCAGTTGCTACTCAACATTCATCATAGGTTCAAACTTATTAGCTCTTAAAAAGTTTCTTGTAGTGCAACCATGGAGAAACATCATTACCAACTACTTTACTAGGTAAAACCCACAAATCTTAATCGACTATAAAATTATATCAAGTTTTTGATTAGTGTTGGTGTAATGAGGAAAAAATAATATAGGGAGGTTAACTTAATCATGGCTCATTTATCGGTAGAAATCTCACACTAGCAATAATGTGCATGGGGGAAGGAAAAATATAAAGGTAGAAAAACAAGGGAGAACAATGTAAGTAGGGAAATGGAGACTAGAAGAAGTTTCATACCAAAAATAATCATGATTTTGAATTTTGTGAACATAAGTGAGGCACATGTGGCTGTAATGAAGCGACCCAAGTAACCTTAAATAGGAGGTGACTGGGATCCTCTTGAGAAATGAAAATTAGCATGGAAGTGAGTTCTAGAGGGAAATTGGTCAAGCAATAAGTGAGAATCCATCACCAACTTGAGGATTCACGAGGTTGACTCCCTTGTCTTAGCTAATATGGATCTCCATGTAGCATAGTGAAAGCTAATAACTTTTCCAAAGAACGTGGATTGAAAAATGTGAAGAAAAAATTGAAAAATACTTGCTTCAAGCAAATAAGGTACAAAAATGCACATGTAGAGTTATGCTTATGTTTTTATTTTTTTCATGTATATTTTGTTCGAGTAACTTAATGGTAATTATGAAATTTATGTATGACACGATCCTTCTCCTCCATTTTACCTTGACATACAATAATGCAAAAATCAACACATTCAGAATCAAATTGTATGCACTTAAAATGTAAAAGACCACAAGATTTTAATATGATAGGAGAAATAAATATGCACCAAACTTGTGTGGAAGGAAACAATCTTAGCATCAAATGTACAGTTCATAGCCTTTTTCCACTTTTAGGGAATAGAGTCTGCTTTCTGAGGCACAAAAATCCTTTTGGGTTTATTTATAGGCCACTTCCTAGTTAAATATATAAAGCCTTGGAAAATATCATGCTAAATAAAAGAAATCTCTTGCTACAATAAGAGTTCACCACAATATTAAAATTTTTATGTGAGCTAAAATAATTATTTAATCAATTCTCAACAAAAGATCCACTTATCTAATATCAAATAATGTAAAGTTGTTATGTCATTGACTATATTTATTGATATATCTATTTCGTAGTTCTGCTTTAAACTATCCAATGGTAAAATTTGAATTTGTTATTTTGGAAAAAAAAATTTGAATATAAACTTATGTCACAAACCTGTCCAAATGCCCCAAATAATTTAAGCAAAGACAATTAAAGGAAAATCCAGTCACCTTAAGAGAAAGTGGTAAAAGACTATAAGCTTTTAATCAAGTGAGACAATTAGATATTGAAAAAGAGCATCTTTTTCATCAAATATTTGCTATTGGAATTTGAAAGAGCATCTTTGGATATTGAGAGACAATCAATGTTGGAAAGGTTATAGAGTAGAATAATGTAAGTAATTTATATTTATCTTCTAGCTTTGAATGCCATTTTGTTTACTAATTTTATAATGAGTGATCTTCTATATGTCAATATTCTCATCAAATTTAAATTTATGCCTTACCACAAAAAATTGTGTATCATTATTGAGTTGACATGATATCAATATTTATATTTATTTATTTGATTTTACAATATACATCTTCTAATAATGACCTTTGTGGTTTATGGATTAAAATAGTAGATGTATTTTTTTTTTTGTTTTGTTTTGTTTTGTTTTGTTTATGGCTTAAAACAATATTTGTATTTTTTTAACAAGTTATTCCAATTATCTGTGACCTGTGTGGTTTATAGATTAAAAAAATATTTGTATTGCTTTTTAACAATTTATTCCAATTGCAAACACCTGATTTTTTTAGCCATGCAAACCCCATAAAATTTAAAAATGTTACCCCAACAATATCGTGGTCAAGGTTTTAACCAATGTATTTTAAAGTGCATATAATTTCAGCTAAGCTTAAAGTTTTCCTCCTTTTTGTTTTTATGAATAATTTAAAAAATATATGATTATAATTATATAATTATATAAATTAAGTTTAAATTGACTATATATAGAATATGAGTGGTGGTGAAAGTCTATTTGGAAGTTGGTCTTTAGGCAAAAACATATGATAAATATACAACTATGTAGTTTATGAAGAATTGTCATGAAAGTCTAAATCTTTAAATTATTTATTTATGTGTAACATATAGTTTATATATAAACTTATTAACTTTTATCATAATTTGAATCACTAATTTTTATTATAATTTGAATGTTTTTGTATATCTATTTTATGATCAAAAGTTCAGGTTCATGTAAAATTAAATAATTATTTTTAAAAAAGTAATTATTAATTATAAATATTTTAACTATGATACCAAAAACATTTTGATGTAAATACAGAAAACAAAATAGTTAAAGTAAATAGGCAAGGTTTAAAACAATATTTATTGGTATAAAATATTTCGGAAAAAATCACACTCCAACAGATTTTGTCGACCCGTTTCGAACCAGCGATTGTGGTTCATCATCAGGACAAGATAATAAATCTGATCTAAAACACAGTTTAAATAGATAGGAAACTCTAACTAGTCGTTATTCCAAAACGGATAATTAGACTAAATCAGAAATTTCTAAGATAAAATAATATTAGAGTTATTTTTATACCAATTTTATGGATCACAGAAGCCAAATTCCTAACAATATTTATATTTACTTTTTTTAACAAGTTATTCCACTTGCAAACACATGCTTTTTTAGCCATACAAAAAATCTAGCTGTCTCTTTTCCTCCCTTTTTGTTGTTATGAATAATTTATTAAAACATATGATTATAATTATATAAATTAAACTTAAATTGGTGATATATTTAGCATGTACAAAAGCCAGAAACTTTAAAAAAATTACCACCACAACAATCTCAATCTCATGGTTAGTTTTCCTCCTTTTTGTCTTATGAATAATAATAAAAAAATAGAATTATAATTATATAAATTAAGTTTAAATTGATGATATATTTGGCATACAAATGCAAGAAACTTTACATTACCACCCCAATAATCTCGTGGTCAGTTTTTCTCCTTTTTTGTTTTTCGGAATAATTTAAAAAACCATAAGATTGTAATTATATAAATTAAGTTTGAATTGATGATATAATTGGAATTTGGTTTATTGAGAAAAAACTTGAATTTTTTTTTTGTGCTTGATAAAAAACAAGGTGCCAACTTGGGACAATTTGAGAAAAAGGAAAAAGGAAGGCCCTTGTTAGTGAATTTTGTGCAAAAATGATGATGAATCCGTACCTCATTTATTTCTTAGGTGTTCATTATTTTTAAACATATGGTCAAAAGCTGTAGGAATTTACAGGGTAAGTTCCGTAGATAAAAAACCAAAGGTCACCACTCACAAACAGATCACAAATCAATACATATGTATTATCACGTGGTTAAAACCCTTGAAGAGGGAAACAATCCACAACCTGAGCCAACATGACCACTTCAGGAAATTTATTAATATAAAAATAAAAGTTACATATGCTTCTCTCATAAACAGTTACCGGACAAATGACCCTCCATGCTCTTTAAATAGAGATCATGGACCAATTGGGTGTTAAGCCATGGATCAAGTGTCGTTAATACCGAGGAGAGAGTGAACCGTCAGATCACTACAAATCGTGACCGTCAGATTATAAGTTACAAATGTACATAGTAAAGAAACACACTTTACCTAACTCTACACTAGACTAAGTTATTCTTAACTATTTCCTATGTGTTGGAATATCCTAACTAAGGCCAAGAAATGTACTTTTGAATGGAGTGGGAAAAATTATATGGAAGCATGGACAATTTTGTGGAATTCATCAGGAAATGAGGGGGTCTCAGGAACATCCCTTCTCTTCTCCGTTGGGGAACTTGGATTGCTTGAAATAAAGCCACCTTCAAGGATACTACTTCTGCTCCTCATTTTATTTTGACAAATATTGGAGTGACTTGTGCTCTTTTTCCATTTAAGGAAGTTTTTCAGGTTCCATGAAACGTATAAGAAGAGGAAATTAATCAAAAAATCCCTTTTGTCATAATTTCAAGTTACCTCAAATCTATGGAGGTGGAACCATCTTATATTTTAATGATTAGCTCTTCATAAAATATAAAATTTAGTTGGGTAAGGGTTCAAACAATTTTGTTCTGTTATGCCCTGGAAAATGATTACTGCTCTCTACAAATGTTTGGGGACACTTTAAATGTTATCCAATGGTTTAATGAAACTCAAAGATGCCACACTCACTCACTTCTACCTATTCTTGAGGATATTTTAGAATTTAAGCAATATTTTAATTCTATTTCATGTTATCACAGATATATGATTGTTATAAGCGCTCATTCTATTCTCTCTACACACATGAGAACGGAATTAAATCATTGTATGAACATACAGTACTTGGAACTACATGAGATCTATGCTCTCTACACATTAGTTCTGCCATTTGAAGAAAACTATGCACTGGTCTCTATATCTCTACCCCAACCCTAACAAGGATCGCTTGTTATCACTTTTGTTTGAAATTGGTGAAGGAAATGAAAATGTTGTCCTCATATTTTATTCTTATTTTTGTTTGTTCGTTTTTTAAAAGAAAATAATAACAATTAAAAAATGATTATTCAAAGATATCTTTTAATAACTAAAAAATATTTTAATGGTTTAGGAATTATGTATGATTTTTGTTACAAATCATCAACGTTATGTGCTAAATTGAACACCTTATGACGCAATTAAAAATTTGAAACCTCTACAATAGCTCTTCCCATATCCATAAGATGATCATGTGTATGTATATTATTTTCATTGTCTAACTCTATCAGGCACTACTTGATTAAATTTTGAATCCCAAGAGAACCTTTCCATGATCCATTGCATATTCTTAAAGTTGTATCCCTATTTTCTCCAATGAAAAAACAACCAATATCTAAGAATATATGGTTTTCCTCTCCATTCAATGTATCATAACTAGGTTTTAGTCTCCCTTGTATCTCTTATGGAAGTATTTGCTGAAGACTCTTTAGTTGGTTTTTCCACTCAAATTGGTTATCCTTTACATAAATATGTGCGCTGAAAAATTTCAAAGATAAAGGCAAACCATTATGGGTTTTTATGAACTCATCTACCATAGATTCAAATCCTAAGAATGGATACTACTGGCTGAAGGCATGGGAGTAGAAGAATTGGAATGAATCTTGTATCTCTAGGCCATTAAATTTGTAAATTGATTTCTCTTCAAACCTTGAGCCTTTGAGAACAACTTTGTGTCGATATGTTATTAATATTAAGCTATCAGAGCCGATAATTTTTTGAATCAGTAAAAATGCATCCAATTTATTCACATTATCTACATCATCTACGTTGAGAGTTTTAATTAGCGAATTAAACATCTTAATATTTAATTGTCAAACCGGGAGTCATAAACATGAGTTGTACTGCGTTTTGGGTTCATCTTGTATCAAAGTGTATATGTTTCCTCAATGATGATCATTTAGTATGAAATGATGAACAATTTATGTTATCTAATGCTTATCTAAGTTACAAACAATGAATATTAAAATATATTAATCAAGCCACACCATTCTACTTCCTATCTTTCCTGCAATCTAATATTCCTATTTTAAATTAGGAGAAAATATTCTTTTGAAGAAAAATCAATAATTAAATTAAAAATAAATATAAACATCTACTTATCAAAGGTCAATAAAAAACAATACTCTACTCAATTCAAACTAAGGAATAACTCTACCTAAGAAATGACAGAACAAATCTGAACAAGCCTAATTGTTTGCACACATATTACTAAGACATCGATCTCAAACTTTTGGAATGAAAAGGGAAAAATGATTTTATGAAATACAAATATTGTACTTAAGTCAAATCTATTCTTATTATTTGAGTTTAATTGCTAACTTATATTAAATTAAATTAATCCTATTCTAAAGGAAACCATACTGTTTCTAGTGCTTGACTAAACTTAATTCACCTAGAAAAAATCACTCATTTCAATCCCTAAACATAATGAAATACTAAGTATACCTTCAAGCAATGATAAAACAAGGATCTAAATATTCCAATTTCGAATTCTATCTATTATAGAAACTAGCTAATCACCCAATGATTTTCAAATTAAACTGCTTCTACTTAATGAAACCAACCATTGAATAACTCCAATAATATGGAAAGAAACTATGAGACTTATTCAAAATGGACTATCAGTGTTGAAACAACCATGTCTATCTAACTAAAACACTATTAGAAACTCACTTCCAAACTCTAGTTACAACATTATAATTTCATTTGTACACACCATAAAAGAACACTATCACACAACAATCATTCCTAATCTAAATGGATTGATAAAATTTAGATTTTTCAAACATTCACAACTTGCAATCCGAAATAATTTATCACACAGTCTAACAATATGCCAAATCAAACTTCAACATAGTCTGATAAATTTGATGCATCAAGGATGATTGAATTTATAATTTCCATCATAAATTAATGTGTGTATAATTGTTTCAAACTCAAAAATCAAATAGAGTATGTTTTCTTTCGAGAGGCAAAGTATAGCTATGCGCAGAGGGCTCACACATAATCATATTATTATGAAATCAGCTCCAAAAATAGAAGAAAAGAGAGATCAATGCCTTAGAAATAAGCCACTTTGAGGGGGGAACCTCCAATACATTACATAAATGAACAATTCTTGGATGATACAAATGACAAAACCTCCTTCTATATATAGGGGTCCATGGGGTCACAAAATAATCCTAGCCGACCTAACAATAATAATGTAAGTAAACAATAATAACAATATGGGGGTTACATGGGTACAACAATGACAATAAGGGGGCTACACTAATAACAATAAGGGAATACACTAGTAATATAGGGACCTAAAATGACCCTCTCCTCCAAAAAAGTGTTGTCCTCAACGCTTGAGTAGCTCTGGATGCTTCTGTATAAAATTCTCATCCTCCCATGTAGAATCTTTAGTTCTTAAGTTCTTCCACTTGATGAGATACTCTGAAATTGATCGATTTCGTAGCTGTCGAGTTCTTGTTTCTGTGACTGTTTTAGGTTCCAATATGATTTTTATTTCCTCATAAAGTTCTGGAAATATTGTTTGAACTGGAATTTTTTCACCTATTAACTTCTTTAAGCATGAAACATGGAAAATTGGATGCACTCGCGAAGAAGCAGGAAGCTCCAATTTGTATGCCATAGTACCAATCTTTTTCAACACCTTGTAAGGACCATAGTATTTTGGAAATAATTTATTATCCTTCTTAGCTTTCTTGAGGGACATTTGTTTGTATGGTTGTAGCCGTAAAAATACCCAGTCTCCTACATCAAAAATTCTCTCGTTGCGATGTTGATTTGCCTGTTGTTTCATTTGATTTTGTGCCAAATTTAGGTTATTATTTAAGAGTTGGAGAACTTGTTGATGCTCGATGTTATCTTCCACTGTTTGCAACTTATAATTTTCTCTTAAAGATGATGTGATGGACTGTGGATGATATCCATAAAGTGGCCATAAATGGGGTTATTTTTGCTACAGTATGGAAGGAAGTGTTATACCGCCATTCAGCCATAGGTAACCACTTGACCCATTTTGTTTGTTTATCATATACAAAACAATGAAGATATCCTTCCAAACATTTTTTCACTATCTCAGTTTGACCATTAGATTGAGGATGATAAGACGAGCTATGAGCTAGTTGAGTACCCAAACAAGAAAACAATTCCGTCCAAAAATTTCCAGTAAAAATTGGATCTCTGTCTCTTACCATAATCTTTGGGTTTCCATGTAGATTTTTTATTGTTTCCATAAATATAGGAGCAACTGTACTTTCTTTAAATGGATGAGATAATGCACAAAATTGTGCATACTTGGTAAGTCTATCAACTACCACCATCTCTTTCCTTCAGAATTAGGTAAACCCATGATAAAATTCATTGAAATATCCTCCCAACGTTGTCTTGGAATGGATAAAGGTTGTAGAAGACCCGATGTCTTAATTGTCTCAACTTTATTTTGTTGGAAAAATAAACATTTTGCCACAAACTTCTGAATATCAGATTTAAGGCCATCCCAAAAAAATTCTTTCTTCACCATGTGGTAAGTTTTAAAAAATCCTAAGTGTCCTCCTAAAGGAGAAGTGTACAATTACAAAAGAATATTTTTTTTAGTTGGGAATTCTTACAAAGATATAAGCGATATTTGTACCATAAGCAATCATTTTTCCAACTAAATGTATTAGATGTACTATGATCTTGCTTCAACTTTTGAATGAGTGTCCACACTTCTTCTTCCTTCTTCCATTCATCCCTTGCTTCGGTTATCCAATCTGGTTGGATAATATAAATTTCACAAAGAAATGCTTCCATCTCTTCATCCTTTATTGAGAGTGCATCTGCAACAACATTTAGCTTCCCTTTTTTGTAGATGATTTCAAAGTCACAACCAAACTTATTTGTGACCCATTTTTACTACTCTTCTGAGGATAATATTTGTTCCAAATTTTTTTTAAGACTATCATGGTCAATTTTTACCTTGAAGTACCTTCCCATTAGGTAAGGTCACCATTTATTTAGTGCATGTAGTATTGCCAACTTTTCCTTCTCATAAATAGATTTCTGTAAATAATTTCCTTTGATTGGACGAATTTCAAAAGAAATGGGTCTTCCTTCTTGCATTAAAACAATACCAATTCCATTTCTTGAGGCATCACATTCCACAATAAAGGTTTTTGTGAAGTTTGGCATAGCTAGGACCGGTTCTAGGCACATTGCCTCTTTAAGATGTTCAAAGTCCTTAGTTGCTTCAGGAGTCCATGAAAATGCATCTTTCTTCAATAATATTGTTAGAGGTGCTGCTATTCTCCCATAATTCTTAACAAACTTACGATAATACCCTATTATCTCGATAAATCCTCACAACTGCTTTACGATTGTGGGGAATTTCCATTACTTAATGGCTTTAATTTTGTTAGGGTCTACCTTAACACCCTCGTCAGATACAATATGACCCATATTTCCACCTCTTGTACTCCAAAGAAACATTTCGATGTTTTTGCATATAATTGTTTCTCCTCTAATAGTTTTAGCACCCTATCAACATGTTGAAAATGGTCCTTCCAAGACCTATTGTAGATTAGTATGTCATCAAAAAATACTAGCACAAATTTTCTAAGGAAGGGTTTGAAAATGGAATTCATCAACCCTTGAAATGTAGAAGGTGTATTGGTAAGGTCAAAAGGCATGACCAAAAATTCATAATGATCCTCATGAGTTTGAAATGTTGTTTTCGGAATATCTTCAATCTTCATTCTAATTTGATAATATCCTAAATGAAGATCCAACTTAGTAAAATGAATTGCGCCATGTAATTCATCCAATAATTCATTAACCACATGAATGCAAAATTTATATTTAATAGTGAGCTTATTGAGCTCCCTATAATCCAAACACATGTGCCATGGTCCATCCTTCTTGTTCACCAATACTACTGGAGCAGAGAAAGAACTTTGAATAGGTTGAATTATACCAGCCTCTAACATGTCTGTAGTCATACATTCAATTTTGCTCTTTTGGACATAAGGATATATGTAGGGCTCGATTTTTGGAGGAACACTTCATGGAATCAAATGAATAGCATGATCATGATCATGAATAGGTGGGAGTTCTTTAGGAGTTTTAAACACCTTGGAATGATTGTCCACGAATTTTGGATATCTGGAGAAATAGATGATTTTGATGTTGGAACTTCTAGTGAGCATAATTGTGAAATTACACCTCCTTGTTCTTTATTCATAAGATTTTTCATGACATTAGAGCTTATTATCTTTCCCAGCTTCCCTGTGATACCCCGTAATTCGATTTCCTTTTCTTTTGATTTTTTTTTCAAGAAAAGTTCTTGAAAATTAAAAGCTACCATCCCCAACGATTGTAACCATTGCATTCCTAGTACAATATCAACACCTCCCATTGGAATGGAAAGCGTTAGACTATTCAATACATATTCCCCCATGGTTAGCTTGATATTATGGAATTTTCCAGAGAATTGTATAGTTCCTCCATTTGCAACCATCACTTGAAATTATAGTGTCAGGTATAGGAAACAATTCAATTCCTTGGCTACCTTACAATGAATAAAATTATGGGTACTACTTGAATCAATCAACACTATTACCTTTTTTTTCTTTATATGTCCTTCTATCTTGAGAGTTTGAGGAGTGGTAATTCCTGCCAATGCATTACACAATATGGTTGGTCTCATTTCTTCTTCTTCTAGGGTTGGTTCCTAGTGTATATCCTCTTATGTTGAAGTTTCTTGTTCATTTTCTTCCTCCTCTTCACAATATATGTAAAATAATTTCTTCTCAACACACTTATGACCTTTAGTGTATTTTATATCACAACTATAGAAAAGCCCTTTTGCTCTTTTTTCTTCCAATTTTTGTGGCGTCAACCTTGTAGGTTGTGGAAGTCTAGGAGTAGCAACACTTCCATCTTTATAGATGTGAGTGTTAGGCTTCCTTGCCACCATAATTTTACATTCAGTTTTTCTTGCCAACCTGAGTTCCTTCTCTAATGAATCAGGTTCCCAAACACGAAATTCATGTTGGATGTTATCCTTTAAAGTCCCTATGAAAAAATCAATCTTGTGTTCCTCTGGAATATCAGTTACCCTTATATTCAATTTTTGGAAGTCCTCAATGTGTTGCACCAATGAACCCTTTTGTTTAAGATTTATCAATTGGCTAAATAAGGTGTTTCTCTTTGTATCCTCATAATGTGCTATCATTTCCTCTGTAAAAATTGACCAAGTGGCAATTTTTTAATGAGAGAAAAGCCATCGATACCATACAAATGTGTTTTGTTCTAAATGTAATGTTGCAATGCGTACCTTTTGTGTGTTTTGCACATTATTGAGATCAAAATATTTCTCCATCTGTAGTATCCATGTTACGAGATCCTTGCCATCAAACTTCCTCATATCCATCTTTGGAATATGGTGGTTCTTCTATCCAACATTAGATTTTATGAAACCACGATTAACATTTATTTTGTTCTCATCACGAGTTTCCTCTACTATCTTTTCTCCATTAGGAAACATTTCTTGCATCAACTTTGTCAAACCTTCTATATCTGCTTTTAGATCATTCTTCATGTTTTCCATATTGTCTTTCATTTTTTCTTCCATGTCATCTATATTAGCTTCCATGCCAGCTTCCATGCCATCTATATTAGCTTCCACGCTTTTCTTCAAACCATCCATCTTCGCTTCCACTCCTTTCTTCAAAACTTCAATTTAATTTTTTGTTGCTCTTTGCGAGAGCGAAATTTGGCGCACTTTCTCTTGTAATTGTGATAGATCATGTTGAAACTATTCATCTTCATGAGTCATAGTAGAGTAATATGAGGGCTTAATGGGTGTTGAATTCTTTTTAGGAGGAATTTTAGAACCCAATACTGATATCTATGTTCAATAGGCCTTTGGAATCACTTAAAAATTATTTTTCAAACAAGAATTATGCAATTTGAAAAAAATTACATACCTTTTTCTTAATTTTGAGGAGCTCTATATTGAAATTGAATTATCTCTATGATTTTGGATCTTCAATATCTAAATTTTTTCCCTGTAGTAGCCCTCAGAATATTTTTTTAAATGCCAGAGGTCTAACCTAATTTGGATTCTCAAGACAAAATTATGCAAAATATCCCACAATGACCTAATTATGGAGAGGTTCAGTAGAGTGAACTTGTACGACGTGCCACATGTCATTGTTTCCCCCTTTGACTCTAAAATTGATATGCAAGAAACTACAGTCCATGTGCTTATGGCCAATTGTTATAGAATTTCAATCCAATCCTCAGAGAGAGATATTTATGATGATTTTTCCATGATCACCTCTTTGAGATGAAATTCAGGAGCCTGAAAAAACCCTAACTTCCATAGCCACTGTCCCCAAAAATATTGTGAATCAATCTTTGAAATGTTTCCACAAAGTTCCTCAGGATTTTGGCTTCGCTCTGTAAAAATTTCAGCTTCTGAACCCTCATAGAAAAAAATTTATAGTGAAAATGCCATGATGACCTATTTAGGTTAAATTCAGGAGCCTGCAAAAAGCCCTAACTTCCACAGGTCATATCTCCGAACATATTGTGAACCAATATCTGAATTTGTTCAATGACATTCCTCCGAAATTTGCCTTCGCGTTGTAAAAATTTAAGATTCTGAACCTTCGTAGAAAAAAGTTATACCAAAAATGCCACAATTACTTGTTTGGAGCAGCGAAACCCTAGAATCCAAAGCTTTGATACCAAATGTTATGAAACCAGCTCCAAAAATAGAAGAAAAGAGAGATCAACGCCTTAGAAATAAGCCACTTCGATGGAGAAACCTCAAATAAATTATATAAATGAAAAATTATTGGATGGTACAAATCACAAAACTCCCTTCTATATATATGGGTTTATGGGGTCACAAAATAATCCTAGCTAACCTAACAATATTAATGTAAGTAAACAATAATAACAATATGGGGGTTACATGGGTACAAAAATAACAACAAGGGGGCTACACTAATAACAATAAGGGACTACACTAGTAATATGGGTACCTAATACATATGATATTAACAATTCATCCACGCCAAATCATCACTTTGTTGCCTTCTTTCTGGCTATAGGATGCAAACTAAGAATGATTACAATCACTCTGAAATTTAAATAGCGTGTAACACAAAAGTTCTTACAGAAACTGGACCTAACTTGCAAATGATGAAATGAAATAACATATAAAAAATTGATAGATAATTAAATACCTAGAATTCAACATAATAGCTTGTCCCAGATGATGGTGGGCTCGGCCACACCTAGAATAAGCTACAAAACTTGCAGTAAAAAGGAAATATAACACATTAGAATTAAAAACTTACTTTAACTGTACTCGCAATGATCCGAATTAACACATGCCCATGTTAAATCACTGAAACAAAGGTCCTTCAATTAATAAAAAGAAATATTTTACAACAACTCGAATCTTGGTGTTCAACAACTGATAATTCTCCAATGCTCCCCAACTTATTCCTATCCTAGCCTTTATAGACAATATTGTTATACATTAATAGCAAAGATTTCATTACATGGAAAGCTGAGAGATCTAAGAATAATATTAGCCTTCGAAATTCAATTTCAAGTACATATTTTCTCTTCATAAAGGAACTGCTTCCAACCAAGTCATATCCTTAGGCTGCGCTTGATTGTGTGATGATATGGAAGATGGATGCTTAGGGATCATCAAGCTCATTATGGAAGAATGGCAGTTTCATTGACCCCTTCGAAGCTATGAAGGTCTAGTAGCCCTCCCAAACCTCGAGTACTATTTTGGAACTTGGTTGTTAGGTACAAAAACTCAAAACAGGGTTGTTTGTGATATTTTTACAAATATGGATTTTCCTGATTTTTAGATAAATTGGCCTCAAAGACCTCTTCATATCACCCAAATCGTAATGAAATTTAAAAAAATATTTTAGGTTTAATAAATTTTATATACTGGTACCAAAACCCATGTGCCGGAATTTCTTCATTTTCCATCACCTGCATGGAAATGGAGAGTAAGTTGGCAGTTTGAAATTTGTTGTAGATTTGGGAAAATTTGTCAATTTCCTTCTAGAGACCCATATGTGTGACCTAGGTGAAATTAAATTTATGGGAATGTATTATAATATTCTTTGTGATAATAACCTCTTTCAGTTTCTCTGGAAGCAAGCCAAAAGTGTCAAAGCCCCAAATTGGACATTTTCGTACTCTACTGTCTTGTGAAGAATTTTGGCGATGGAACCCTCTGAAAAATGAGAATAGAAAAACCGTAATTATTAAATCATGGTATAATCATCTTTAATAATAGAAAATCTAATAAAAATAGTGATAACCAATCATGGAGTGTATTTGATGACAAGTTATGGAATTAGGGTACGAAACGGGTTAAAAACCTAGGGTTTTAGGGTATGAATGGTGATATTGCATGATGAAAAAATGGGAATAATTTGAGGCCCAACATGCCCCCATGACTGAGGTATTTCATTTCATCTTGAAAACAAATACTTTTCTAATATATAATTTTTTGTGGCATCATGGCTATTGGCGCTGGAATCATCACTTGGACTGCAACAAGCACCTGACTAGACACATCTTAAACTCTAAGGAAATTTTAATGTTTTGTTCTGTGTGATTGGAAGATGGTATAAAATCTGATTCACTGAAGAGAGATTTTGGTCAAATCCATAGTTCTACTAAAGAGGGTATTGGAATATGATGTGGTAGCATAATGCAAGTTAGTAGCCTATGAGGAGAGGAAATTGTGAGATATAAGGAAACATTAGGTCTGTGAATCATAAATCTACTACATTTAGTAGAAATTCACAAAAGTAGCAGTTTGACAATATTCCATTGATAGAAATCTATTTCTAGTTTGACAAGATTCTCACTGAAATATCATGAAGAATAACTATCATGAGTGATTCTCTTCCACTCTTATAACATATATTTTATCAAGAATTCTCACTGTGTGAGACTAAAAAGAACTGATAAAACACATAACAATATGATTATTTTCAAACTAGAACTAGAAGAAAGGAGATATGGAAACACAAGTAAAGTAGACAATACACACAACAAATTGGTAATAAGTCCTCAGTAGTATCATTCCATTTCATTCACAAAAAATATTACAGATCATATAAGTCAAAATTCTATAACCACCAACCAACACTTAAATATGTTGCAAGAAATGTGAAAATGATTGCCACTTAATCAATCCTTTTCCACCTTCCCTAACTGTCTTCAACTGCTGCAATAAATGTGGAACTCTTTGACACCTACATGCTCAAAATAAGGGGGGTAAAACTTGCCACTTAATCAATCCTTTTCCACCTATGTCGATTGAAATAAGAAGAAAATCGACCACTTGGAACAAAAAATTCATCTATTTGGACGAAGCATTGTCTTTAAAATTCTCATACATTTGCTGGTCAAGATCTAATTCTGCCTTTTATAAATTCTGGGAAAATAACTACCTGTTGGGTTTCCTGATAAAACCAGATTTTCTGTAAAAGGTAGCTATTATCAGAAATCATGTAGATAGCTGTTTTTTTTAATTAACCCAAAATGTGTGTGCCTCTCCTGTATGCATAGCTGTTCAAACTAGATATAGAACCCTACACGTAACCCTAATTTATTTATTGAGAATGATAAGCTGGTTGCTGGAGGATGTGACTCCGTTAGTTGTAACCTCCACAGAAAACCTTGTTCATAAGAATAGTGAGTATAAACCTCTGAATCTACTCCCTTAATCATGGTATGGTGTAATGGGATGATTTGAAATGATTCAAATATGAGTGCGAAGTTGCCCCATAACTCATAACACTCCACTGCATCACTTAATAATTGATACTTTGTACCATAATCTCCGCTTCAGCTTAATGAATAGCTATAGGTTAGCTCCATAAAAAATATAATCACTAATTTATAATATTACTTCTAATTTAGAAATAATTACCCCTTTTTTAAAAAGAATAATATCTCATAACATAGAATATATTTAATTAATTTCAAAGAAGAATGATCTTTTCTCTGAAAAATGCTCTTTGCACGAATTTTCCAGGTAATAGCTACCTTTTTCACTGTGTTAGTAATGTGACCTTCAATTTGGATTTGAGGTTTGAATTTGCTTGTGGTCAGACTCATGGTTCTGTGGTGGTTGTAGCTAAGGGCCCAAGGAAGACAAAGGCCCATTTTTTTGATAAATAAAAATAAAAATTTATTATTATTTTTTACTTGCTCTTTTAATAAAACTTAAATAGGGTAGAGTAGTATAGATATGCTAGATTTTAGGCATAGGATAGTATTGGGGTAATTTAACATTAGAATGAAAATAGCCACACTAGGATGAATTTGAACATTTTTGGCAGATAAGGAAAGGATCGAGGAGAATGGCAAGGATGTAGCAAGAAGTAGCGAGAAAAATAGAAGCATAAGAAGCTAGAGGCAAAATAAAATGATGGAGAGTGCAGCTTTGAAAGGAATAAAAACTAGTGCTAACAATGGCTCTAATTGGGGATGATATTCCCCTGCAGGTTATCAAGAATCGTAGTTCCAATGCCTTATGCAGCTCTTATTTCTACAACCTGAAGTTCTGCTCATTGATTGAAAAAGACCAGCATGCCTTTCCATTGGGTAATGGAGTCAAAAGCATCATTTTAATTCTGCAACTTATTTCTCCAAAATCAAACTTAATTCAAACTGAAAACTGAACTCTAATATTCTAAAAAAATTCTCAAAACAACAAGCTTATTCATTCTCCTACTTCTAATCTAACTTGAATGGAAATATTCATGCAATATGGAACTTGTCGTACAACCATTCAAATAGCTAGAAAAACCTCATATGGATTTTGAATCTTAAAGAGTAAAACTGAAAGAATCCATATCATAACATAGTTCATCTCATGATAAAAATAATCACAACGCAGGATACTCATAAAGAATTGAATGTCTGCACTATAAGAAGACTCCAAATCATCAACTACTGAATGAGGAAAACAATTAAATTTCTGCAATGATGTCCCTTTCAGAATTCTGAAAGGTGTAGCTGTTTATCGAAAACTTACACTGAAAATATGATCTCTACATGCCTGTGAAGTCACCACTCGATCCGGAACAATGGAGTCGCCATGTGAAAAATTGAATTCCTCTTCAAGTTATCAATTCCTGTTCACCATCAAGAATTGATCTTCAACAATTAAAACAAGGGACTCGGGAGAATACTTCGTTTCAAGGCCTTCATCTCCCAACAGACACACCAAAATATGTTGGCACTGGAATCAACACATGGAATGCAGCAAGAGCCTGACCAGACACATCTTAAACTCTAAGGAAATTTTAGTGTTTTGTTTTGTGGGATTGGAAGATGGTATAAATTGTGATTCACTAAAGAGAGATTTCGGTCAAATCCACAGTTCTACTAAAGAGGGTATTGGAATCTGATGTGGTAGAAGAATGCAAGTTTGTAGCCAATGAGGAGAGTAAATTGTGAGATATGAGGAAACATTAGGTGTGTGAAATAGAAATGTACTTCATTTAGTAGAAATTAACAAAAGTAGCAGTTTGACAATATTCCATTGAGCGAAAGCTATTTCTAGTTTGACAAGATTCTCACTGAAATATCATGAAGAATAACTATCATGAGTGATGCTCTTCCACTCCTATAACATATATTTTATCAGGAATTCTCACTATGTGAGACTAACAAGAACTGATAAAACACATAACATGCTTAAGAGACTAATAAAAACACATAATAGTATGATGATTTGCAAATTGGAATTGGAAGAAAGGAGATATGGAAGTAAAGTAGACAATACACACAAAAAATTGGTGATAAGTACTCAGTAGTATCATTCCATTTCATTCACAAAAAATATTACAGATTATATAACTCAAAATTCTATAACCACCAACCAACCCTTAAATCTGCTACAAGAAATGTGAAAATCACTGCCACTTAATCAATCCCTTGCAACCTGCCCTAACTGTCTTCAATTGCTGCAAGAAATGTGGAACTGTTTGACACCTACATGCTCAAAATCAGGGTGGTAAAACCTACCACTTAATAAATTCTTTTCCACCTGCCTTAACTGTCTTCAACTACTGCAAGAAATGTGGAACTGTTTGACACCTACGTGCTCAAAATCAGGGGGGTAAAACCTGTCACTTAATCAATCCTTTGCTATCTATCATGATTGAAATCAGAAGCAAATCAACCACTTGGAACACAAAATTCATCTATTTGGACGAAGTATTTTCTTTAAAATTCTCAAACATTTGCTGGTCAAGCTCTAATTCTGCCTTTTATAAATTCTGGGAAAATAGCCACCTGTTGGGTTTGTTGATAAAACCAGATTTTATGTAAAAGGAAAATATTATCAGAAATCTTATAGATAGCTACGTTTGTTAATTAAACCAAGATGTGTGTGCCTCTCATGTATGAAATTTTTTTCAGACTAGATACATAACCCTATACGCAACCCTAATTTCTTTCTTGAGAATGATAAACTGGTTGTTGGAGGATGTGACTCCGTTACCTGTAACCTCCACAAAAACTCGGTCATAATACTAGTGAGTCTAAAACTCTGAATCTGCGCCCTTAATCATAGTATGGAGTAATGGAACAATTTGAAATGATTCAGATACGAGCACCAAGTCACCCCATAACTCATAACACTCCACTACATCATTTAATAATTGATACTTTGCACCTTAATCTCCGCTTCAGCTTAATGAATATCTATAGGTTAGCTCCACCAATAATATAATCACTCCTTTATAATATTACTTCTAATTTAGAAATAATTACCCCTTTTTTTTAAAAAGAATAATATCTCATAACATAGAAGATCTTTAATTAATTTCAAAGGAGAATGATCTTTTCTCTGAAAATTCTCTTTGCACGAATTTTTGAGGTAATAGCTACCTTTTTCATTGTGTTAGTAAAGTGACGTTCAATTTGGATTTGAGGTTTGACTTGGCTTGTGGTTATACTCATGGTTCAGTGATGGTTGTAGCTAAGGACCCGAGGAAGACAAATGCCCATTTTTTTGATAAATAAAATTATAATAATAGTTTTCTAAAAATATAAAATTAATATTATTTTTTACTTTCTCTTTTAAGAAAAATTAAATAGGCTAGAGTAGTATAGATATGTTAGATTTTAGGCATAGGATAGTATTGGGTTAATTTAGCATTAGAATTCAAATATCCACTTTAGGATGAATTTGAAAATTTTTGGCAAATAAGGAAAGGATCAAGGTGAATGGCGAGCATGTAGCGAGAATTAGCAAGAAAAATTGAAGCATAAGGAGCTAGAGGCCAAATAAAATGACGGAGAGGGGAACTTTGAAAGGAATCAAAATGAGTGCTAAAAATGGCTTTGGGTAGGGTTGGTTCTTATGGAGCAACACTGCATGAAGATTTGATGGTGTTGGTTCTTGTGGAGCAACACTATTCTTATTTGACTACCATATATTTAATTTTGAGAGTGATACAAATTTCCAATAAGCAATAGATATGGTAGGAGGCGATGATGAATGAGACGATAGGTGATAATGGAAATTGTGGATGAGGTGAGGTGGTGATGGAGATAGTGAATGAGATGAGGTGATTGGATACACTATTCTTGTGAGGCCAATGCTTATGGATGATTCATTTATAAAGGACAGAAATGACTTCATCCTTTATTGAATACATTCAATTGAAAATATTTGCGAATGTAGGAGGGAAACACACTGTATTTTCTATTTTTATTATATGAACCAATATATTTTCTTTTCATGACTTTGAACTTATTAGAGTATCATTCATTCTATTATGAATGAGGAATTTTCAAATGGAGGGTATATGGAAACTAGAATATGTTGTGGTTAATCATCAAAGATTTCTTCAATTTATAATGAATTAAAGAATCTTAAGCCAATTTTACCTCAGGTCACCTTTATCATTGATGTGCCCAGTGCTACAAGATGAAGTGGAGGATGGAATGGCTAGAGTTAATATGACTGCAAATCTTATTTGCTGAAGAAGGCTGAAGGGTGAGCTAAGGAGATGAAGGATGAATTGAAGGTCTGAAGAGTGAACTGAAGGTCCTCTTCTTCCCCATGCTTGAGGATTTTTATGTCCCTAAACAACTAAGGAAAGGTGTCTGCTACTACAAATGATAATGGAAATGCTGATACAAAAATCCAAATTGCTATAAATCTGTGTCGAGATCTCAAAGCCATATAGTCTTCAACCGCTATAGACCCGTGTGAAATATTTCATATGTGAATAAATAGTGTCGACGTCGAACATATGCAAGAATAATTGGATTACCGACCATTGAGGATATCATTAACCAATGTGAGATATCCCACCTTAGATATCAATGGGAATCAAGGCACTAGGTACATTCTACTAGCCATGAATGGCTTTGTCAAAGTCGAATGGACTGCATGATTCATCCACCGAGAAACATTTATGTATTTCCTTAGTAGATGACAAGGATACCTGCCATTAAGGCATGCAAGCTCCTAGGTACCTTATCTAACTCTAACCTTGGTCCGAGATGATGTGTTGATGTCGATGGGAACAAGGATTGTTGGCAGGTGGGCCTTAAGGAATCCCACATCAAAAAAATCAAGTACAAACATAATGACTTGAAATATACATGAATTGAAGCACTCATACAAATTTACAAACTTTATTGGGAACCTTGCTTGCCAATTACCTAGTTTTCAAGCAAAGTCCCTATCCAATTGTGCCAGACAAGCTGATTTTCACAAAAGGACTTATTTTTCTCTTTACTATTTCATTTATTTATTTATTACAATAATAAATTTCATACTATATTGGAGAAAATATGCCTTCCTTGAAGTGAAAGAGAACTTCAAATGAAGCCATGTGAAGATCAGGTACAAAGATATATTCATGCCTAGATTTAACATATAAACTTTAGAAGGTATACGAGCATGAACAATCAAAAACTTTGAAATATGTGATACAAAGAGTATTTGAAGATGATAGTAGTACTTTGATTGCATTTTAATATGGAACCAATGCTCGATTTAATCCTGGTGGCATTGGCTCATTTCTTCTTTTGGACCACTCTGAAAGTCCTCCTAGGTCGTGCCAGGTAAAACTGGATAATTGGTCTCTAGAATGCCTACAAGGCTTGCTGCTGAACACGGCGAAAGTTCTTTGATCTCAGGTTCAAATCATTGCTCCCCATCAGATTTGGTACATGATTCATCGATATCCTTGGTAGATAGATAAGAGGAATCAAGGGAGACTTCCAAATATTTTTTCTGGTTGTGGAGAGATAGATAATTTCCTGAATGCGGTTAGGATGAACTCTTCTTGAGAGGAAGATACCCCAGCTACTGCTAGGATTTGAGAAGGTGCTTCGAAGGAAATTCTTCAAGATCTAAATCATTATTGAATAGCTCCTACTGGTTGATGATCCCTGTCTCACAACATGGATTAGTAACGGGGGTTCTTACAACACCCAGAAAAAATGATATAACGTTAAAGATTTGGAATATGAAGATAAATGAATTTAAAAGCTATTAGATGAAATAAATCTCACCACACTCATATAAATATGGATCAAAGTACTATTTAATCTATTGAAAGCAAAAAAAATAGAAATTAAGGCCTGCTTCTACTTCTACAGATAAAGGAAAGGAAATAAAAGTTCAAAGATAGGAAAAAGCAATCATAATTTGGAGCAACCCCACCATAGTGGATGCATGGCTCTTCACTCATGTATTACCATACTCTATCCACCCTTTGAATGCCCTGAAACAGCCTTGAAAATCTGTAAAAAATATTACCTGAACAAAAACACAACTCCCTGGCAATGACGCCAAAATTTTGAGAGTTTTAATTACTGAATTAAACCTATTAATATTTAATTGTCAATCTAGGATATCGCGTGCTTGACCTAGACCGCTGCTCTGAAACTATTGCCCTCCATTGTTGGTGGCTTCTGGCCCTACCATGGACCCTCTGGATGCTTCTTCGGAGGGGGGTGATGCACAATCTACTTTCTCTGCTTTGATAAAATCACTGCCTCCCCAATGCCCACGACCTGCTCTATCGAAGTTTGTGAAAAAATTAGATGGACTGCAAGAATTTGAGCTACCTCCTGCTCTACCTCGAATGGTTGCACTATCTCTAGCTGAACGGGGCCTCATCGGGAAATTTACTAGCTTATGGCCATCCCCGAAAACAGTGCAAAGATGGATAGAACGAAATTGGGCGGACAAAGTAAGTGGAAAAATCTCCATATTTTTATGTGGGAAAGGATATTATACTTTTCATTTCGAATCAAGAGAAGACAAGGATTTAATCTTCAGAAATGGACCATATTTTATGGATTCTAGAGGATTGTATCTAAATAAATGGACTCCAAATTTCGATCCCGAACTAGATGTCCCTAGTGCTGTTACAGTATGGGTTCGACTTCCGCATATCCCGCTGCACTGTTGGGGTGACGATTCAATTCGTGCCATCGGCAATGCTGTTGGAAAATACATAGATAGGAGCGAACCCAAGGACAATATGAAAGCTTGTGCGTGTATCTGTGTTGAAGTTGATCTTGGCAAGGGTCTTCCAGAGGAAATCAAGCTCAAAGTGGACGACTGGATGCATGTTTAGAAGTTGGAGTATGAACAAATCCCATTTAAATGCAAGGTATGCCACGAGTATGGCCATTTTGCTAATCGATGTTCTAAATTAGTTAATGATGAAAATGCTCAGCTAGATGAGCAATGGGAAACTGTAAAAAAGAAGAAGACCACTCCAAAGGCAAACTATGAAGCCACCCCTCCCAAAAATACCCCCTCTTCCCCTCCCCCCTCCTCCTCCCTAGGCCCTCCCATCCATCCTGCCTCTGGTCCTTCTTCTGAAACCCCCTTGGAATCATCTAACCCCTTTGGTGCCCTCTCCCTCCCTGATTCTGACCCCCCAATATCCTCTAAAAATGAACCTTCAATCTCCATCATTCCTTCTCAAACCTCCCCCTCCCATTCTCACAATCCCCCTCCCTTCCGATCAACAAGGAGCTCCTCGAAAGAGCATGGTGCTAATATGGAAGCACAAAAAAGGGGCTGGCACGAAAACTATAAAGCAGCATAGAGATGAAAATTCTCAAAAAGATATAGCCATGGGAACTCAAAACCCCATAGAAACTTATATTTTGGGTCAAAGTAGCAAAGAGATAGCACACAAGGAGCATGGAGGGCGAGCATCTCTCCATATTACCCATGATCAATGATGAAAATATCTTGGAAACACAGGGGATTAGGGAACCCCTCTAAATTTTCTGCCCTAAAAGACCCGATAGAACATGAGAAGCCTGGAATCCTAATGATTCAAGAAACTAAGCAAGGATTTCAAGAGATGAAGGGAATCATAGATCAGCTTAGACAGTATGATGGACACATATGTGAATCAAGAGGAGCCTCTAGTGGAATCACTACTATTTGGAATAAAAACATTTGGACATGCATATCCAATACAATCAGCCAGTATTGGATCAAAGTTGCTTTAGAGAATCAGGCAGATCACAAACAAATTGTCATCTACAATATATATGCACCGAACCATTTCAGAGATAAAGAGCAATGTTGGGCCACTCTACAAATATACATAGATGCTAAAGATAATAGAAATTTCATCCTTGGTGGGGATCTCAATATTATACTACACTTAAATAAGAAAACAGGAGGTGTCTTTGCCCATTACCCCTACAGATCAAAGCTGGAAGAAATCATGCAGGAGTATGATCTAGTCGATGTCATCCCAAAAAACTAGAGATACACTTGGAATAATCGCAAGCTGGGCAAAGATAACATAATGGAGCGGCTTGATAGAATACTGATAAACACAACTCTCCTTTCTATCTTTTCCACAGCTTATGCTGTAATACTTCCATATATGGCATCTGATCACTATCCCACAAGTCTAGTTCTTGAGGCCCGTTGCCCACTAGGGCCGATTCCCTTTAAATACAACTCCTTATGGCGCAGCAATATGAATGTGGATCAGATTGTAAAGTTAACGTGGCAACAACACACATAAGAGTCGCCGGGCTACATTTGGGAATGTAAACTGAAAAAGAAAAAACGTGCCTTGAAAGACTGGGCCAACAAATATTATAAAGAACCATAAAAATCCAAAACAAAAATAAAAAATAAGCTGGAAATAGCCCACGGAAAGATAGAGGAACATGGCCTATCACAAGAGGATAAAGCACTAGAAGGGGATTTATATTATCAGCTTTATCATGTCAATAGAGATGAAGAGCATAAGTGGAGAATAAAGTCAAGACATCTATGGCTTCAAGGAGGAGATAAAAACTCAACTTTCTTCCATAAGCAGGCTGCTGTTAGGAAAGTCAGGGATAATGTCACTATGATCAACGATGAGGAAGGCTGCCTTCAAAAAACCCAATATTCCATCAAGAAAATGGCCTCATAATATTACAGCTCTCTCTTAACAGAGACAAAAGAAGCAGAAGACTACTTAGACCTCCTTCAGCACTTGCCCAAAGGAGTTAGTGAGGATATCAATGCAAACTTGACCAAAGAAATTGATGAAGAAGAAATTCAAAATGCCATCTGGACGCTTCAACCAGACAAAGCTCCTAGTCTAGATGACTTCCCCATCTGCTTCTACAGAACATATTGGGAAATAATTAAAAGAGATCTTGTCAATATTTTGAGATGGGTTCAGCGCAAATGTAAAGTAGGAGGCTTCACTAATGCAACCCATCTAACACTTATTCCTAAGGAAAATCAACCTCTATCCTTCTCACGTTTTCGACCCATCTCATTGTGCAACTCCTCTTACAAAATCTTGACCAAAATTTTTGCATCGAGCCTTAAAACTCTCCTCCCCTCTCTCATATCAGAAAATAAAGGGGGTTTTTTGGCCAATAGACAAATCTCAGACTCCATCCTTCTTGTCCAAGAGGCCATTCATTCCAATCAAGAGAGAAATGAGAATGGATTTATCCTAAAATTAGACTTAGCCAATGACTTTGACCATGTCAGACACTCTTTTTTATTTGCTATCTTGGAAAAAATGGGATTTGCCGCAACCTTTATTGACCTTATTAAAGCATGCATCTCTGGTCCTTGGATTTCATCACTCATCAATGGTAGACCTGGACCATCCTTCTAATCATCCTGTGGATTAAGACAAGGCTGTCCACTCTCACCTTATCTTTTCATATTGATGGTTGAATCCTTCAACAGAGCCCTGGACTACAATTGACGTATGGGTCTCATTACTGGGATTAAATTTGAAAATGGAATCAAGAATATCAATCACTCCCATTTTTAATGGGGGGAGCATCAAAAATCATAGCCTGCTGACTCAAAACTCTCCTAGACAAATACATGAGCTATTCTGGAGGCTTGATAAACTACCAAAATATTTGTATCTATGGTCGGAATGTTTCTGCCCAAACTCTTCACAGCATTGCAAATATCTTTGGAGTCTCTTGGAAGTTGGACTGGGAGCATTTTTCTTATCAGGGCATGCCAGTGAGTGCTGGCAATATGAAAGCTTCAGCGTGGGATATCATTATGGACAAGATGAAAAGGAAGGTGCAGCAATGAGGCACCTCTTAGCTCAATCCAACAGGGTGCCTAATACTCCTGAAAGCAAGTCTCTCCTCTCTACCCTTGTAGTGTTTTACATTACTGCAAGCACCAGCCAGCTTCCATAATAAAGTGGACACACTCCTTCGACACTTTCTATGGAAAGGGGAGAAAATGAAAAAAATAAATACAATCTAGTTGGTTGGAAGCAAGTTAAACAACCATATGAAAAATGTGGGCTTGGAATTAGATCCTCAAAGCTTCTAAACCTTGCCTTTGCTGGCAAGCTTGTTTGGAGGCTCATAAATGGCAAGAATGCATGGTGGAAGAAAGTCTTAGAACATAAATACCTTAACCTCCCAAGGCAATAGCTGCTGGACCATGAGACTCCTAACAGAGTGTGCTAAGAAATTTGGAGGATGTGTAAGAGAAAAATTCCTCTTCTTGCACAAAATATCTCCAAAGTTCCCAATGGTGGCAGTCACATTAGAATTAGGGCTGATAGGATAATGGGAAAACAACCCATCAATAGCTGGCCAGGTACACATCAGATCTTATCTTTTCTTAATGGTATAGGAATTCAAACTTTGGATCAGATTTCACAGTGGGATGGCCTCATTCAATCTTGGACAGGCTGGGTCTTCCCACGCATCCCTGATGATATGGAAATTAGTCTCACTAATATGCAAGCTCAGATCCAGGGCATAGCACCTTCCAATCGCTACAACGATGATGGATTTCGATGAGACCCTTCAGGCACCATCTACACTGTTAAAGCTGCCTACCTTCTGATATGCAACATCAAATTTCCTATGTCTATTTGGGCATAGTGAAGACTTGTTTGGAAAGCGGAGACCCTCCCAAAAATTAAAATTTTTCTTTGCGTTCTTCTAAGAGGGAAAGTTTTAACTTCTGAAAATCTTAAAAAACGAGGAATTTTTGGCCCATTCGCTGTCCAAATTGTCAATCAGATGAATAAACCAGCCAACATCTATTCATAGACTGCCCCTTTTCCATAGCTTGTTGGAAGGAAGCTTCCCGAAGCATCAATCTACTGTGGGAACCCAACACCAACATCTCAGAAGTTCTGCAAATATGGAGGAACAACTATCCTTGGCAAAGGAAAAAAAATAATATTGCTCAAAGGGTATGGAATGCTCTGCCCTATTCTCTTCTATGGAACATTTGGTTAGCAAGAAATTGAATGATATTTAAAGATAAAGAAACCAGAGTTAGACAGCTCTACAACAAGGCGTGGAGCCTCACCTTGGAAGCTTTGTCAACAAAATCCCAAGGAAAGCTAAACACAGTGGATATTTATGTGGAGGAAAGAAATTAAATAGGATATTTATTGGAAAAAAGCAACTTGGTTTAAAGTAGCAGCAATGCTAATACCAATAGCAAGAACTCAAGGTATAGTTGGAAAATTAGAATGAAGGAAGAGGAATTCTCAATATGGCTCAAAGGCTGCAATACACATTATTTATTTTTCGATGTCACCTCCAAATCCAACCTAGGGATGGTTGGGGCTGGAGGAATCATCTGTAATGGTAATGGTGACATCATACTTGATTATGAATGGGGACTGGGCAATCTTTGCAACAACAGAGCAGAAGAATTAGGCCTTTATCAAGGTCTGCTCCAACTTCAAAAAATTGGCATAAACACAGCAGTGATTATTGGAGACTCAGCTATTGTCACAAGCCTAATGGTTCACAATAGGGAAGCTGCCAACTTGATCTTATAGCAAACTATAAGGCATTATCAAGCTCTTGATCAGCAGATGAAAAGAAACTCTTTTTATCATGTTCTTCGCTCCCTCAACAAGGAAGTGGATGAACAAGCAAACATGGCTTGTCTTCTTCAAATGGGAACATTGCGGTGTAATGCTTCTGAATACCATTGTTATTTGCCATGAACAGACTTAAATATCCACGCAGACTCAAAGAGCAGAAGACCATTTCCATTGGACTCCTAAAACTCATGCCTTTCTTCGTAGAACTGTCTCATCATTTACCTTTTGAACGCCTTGAAAAGGCTCCTCCTATTAATAGCTCTGAAGTGTCTCTTTACAAGCTCTGCATAATCCCTTTAATTCTCGTGCCAGATCATTCTCCTCCTTGTGAGATAGCTACTGTTTTTTTTGTGATCAAAGCCTGTATCCTTGGAGACTGTTCAAGCACCGTGACCCTTAATAACTACTACAGTCATACAGTCATACAATATCCGGTATCTTGTCACGATCACAGACCATTTTCTTCTTCATCCTTAAGCTACCATGATGTATCAAGAAGTAGCCCGTAAAAGGCTCGAAATGTAGTAGTGGAAGGAAATCTTGAAGACCTTATTGGGAGATCAATCTCACACACAAACATCAACTGAACATGGATTGCAAATATTGTTTATTACTTTCCCAATTTGTAAGAATTTACACTAGCTCAGTTTATCTCATTATGAAGAACACTGGTTGCAAAACGGAATTTGACATCAAATTTTTCCTCAATTGCTCCGCTTCTCGCATTCTCTTCCATGTAACACTGGAGCACATACTCCTTTTTCTTTTTTGAATACAAACCAACATCTGAATTTGTAAAAAAAAAAAATATTTAATTGTCAATCTGGTAGTCATAAACACGAGTTGTACTACGTTTTTGGTTCTAATTGTGTCAAAGTGTATAGGTTTTCTCAATGATGATAATTTAGTACGGAATGATGAATAATTTTTGTTATCTGAAGCTGATCTAAGTTACAAACAATGAATAGTAAAAGAGATTAATCAAGCCACATTGTTCTACTTCTTATCTTTCCTGTAATCCAATCTTCCTATTTTAAATTAGAAGACAATCGTCTTCTGAAGTAGAATCAATAATTAAATTTAAAATAACTATAAACTTGTACTTATTAGAGATCAATAAAAAATAATACCCTACTCAAGTTATTATTCAAACTAAGGAATAACTCTACCTAAGAAATGGCATAACAACTCTAAACAGACCTAATTGTTTGCACACATATTACTTAGCTATCGATCTCAAAATTCTGGAATAAAAAGGGAAAAATGATTTTATGAAATCCAAATACTGTAATTAAATAAAATATATTCTTATTATCTTAGTTTAATTACTAATTGCTATTAAATTAATTTAATCCTATTCTAAAGGAAATCAAACTATTTCTAGCGCTTGACTAAACTTAATTCACCTAGAAAAAATCACTCATTTCAATCCCTAAACATAATGAAAATACTAAGTATACCTTCAAGCAATGATAAAACAAGGATCTAAATATTCCACTATATAATTCTATCTAAAACAAATTATAGAAACCAGCTAATCACCTAATGCTTTCCAAATTAGATTGCTTCTACTTAATGAAACTGACCATTGAATAACTCCATTAATCTGGAAATAAACTATGAGACCTATTCAAACTGGACTATTAGTGTTGAAACAACCATGTCTATCTAACTAAAACACTATTAGAAACTCACTTCCAAACTCTAGTTACGACATTCTAAATTCATTTGTACACATCATAAAAGATCGCTATCACACAACAATCATTCTTAATCTAAATGCATTGATAAAATTGAGATTTTTCAAGCATTCATAACTTGCAATTTGAAATAATTTATCACACAGTCCAACGATATGCTAGATCGAACTTCAACACAGTCTGATCAATTTGATGCATCAAGGATGATTGACTTTACAATTTCCATCATAAATTAATGTGTGTATAATTGTTTCAATATCAAAAATCAAACATACTCTGCTTTATTCTGAGAGGCAGAGTATAGCTCTTCACATAGGGCTCACACATAATCATATCAGATTAAAAATTCATTGACGCCTATTCATCACTTTTTTTCCTTCGTTCTGGTTGTAGGATGCAAACTAAGAACAATTACAATCAATCTGAAATTTAAATAACAAGTAACATACATCTACTTATAGAAACTAGAGCTAACTTGAAAATGATGAAACAAAATCACACATAACAAATCGATAGACGATTAAATACCTAGAATTTGACAGAAGAGCTTGTCCCAGATGATGGTAAGCCCGACCACACCTGGAACAAGCTAGGAAACTTGCAGTAAAAAGGAAATCTAACACATTATAATTAAAAACTCACTATAATTGTACTCGAAATGATCTGAATTAACACATGCCCATGTTAAATAACTGAAACAAAGGTCCTTCAATTAATAAAAATAAATGTTTTACATCAGCTCGAAGCTTGGTGTTAAACAACTGATAATTCCCCAATGCTCCCCCAATTTATTTATGTGCTGGAATTTATACGCGATACTGTTATAAGTAAAATAGTAAAGAGTTTATTACATGGAAAACCCATATATCTATGACTAATATTAGGCTTTGAAATCTGATTTCAAGTACATATTTTCTCTTCATAAACTAACTACTTCCAACCAAGTGCTATCCTTACGCTGCAATTGATTGTGTGTTGATATGGAAGCTCGCTGCTTAGGGATCATCAAGCTCATTCTGGAACAATGGCAGTTGCACTGACCCCTTCGAAACTCTAAAGCTCTAATAGGCCTCCCAAAATCAAAATAATAAACAATTAGAAAATGGTTATTCATATATATCTTTTAATAATTAAAAAACATTTTAATGGTTTAGGACCTTCGTATGATTTTTGTAACAAATCATCAATGTTATGTGCTGAATTGAACAACTTATGACAAAATTGAAAATTTGAATCCTCTACAATATCTCTTCCCATATCCATAATATTATCATGTGTATGCATATTATTTTCATTGTCTAACTCTATAAGCACTTGTTGATTAGATTTTGAAACCCCCAGAGAACCTTTCCATCTTGATCCATTCCATATTCTTAAAGTTATATCCCTATTTTCACCAATGAAAAAACAATGAATACCTAAGAATATATGGTTTTCCTATCCATTCAGTGCATCATAACTAAGTTTTAGTCTCCCTTGTATCTCATAAGGAAGTATTTGATGAAGACTCTCTAGTTGGTTTTTCCACTCAAATTGGTTATCCTTTACATAAATATGTGCGCTGAAAAATTTCAAAGATAAAGGCAAACCATCATAGGTTTTTATGAATTCATCTACCATAGATTCAAAACCTAGGAATGGATACGACTCGTTGAAGGCATGGGAGTAGAATAACTGAAACAAATCTTGTATCTCTAGGCCATTTAAATTGTAAATTGTTTTCTCTTCAAACCCCGAGACTTTGAGAACAACTTTATGTCAATATGTAATTAATATTAAGCTATCAGAGATGAGAATTGTTTGAATTGGTTAAGTGCATCCAATTTATTCACATTATCTACATCATCTATGTTGGGAGTTTTAATTAGCGAATTAAACCTCTTAATATTTAATTGTCAAACTGGGAGTCGTAAACACGATTTGTAGTGCATTTTTGGTTCAAATTTTGTCATAATGTACAGGTTTCCTCAATGATGATCATTTAGTACGAAATTATGAACATTTTCTGTTATATAAAGCTTATCTAAGCTATAAAAATGAATATTAAAAGATATTAAGCAAGCCACACCATTCTACTTCCTATCTTTCCTGCAATCCAATATTCCTATTTTAAATTAGGAGACAATATTATTCTGAAGCAGAATCAATAATTAAGTTAAAGATAACTATAAAATTCTACTTATCAGAGATCGATAAACAAAAATAATCTACTCAAGTTATTATTCAAACTAAGGAATAACTCTACCTAAGAAATGATAGAACAACTCTGAACATACCTAATTGTTTGCACACATATTACTAAGATATCGATCTCAAAATTCTGGATAGAAAAGGGAAAAATGATTTTATGAAATCCAAATACTGTACTTAAATCAAATCTATTATAATTATTTGAGTTAATTCTAGCTTATATTAACTTAAATTAATCCTATTCTAAAGGAAATCAAACTATTTCTAGCGCTTGACTGAACTTAATTCACCTAGAAAAAATCACTCATTTCAATTCCTAAATAGAATGAAAATACTAAGTATACCTTCAATAAATGATAAAACAAGGACACAAATATTCCACTATTGAATTCTATCTAAAAAAAATTATAGAAAATAGCTAATCACCCAATGATTTTCAAATTAAACTGATTCTACTTAATGAAACCAATCATTGAATAACTCCACTAATCTAGAAAGAAACTACGAGACCTATTCCAACTGGACTATTAGTGTTGAAACAACCATGTATATCTAACTAAAACACTATTAGAAACTCACTTCGAAACTCTAGTTATGACATTCTAAATTCATTTGTACACACCATAAAATAACTCTATCAGACATCAATCATTCCTAATCTAAATGCATTAATAAAATTGATATTTTTCAAGCATTCATAACTTGCAATTCAAATTAAGTTATCAAACAACCCAACAATATTTGAAATCGAACTTCAACACAGTCTGATCAATTTGATGCATCAAGGATGATTGAATTTATAATTTCCATCATAAATTAATGTCTGTATAATTGTTTCAAAATAAAAAATCAAATTGACTGTTTTTTCTTCCGAGGGGCAGAGTATAACTCTGCGTAGAGGGCTCACACAGAATCATATGAGATTAACAATTCATCCATGTCCATTCATCACTTTGTTGCCTTCTTTCTGGCTGTAGGATGAAAACTCAGAATGATTACAATAACTCTAAAATTTAAATAACATGTAACCCACAACTGCTTACAGAAACTGGAGCTAACTTTCAAATGATGAAAGAAAATCACACATAAAAAATTGAAATACAATTAAATACCTAGAATTTGATAGAAGAGCTTGTCCCAGATGATGGTGGGCTCATGCACACCTGGAACAAGCTAGGAAACTTGTAGTAAAAAATAAATCTAATACATTCGAATTAAAAAATCACTTTGACTATACTTGCAATGATCTGAATCAATACATGCCCATGTTAAATCACTGAAACAAAGGTCCTTCGATTAATAAAAATAAATGTTTTACAGCAGCTCGAAGCTTGGTGTTCAAAAACTGATAATTCCCGAATTCCCCCCCAACTTATTCCTATGCTGGCCTTTATAGGTGATATTGTTATACATAAAATAGCAAATATTTTATTACATGGAAAGCCCATAAACCTACGACTAATATTAGCCCTTGAATTCCAATTTCAAATACATATTTTCTCTTCATAAAATACCTACTTCCAACCAATTCCTATCCTTAGGCTGTGCTTGATTGTGTGCTGATCTGGAAGTTGGCTGCTTAGGGATCATCAACCTCATTCTGGAACAATGTTAGTTGCGTTGACCCCTTCGAATATATGAAGGTCGAATAGGCCTCCCAAACCTTGAGTACTATTCTGGAACTTGGCTGTTAGGTACGAAAACCCCAAACAAGGTTGTTTGGGTTATTTTTACAAATATGGATTTTCCTGATTTTTATATAAATTTGCCTCAATGACCTCTACGTATCTCCCAAACCGTAATGAATTTTTAAAAAATACTTAAGGTTTACAAAATTTTCTACTAGGACCAAAACCCATGTGCCAGAATTTCTTCATTTGCCTTCACTTGCATGGAAATGGAGGAGTAAGTTGGTAGTTTGAAATTTGTTATAGATTTGGGAAAATTTGTTGATTTCCTTCTAGAGACCTGTTAGGGTCCTATAATAATAGGATTCATAATTTTTTAATTGACTATGATAGTCTTGTAAATATGTGTTGGAAATATGATGCAGGATGTTGTCCTTGATGGCAACCCACTGAATGAAGATAAAGACATGCGACTGTTGACATATGTTGTCCTTGATGGCAATCCACCTGATGAAGTTATTCTTGACTTGATGGACTTGGTAAATGATGTAAATCTGATGTGATATGATGTTTATATGATGATGAGTGTTGTCCTTGAAAGGCAACCCACTTGATGAAGATGATGACAACTTACTTGATGAAGTTGTGCTTGATAGCATATGTCCTTGGTGAAGGAAATCTGATGTATCTATAGTGTGAACAAAAGGCAATGAAGAAAGGAATTCAGAATGTACTCAAAGTATGATGAAAAAGAGTATGTCTCTTGGTATACGCGGATTGGCCTAGGGGAAATCGCGTATGCACGCGGAAAAGAACGTGCCAAGTCGCGTATGGGCTAAAAGCGCTCAAAAAGTGCAAATCTAGGGGCCCGTGGTATTGAAGGCTCATGGTATTGGTTTGGCTCATGGTATTGAAGAAGGCGCCCGTGGTATTGAAGGCTCATGGTATTGGTGCCTGTGGTATTGAAAAAGGGGCTCATGGTATTGACAAAGGATAAACATATATAAGGAGAAGAAATTCATTGTGCAAATCATGAGTGTGGGAGCAAGATGTCTGAACTTGAATGAATACTTCTCTATGAAGTATATCTGTATGGAAAGGGTAAATGTTTGTTGATAGATCTGAATCTATGATGCACTTATGAAGAAATGATGAAGCGGGACTTCTAGATCTGAAATGTACTTGTATTTGCTAGATCTGTTTATGGAAGGCCTAGATCTGTGATGAGGCGAACATCTAGGCGAACATCTGTCTAAAGTAAAGGGTTAGATCTGAACTGAATATCTGATCTGATGAAGTATGCTGCTCTGTAATGATTGAAGATCTATACGCTACTTCGCCGCGGAGGAAGCGCGTATATACGCAGCTTCAGCGAAGAGAAAGCGCGTATGCGCAATAAAATATACACCGAGGTATACGCTGGTTTGTGTGGACGGAAGCGCGTATATACGCGACATCAGTGAAGTAAAAGCGCGTATGCAAACTAGGGTTTGCTGAAGCAAGGGGTATGAAATATCTGATCTGTTCTGATGTGTTTCTGCTATCTGATCTGTGTTGATATGAATCTGTTGATGATGTATGGTTGTGCTTGAAAGTATGGAAAGGGTTCGGTCTGGAAATATGATGAATTGTGGCCTGCAAGTTGTGTTCTATTAAAGTGGTTGGATCCAGTATGAAAATTGATGAAAACGGGTCTGAAGGTGTAGGCCAAGGTTGTAGCTCTTCACGTGGGGTCGATTCTCTTTTCCGTGTGAGACAACGACGGGGTCGAAATTCTCTTTCCAGGTGTGAGGTCGTAAACGAGATCGGGGGGTCGTAGCTCCCTTCCAGGAGAGGCTGGTAAACGAGTCAGGGGGTTGGAGCTCCCTTCCAGGAGAGGCTGGTAAACGAGCGCAGGTGGGTGCCTGCGTGCTGGTCAAGTCTGTGCCAACACATATGTTATAACATGTTTTCTCTATAATAAAATATTGAAGGCTGAGCAACTGCAGCGGTGGTTTTCTCCCGACTTGGGTTTCCACCTAAAAATCCTGGTGTTCATGTGTGATGCTTTGTGTGATGGTTATTCTATTCTTACTGCACATGTTTACTGCTTATTGAATATCCGATAAATAAATGATGGAATGGTTTAAGTGAAGATTTAATGACTTATCTAAATCTCTGTGTATACGCTAGTTTCATAAAGGGGATCCGCGTATATACGCAAGTCTGGTTCAGGAAAGTAGCGTATGCCTTTTAGAAGCAGGGAAAAGTGAAAGTTTTGATTATGCAGTAAATACTGATTCACCCCCCCCTCTCAGTATTTTTCCCAACAATTGGTATCAGAGCGTGGTCCTTCTGCAGAAGCTTGATCGCTTGAAGGAGATCCGTAACAATGGGAAAAATGAAGAATGAAGGTCTTGAAGCTACAGTCATCTCTTTAGAAGCATCAAGTAAGAAGAGTGAGGAACCTCTACAACTAAATGAAAATGAAGAACTTGGAGCAAAAATCTGGTCTGTCATAGAACGTCTACAAGCAGATCTTGAAGAATCAAACAAGAAGAATGCAGGATTTGGAGATGGAATCATTTCTCTACTAGCAGATCTTGAAGAATCAAATAAGAAGAATGAAGAACTTGAAGCAGAAATCATTTCCCTCAAAGCAGGTCTCGAAAAATCAAATAAGAAGAATGCTGGACTTGAAGCTGAAAACATATCTCTGAAAGAAGATCTCAAAGCATCGAAGAAGAAGAATGAAGAGCTGTAACAAACATGTGAAGAAAACAAAAATTGGTTGAAAGAAGACATTCTAAATCTGAAGGATCAAGTAGAAGATGGAAGAAGGAAAGAAGAAAGCATGACAAAGCAATGTCAAGCCCCGGAGGTTGAGGTAAACATTCTCAAAGGTAAATTAGAAGAAAAGGTTAGACTTTTGAGGTTTCAAGATAGTACTAAGATTCTGGATAATATTCTTAGTAGTCAAAGGTCTCCTTCTATCAAAATTGGTCTTGGTTTTCATGAAACAGTTAAAGGAGAATCTAGTTCACAAGAGAATGCTAATGATTCAAAGGAAGGTGTCAATACGAAACTTGAAGTGTTGAAAGAAACAAAAGGTCAACCAACAATGAAGAAATCTCAAAGGAAATCATTCAATAATGTTGAATGTTTCAAATGTCATAATTATGGGCATGTTGCAGCAAATTGCAGGAGCAGATCATTTCAGCCTAAATCAAACAGTTCCTACATAGAAAGGTACTCTGGTTTCTTCAAGGGATATTGTTTCTCATGTAACATGTATGGACATAAAGCAGCTAATTGTAAAAGGAGGAAGATTAGAAATACTCATCATGATTCTTATGTTTATTTCTCTGGTCACATGAGATGTTATGCTTGTAACAAGTATGGACATGTAGAAAAAGAATGCAGGATGAACAGATCTGGGAAAGTGGATAACTTCCAGTACACAGATAGAAAGTTCAAACAAATCTGGAAGAAGAAGGAGGACCGATCAGAAACGTAGGGAATTCAGACCCTACTGCAGTCATCCGCTTCTGAAGCTTACTTCTCTGATTGACTGCAGGAATGGTGTGAGATACATTATGAGATTTAGTAATGTATCGTCACAGGGGGAGCAATGCATGATGACTCTCATGGTTGATTTGATTACTTTGGTTATATGAATTTCTGACAGAGCATCTGGTGTAAATAAAAGACAGGTACAGGAGGTACAAGCTCAGGAAGAAGGAGGAAGATGAAAAATTCTATGCTTCACTTTCCATACGCAGGTTCGATGAACCAAAGTCGCGTATACACGCGAGTCTAATCAGACATAGTCGCGTATGCATTGAGGATAAGAGAATTCATATGATAACTGAAGATCTGGAGCAGAGGTTCAGGGGGAGCATCAGTCTGACTGCTGATGATTGCACTGTTAGCATTATTCTGGTTACATTCATGATTATAATGACATGATACTAGGTTTCCTATGTTGAAGGTTATGGTTGAGTCCTGTTTGCTTGTTGATGAAGAGTATTCGTTGAAATCTTATAATTCAGAGAGAAGGACAGATCATGCAGAGATTGTTTGCTGTTGAAGGTGTTTCAGATTGCACAAGTTAAGGAAGAGCACTGGTTTAGGGGAAGCAGCAGGTTGAATACTAATGATTGCATTGTTGGCAATATGATTGCTTATTCTCTGGTTTTTGTGATACTCATGCTCAAATGAAGATGACTTGGTACATGGCTCATTATGATGAGATTTTGAGCCCTGGTTGCTAATAAGTATCTTTTGTACTCACACATGGATGAGTTGGGTGTCGTGTGATTCAGAAATAAGATTAGATCATGCATAGTTTGTTACTATGGTTGAGATCTTTTGCCTACATATGTTACTTCATGGTCATGGTGATGTAGGATGGTGGTGGACCACATGAATGATTGCTTGACACTTATGGGAAGTTGTTGTTTTGATATGATAAACTTTCTTGGAAAGATTGTATTGATGCTGCAAAGAATCTAAAGGCTTGGTTACTAATGTGCTTATGCTACAACCGTTGGATGACTTTTGAAGAAACTACTACCCTGTTACATCTATCTGTAGTCCAAGGAAGCATTCAACATCTTCGAAATAGTCGAATAATCGCATTTTTCTCTACAAGATATCACCAAGTTGAATTTAGAAGATGTGCTTTGACACGCGGTTCATCGAAACACAAATACAGATACACGTTTAAATTTACGTAAACCGCGTACGTTGGTTAGCAATTTTGTTGGTTCAGTTTCTCTTCAAAGACAATTTAATGTCGTTTGGTATTCTTCTGACATCGTTTGGTATTCTTTGTGCCTTCCAATTTTCATAATTATGTTTCTTGTAATGTTTTCATGAAGATGCCTTGATGATTTGTTGGTGGAAGTTTTCAGGATGCACAAACTAAGGGGGAGCCTTAGTCATTTGGAAAGATTGCTTGGTTGCACAGATTCAGGGGGAGCATTAGCTTTGCTGACTATAATGCAGTGTTGGCATTATTATGGTTCTGAAATATGTTCTCTTTCTTGAGGACCTTCTTGGTATTGGTCATGAAAAGTCATATTTTTAGTTTGATGAAAAGGTCTTGTTGAGACTCATGTTGTAAAATTGTAATATTCAGTCATGTAAGGACTTGTCAATTTTGTAAACCCACTTGGTTGGGTAGCTGAGTCAAATTTTGTAAACCCACTTGGTTGGGCAGCTGAATCAAATTTGTAAACCCACTTGGTTGGGTAGTTGAGTCTCATATGTAAATCCACTTGGATGGATAATTGATGTAAGTATGAGTCTTTGGTGATAGGAAGTTCGTAAGAGTCATGTACTTCATTGACAAATATGTTTGAAGATTCAGCATGAACTCAGGGGGAGCTTGGCCACTTCAGCACATATCAGATCTGCAGAATGTTTCTTCCACATGAGGAGAAAAGGGTAAGTGTGTTGGTTTTTATCCGCCCGTTTCCCTTGATGTCAAAGGGGGAGAGTGTGTTGGTTTTGATCTGCTGGTTTTGTCCGTTGCCCTTGATGTCAAAGGGGGAGAGTGACATGGTGTGTGAATGAAGATAATGATGTGCCCTTTGCCCTTGATGTTAAAGGGGGAGAGTGTCATGGTGTTTGAATGATGCCAAAAATGGAGAGAGTGACATGGAAAATAAGGAGAATGACATGGTGTCATTGTATTCTTAATGTATCTATCTGTTGTGGTAACCAAACACCATCATGGTTGCCATCAAGTCCAAAGGGAGAGATTGTTGGAAATATGATGCAGGATGTTGTCCTTGATGGCAACCCACTGAATGAAGATAAAGACATGCGACTGTTGACATATGTTGTCCTTGATGGAAATCCACCTGATGAAGTTATTCTTGACTTGATGGACTTGGTAAATGATGTAAATCTGATGTGATATGATATTTGTTGACAATATGATGCTGAGTGTTGTCCTTGAAAGGCAACCCACTTGATGAAGATGATGACAACTTACTTGATGAAGTTGTGCTTGATAGCATATGTCCTTGATGAAGGAAATCTGATGTATCTATAGTGTGAACAAAAGGCAATGAAGAAAGGAATTCATAATGTACTCAAAGTATGATGAAAAAGAGTATGTCTCTTGGTATACGCGGATTGGCCTAGGGGAAATCGCGTATGCACGCGGAAAAGAACGTGCCAAGTCGCGTATGGGCTAAAGCGCTCAAAAAGTGCAAATCTAGGGGCTCGTGGTATTGAAGGCTCATGGTATTGGTTTGGCTCATGGTATTGAAGAAGGCGCCCGTGGTATTGAAGGCTCATGGTATTGGTGCCCAACAGCATGCTCACAGACGATAAAGGACAAATACAAGGAGAAGAACCATCAGACAAATCATGAGTGAGCAAGATGTCCGGGCCCTGAATGAATACTTTCATGAAGCAAATCTGTACGAAAGGGTAAAGGTTTGGGTCAAGGTTTCCTAATTCATGATGCATTTATGAAGAAATGATGAAGCGTACTCTGTATCCTAAATGCATTGTATTTGCTAGATCTGTTACAAGGCCCAGACCGTGATGAGGCGAACATTCAGGCGAACACCTATCCAAGTAAAGGATCCTCGAATCGAATATCCGATCCGAAGGAAGCATGTCGTTGTAATGATCGAAGATCTACACGCTACCTTTCGCGCGAGCGCGTATACACGCAACAAACAAGAGAAAGCGCGCATGCGCAATAAAACATACAACGGGCGCGGGCGCCCGGTTCGTGTGACGCGGGCGCGATACACGCGACACGCGCTGGGGCGCGTATTCATACTAGGGTTTGCTGAAGCAAGGGGTATGAAATATCTGATCTGTTCTGCTGTGTTTCTGCTATCTGATCTGTGTTGATATGAATCTGTTAATGATGTATGGTTGTGCTTAAAAGTATGGAAAGGGTTCGGTCTGGAAATATGATGAATTGTGGCCTGCAAGTTGTGTTCTATTAAAGTGGTTGGATCCAGTGTGAAAATTGATGAAACGGGGTCCAAGGTGGTGCTGAGGGTTGTAGCCTTCAGTCAGGGGGTTGTAGCTCCCTTCCAGGTGAGGCTGGTACTCGAGATCGGGGGGTTGTAGCTCCCTTCCAGGTGAGGCTGGTGTAACCAGGACTGTGGAGTCGAGGCCCCCTTCTGGTGTGAGGTCAAACGAGCCGTGCTGAGCGTTCCTTCCAGGAGAGGCCGGGTAAACGCAGCGCCAGTGTGGTGCCTCGCGTGTCGTCGTAAGTTCTGCGTCATCACATATGTCGTAACATGTTTTTCTATAACAAACATTGAATGTCACAACTGCAGCGGTGGTTTTCTCCTTTACGGGGGTTTCCCACCCAAAACTCATTGTTCATGTGATGCTTTGTGATGGTTATTTGCCCATCGTTACGACAAGCCATCGCTTATTGAATATCCTATAAACAAATGACGGAATGGTTTAAGTGAAGACGAATGACTTATCTAAATCTCTGTGTATCCGCTAGTTTCATAAAGGGGATCCGCGTATATACGCAAGTCTGGTTCAGGAAAGTAGCGTATGCCTTTTAGAAGCAGGAAAAAGTGAAAGTTTTGATTATGCAGTAAATACTGATTCACCCCCCCCTCTCAGTATTTTTCCCAACAATATGTACATACCTTTCTTTCTGCAAGTTGTTTTCCCATATTTTCAAAATTGAAAAATAATAAAAAATAAAAGAGGGTAAAAAAATTCCTAAAAGAATGATCAAAGGACTTAGAAAAAGATAGACCCCAAAAATAAAAAGAGAAAAAGATAGACCCCAAAATAAAAAGAGAAAAAATAAGACCTAAAAGTGAGCAAGTCAAAATGCCACTACTATTTAATTTTACTGCAAGAATAATGATTATGTGCAGATTGTCAGTAAATGCCACAATCCATGATCAGTTAAATAGTTTAATCTTAACTTTTCATGTTTTAGATAGAGAATTAAGATATGTCAAATAGTATAAACTTGACAAATCAGTAGTTAAGATAGAGAATAAATGAGGAGCTCAACAGTTTAATCTGAGCACTCAGAAGAAATAAGGTTAGACTTAGATAGTATTTTATGTTTTGAAAGAAAATGGATTTAGGGTTGCAAGCTTAAATGCACCCATGAAAATGAAGTAAAAATGTTAGAAATAAAGATGGGTAGGTAGATAGCAGTTGTGCAAACATGTAATAAAGCATCATCGGGAAAAAAATCACTAATTTCCCCTCCCCTACAATTATTTAGTATTCTAAACTATCAGTTATAAAGGCTCAGAGAATTTCTCTGACTTCTGTTGGAACCAGACCCAAGGCTCGATGACTGATTGGTTAAAAATATTGAATTCCTACATAAAGGCCACATTCATCAGCATTTATCCTTCATTCATAATCATAATCCCTTTTTCCTAAGTAAAAACCCATTTTTACTTAGTAAAAGTGAAACCCTAAATAACTAATTTTATTCCCTTTCAAAAATTATTCATAAACCCTCAAAATGCATCTATCCTAAGTTAAAGTGTGAAGTAATACAACAAAGACAAGCTATGTTTATTTTCACTTTAAATTAGAGTTAAAACATGTATTTTTTCATTCTATATATTATCCCTTGATTTTCATATTAACTTCTAATTTATTTATTAAATCCCTAATTACCCCCACCTATATAGTATTAAATCCCTTTTATTTTAAATAAACCCACAAACCCTCTATTTTACATTTAAACCAATGTTTTAAATATCCCATGTGATAAATAAAAACCCCGCCCTTATCGCATTGGTTGAAACCTATCATTTAAACTATATCCCACCCCCTATAGTTTTAAACACCTATCAAACATTGAAAAAACTATATATTAGACCCTCGCCCATGTACTGGTTGAAACATTGGTAAATATTTTAATTTAATATATAAACCTTATACATCGCCGCATATTCTATAAAGCCTAAGGTTTAAAACTTTTTTTAAACGCCTATTCATAAATTTTAAACCTCCCCGTCATGTTAATAAACCCCGACCCCACTACCAAATCCCGATGCAACTTTCGAAATCAATTTGGGCCGTTCGCAATTGAACCCCAAGATCCAACGGTGGATAGAACAAATCGCAAATAAACTTGCGTGAAATTCCCCGTATCATTTCTATGCGAAATGGGCAGTATTACGACTTTCTCCCTCCTCCACACTGTCCATTCTCATTGGATCGCATTGGTTTCGTCTAAAACCACTTACCACCGAAATGGCACATGATAAACCACTCGTGGTTTTTGATCCTTTAAGCTCGAAAACCACCATTCGTGACTTGAATGCCATTAATTTTCGGTGCCTGTTAAGCCTTAATACGCCTAATAAACTTTGGAAATGCATTCATTTCCTATCTCTTTCTGTGCATGAACCCTGTATGAGCCACCCCGACTGTGAAACAAGCATTTTTCCGCCATTTTTATACCAAAATACTGCAAATTTCAACCTATTACCATTAAATATTGTAGAGGATCTTTTGCAATGCTCCAGAGATCGAAAAGATACCACGAAACTTATTCAAAACCTTCAGAAACTGTCTTCAAAGCCCAATACATGCGTATAACAGGTATTCTTCAAGAAAATCAAGCCCGTTTCATTTTGAAAAGACCTTTTAAAGAAAAATTTCCACTCAAAGCTTAAAATTACCCATATAAAACTGTCAAAAAATCTAAAAAATAGGCCAAACCCTATCAAAATTTCTGAAAAATCCCTGTTTATACTGCCCCTATTTTAAACACCAAATTTAACCCATAAATCCTCTGAAGGTAGTCAAAATTTCTGTGCCTAAATTCAAAAGACTCTTTACCCAATTATTCACTCAGAAACTCAGGAAGCCCTTCTTTCTTGTTTAAACCAGTAAAAGTCTGTAAAAACCCGTTGAAGATTGAAATTGGAAGAAAAAATCCAAGAAAGAGACCATACTTTGCCTATTTTTATCCAAGAGACCTCTGCTAAAGTAAAAAAGCTTCTGAAAACTATCTAATCTTGCAAAAGTATCTCAAATGCCTAAAAAGTAGAGTTCTAGCAATCCTGAAGGTTCTAAAGTGCCAAAATCAACTCCAGCCATGACTTCTAAGACTACTATTGTTGTAAATCCTTTACAACCCCCTATCATAGACATTGAGCACATTCCATTAGCTAATATTGACTACAAAATAGAAGAACCAATTGTTGAATTTAATCTGTTAGACATTCATAATAGGAGCTATGAAAAATCCTTAGAAATTCCTCAAATTGATCCTTTATATTCCACTTCAAAATTTCCAGACGGTTCAAGGCATGTAATTTACATGCTTTAATTCATTCTAGGGTACTTTACTGATGCATATACGATGAATCCATTTTAGGTTTCATATCTACATTTACCCCAGGACAACCTGCATTTGTTATTTTTGATTATGCTGGATATATTGCAGACAATATCCATGACCAATTGGTTAAATTTCTAATTGAAGGAGTGTACAGATACACCTCTTTCCTCCTCCACATGTTCTTATATTTTCAATCATATAAATTTCTATTTGCTCTTCAAAAGCTTGATGTAGAGGGAAATACTCTCTTAGTTATTTTTTGGACCTCTTTGATCAGGAAAGAGTCCCTAGAGCTCACATATGCAAAGTTTTCAGATTAATTCACCCATCCATTGATCAAAATATTAACAAATACAGAGCAGCCAAGGATAAGTGATGAGATGAAGAAGATTTTATAGTTGTTAGAGAAAACCTAAACTGGTGATTGGTATCTATATGAAAATACATTCTGAGATTAGAGTGTTTGGATCCAATTTGTTGCCCTATAAGCTACCCAAACATGTATCCATGAGAATTTTTTCCTTGGAGTATATTAGGAAAATATTAAACTCTGATTCTATCAATTTCTTGGCAGCAAAGAAGAAAACACATTTCAAATTGAAGAATCAAGTAGGACCATTCATTTACAATCATAGGGATGCAGAGGCAGAAGTAGCCAAACATCTATTGGAGTGCAAATTTGAAGAAAGCTTTCCTTGGAATTATGATCCTCAAGGGATTCTAAGTAAGATAAGGGTTAAATGTAAGTTAACACCTTTCATTCATGAGACAAAACCAGAGATAGAAAAATATTCTAATTAGACTGAGTGGACAATGAATACTTTAATATATGCAGTGAAGAAAAGTGATACTAGTCACACTTTAGAGACTACTGATCAAACAGAGAAAGCCATTAAGAGAGTAAGAGAAGAAGGTACCTATGTTGCTGAAACTACCACTGAAACTAAGTTCAAGTTAAGATACAAAAAAAGGCCTAAGTTAAATTCAGTGGGTAAAGAGAAAGTAATCATTGATGTTGAGGACAGGTCATCCAGATACCAACACAGATGTTGCCACTGTTATCATCAATGAACTAGTTACTGAAAATCAAAATGAAGAACAAGTTGATAATGAAAATGCACAGTTGATAGAAAAACAACATAGCATGGAAGCTTCATCCTCACAGACAGCTGAGGAGAAAGATCTAGATATCAAAGAAAAGTATAAACAGATCAAGTTAAAGAATGAAAAAATAAAAAACAATATCTAATCTCAATATCTAAAACAAACACCAAGTGTTAAAAATATGATTTTGTCTGAATTTAATTATTCAAACAAATAACTAATCATGTCAGTTTTACAGCCTATAGTGAAATCTCCAAAGACAGTGGCAGATTATAAGAAGGTTGATTTGGAAGTCAAAACATAAAAAATCCATGCTCTTGATCAGATTGAATTCCATAGACATACTTCAGAGATGTTGTACTCTATTGTTACAACTAAATCCATGAGTTCTCAGAAACTCCAAAACACCATCTCAAATATGAAATATTAGATGAAATTGGACAAATCATCCTTGTATGATAAGGATCTAAGAATCAAATCTTTGGAAGAATTGGTCTTATAGATTGGATTTGACCCAGAAAATGTCAAGGTAGCAGAACAATTAATAAAGAAAAAGAATGAGGACATTGCAGATTTGAGGAAACAACTTAAACTTCCTTGAAGTGAACATCCTCAAACCAAGGAAATAATAGAAGGACAAAATGAGAAAGATGATATGATGAACATAATATTTCATCTTATAGCACAGATAAAAGAAATGGAGATTCATATGGACAAGCTTGTCCAAGAATAATAAATACCAAAAACACAGGAAGCACCTACATTCATCCCTATGGTTACTACAGTTGTGCCATCAAATCTAGCTGAAGAGTTGGCACCTAAAGTTTCACTGGCTACTGCAGTGCAAATGACATCATCCACAACATCAACTACAAAGTCATCTACAATAGCAGTTCATCCTACAGATGAGGCCAGAAAAACGGTAAAGGCCATGGAAGAAATGTCTCTTAAGACAAGTGAAATTAATAGGTTGAAACAGATGGTTGAAAATCTTGAAGATTAAAAAAAGTTGGCTCAAATTAATGCAAAAACTCATGAGCTAAAAGCAATCAGACTAAATGAAGAATTGAAGAAATTACAGAAGGAATTAACCTTGAAGGAACATATTTCATATGTGAAAAATCATTTGTGGAACAAGATCATAGAAGCCATAAAATATGTATGGCCCTCCATTCAAGTGATTTTTGAACAAAGAGATCTACTCAAAGAAACATTAGAAGAGATCCAAAAGACTAAAGAGGAACTGGATAACAAACCAGATCAAGCTTTAGAACTGATAAAGTTTCTCAACAACAAGAACAGGCAAGAGTTGGAAGAGATTGAAATTACTGATAGAACTGAAACTATCCTTGAGATAAAGAAGGTTATAACCAAAAAGAACCTGATGAAGCAGTTAGAGGAAAAGTGTGAGAACATGAACATCACCATAACCAAGTTTATGGTCAAATTTGAGAATTTTAGGAAAATAAGTTTGCCTAATATTTTGGTCATCAATGACAAATTGATGCCTCAGGAGGATTATAATAAAAGGATCAGAGAATATGCCAAGGAGCAAGTTGAGAAATTAGGTGGTGGAAAAGGAATTCCTACAGGAAAAGTCTTACTCAGGAGTTTTGAGGACTTATTTTACTTGCAGCATGAGATAAGACACTTGTTTGTCATTAAACCAACTTTTTCCAGGTACACAGAAGCAGATGAAAACTTCAGGACGCTGAAGAAAATAAAAATTCCAAGTGAGGAAGATTGGCAGTCATTAATAGATTTACTGTGAAAGGTAAGAAGGCAGATAGACAAAACCACGTCCGGCAGTTTGCTAATTTACTTGATCGGATCAGATTGAAAAGGCGGCCCATTAAACATATTTTACAAATGGTTAAAGAGTATCGAGATAAAAAGATTAGATTTCAAAACAAACATAAAATATCTAAGGCAATAATTTTGTGGAACAAATTGCTAAAGATTTCTATATTCATTTCTGTGGACTTGAAGGCTTTTTTGTGTTTCAAGTTTTTAGTAGCAGACTGGATCAGATCAACTAGCATCATATTTTAGGATTCATGTGATGAGCTATTTGGAGTGAACTATTTTCTACTTGTCGTTGTTTTTATTTCTTTGTTACATGAAATCCATTATGTGTTCTAAATTTGAATGAATGAACAGGAGTATTACTTCAGGATTTGTTAAAAGCACCTTGTCTTTAATGTTTGTCATTTATATTTTTCTTCTGATTTCTAGAGTAGGGAACCCTTAATTTCTCCGTATTTCGTTTGACGTATGGCTACTAATTCCCTTTTCCAAATCAAATAATGCTTCATTGCTCTTTATCCCGATCATATCACCTCACAAAAAAACTTTCCAAGATCTCCAAGGGTTATCTATCTTGCCTTGAAAACATTTGACTTTTTGGCCCTGATCCTAGTTCTGTCTGCTTAAATTTTGACTCCTCAGCCCAATGGACAAATATATTTCCCACTATCCATATCTTCAAGTGATTTTTCCCACCAAACCAATCAAAACCAAAACTAATTGTACAATCATAACTAGCCTAATATTTTAAAACAAAACAAAGTTAAATTTTACAAAGAGAGCCCTCTCTGAACCCTAGGAAGGCTAGATCCTTGAGTTTAAAAGTTGGTCTGTGGTTAACTCTAGCTTTCTCAACTAAAAACCAAAAATCTCGCAACTAGAGAATTACTGGAGTGATAACATATTGGCAATGATACTGGGGACCTAACCAATCCTTAGTTGTTAAATAAACCTTATTTTTATCATCTTTTTTCCTTTAAGACTGTTTAACTAGATGTGAGTATAAAAATTTGTAATTCTAGCTTCTAGGAAAGTTTATTATACCAGGTCTAATCCAGACCCTAAACCTACTGTTATAGTGGATAACCTAGACAGAATTGGGAAAAAGAAAAAACGGAGAGAAGATTTAGATGCTAAAGTTTCATTAATAAGAGTCAATTCACTACCCCAAGAATTAGTAAGTTTGCAGGATATAGAGTTTGATTTAGAATTTAAACATTCATTATTCAGGACCAAATCTGAAACTAATTTAAGTACTGCTATTTTAGACACTATTTTATTTCTTTTTTGAAAACAAAACAGAAAAATATTACTGCAAATTCTGAATTAAAGAAGGTTAAAAATTAAGACAGACTTGAAGAAATTAACGCTACTATTCTTAAAGAAATTGATGAAGCCATAGAATTAGCTCAACTGTTAGATTATACATCTAAAAATTATATTCCTCATTTAGAAACCACTACATCATCTATAGTTTCTACTACCATTCAATCCACAGATCCATTTAGTCCTAAATTACCCATACAGCCTAGAAATTTATTTCCTTCATCCCCTACATCCACTTCATCCACTAGCTTCACCATTGCTTTTTCAAGCACATCATTTTTGTTTCCTAGTAGTTCCATATATATTCTAGTTTCACTTCCCAGTACCTCAACTTCAGCCTTTAGTTCTTCAACTTTTTCTTCTAGTTTAGCACCTTATAATCCAATTTCATTAGCAACTACTTCCAGTGCAGCTCCAAGTACCTCTACTTTACCTCCTAGCCAAGCTATAATTCAAGCTATGGATGCTAGGTATGCTCCCCTTGTTCTTCCAGGACAACTTCATGACATGCCCCAAGATTATCAAAGTAAAATACCACAGTTTTATGCTACTACACATTATATTTCACAACAACACGTGAGAAAAATGACAGATTACTTTGAACTCCATGAGATAGATGAATCAGATGTACAAATGAGGTTGTTTGCACAAACATTAACAGGTGAAGTAAAGAAATGGTTCAAAAGTCTTAATGCATGTAGTATAGTTTATTTAGCTATTTTCCATAGATTATTTTTAAATAAATGGGAAAAGAAGAAAAACCCCCTACAAATATTGTTTGAATTTGATGCAATGAAGAGACTCCTAATGAATCTGTACAAGACTACTGCACTAGATATAACAGTGTTTACAATTCAATTCCTGAAAATATAAAACCCATTCCTGAATCTGTCTTGCTCAAATTCCCAGATGGATTTGACACTGACATGGCATATCAGTTAAGACAAAGAAATGCAGAAACTTTGGAAAGAATGCATTCATATGTTGTAGGTGTAGAAGTAAACATTCTAGCTAAAAAATCAAGATTAAGAAATGAGAGGAGAGTAACCATGAAAGAAGAAGCCTCTAGTGTAGACAAAAAAATATTTATGTTATATAAAACCTTATAGAGGATGATGGATAGGTTAGATAACGTAGAAAGAAGACCTCAATGGGATAATCAATAACAAATCAGAAATCTCAATTTTAGGAAAAACGCAAATTCAGGAAAAACAAAAGACTCAGCCCCAGACCAAACAATAAGACCTTCCTTTTAGGAGAACTATGCTGAGAGTTCTCAAAAAAATGATGATGATGAGGATACCATAAATTAGATGATAATAACACTATCTTTCTCACACAGGAAGATCAAGAGTTATTTTAACTCCAACAAATCCAAGTAGATTCAGGGGAATCCTTTGATTACAAACAAGGTTATGGTTTTTCCATTAACGAAGTACACAATCAGTATAACCTAAGAAGTAAGAAAAACAATGAATCTTCTACTAAGAAAACATCTCAAACAATAAATAAGAAAATAGTAGAAGCTCCCAAAACAAAATTTCTGCAAATTCTCCCTAAGGAAAATAAGCAAAACTCCAGTTCTTCCTAAAAAGTTTCCAGCCCAAAGATTTCACCAAGCCCTAAGATTGTAGACATAACTGATGAATTTTATCAAGCTGCAAAAGATTCACAAAAATATGCTACTCCTAAAGCATCTAATTCTGACAAAAAAACAACCTTAGATACTGAAAATCTCAGTGCTGATCCTAAATCAACATATCCAAAAGCTGCCACTGCAAAAACAACTTTTGACAACTCCAAATCTGAAAAAACATCTACTGCTTCACAAACCACTCTTCAAAAGAAAACAAAAAGTAGTAAGAATCAAGACACTCAAACTGAAACTGAAAGGATAACTGTAGAAAGACAAGATAGACCAACACAAACTACAGTTACCAAAGAAGAATTGATTCAAATAAGTAAATCACAACCTTCATTCAACATCCAATCTGAAATTGCTAAGCTAAAAATACCAATTCCTCTGACAGAATTGGTAAAACATGACTTGTATAAATCAATTATAATTGAAACATTAAACATAAATGATGGAGAAGATTCCATAAATTTGAATGATGATCAGCGAGAGTTGATTTTGGCCCAGATGTGAATGGAAAGCATTTAGATGGAGCAATTCCTCCATTTTACATTAGTTTAACTATTCATGATGAAATCTTTCACAATGCAATGCTAGATTCAGGAGCTTCACATAATTTAATGCCCAAAGCTATAATGGAAACCTTCAACTTAGACATCACAAGGCCCAATAAAGATTTATTTTCATTTGACTCAAGAAAAGTAAAATGTCGAGGTTTAATCAGAGATCTGTGTGTAACTTTAGTTCAATATCCTGGTAAGAGTATATTAATGGAAATTGTAGTAGCTAATATCTCACCTAAATATGGAATGTTATTATCTCGCTCATGGCGAGAAAAGTTACAGGGATCACTAAAATTGGACATGTCTTATGCTACTATATCAGTTTTCGGTCAACCTAAGAAGTTATATAGGGAACAATTAATGAAATATATGGTAAGTAGTGCTGAAAGGTCAATAAATTACCCAATTTATACCACACCTACTGATCTAGATTCTTTCATCCTCCGTAATGCGGAAACTGATAATGAAATCAAGACTGAACTAAGAGAAGAAAAGAAAACACCAGACAATGATAATATCTCTCATGAATATTTATGGTATTTAGACTTTGATGGTTTAGTAAATAAATTAGGAGCAGGAGTAGGAGTATGGATAACTAATATAGAGAAAAATCATGCAGAAGACCATGCTTTTAGAGTGAATTTCAAATGCACAAAAAATATGGCTGAGTATGAAGCCCTTATTCTAGGACTCCAGATAATCAGAAATTTAGGAGGAAAAAGAATAGAAATAATGGGAGATTCAGAGTTGATTGTTAAATAAATTAAAGGTGATTATTCTATTTACAATCCTAGACTTGGCCGATATAGAGAAACTGTACTAGATTTGATTAATGATTTACTGGAATGTAATTTCTCTACAATACCAAGAAGGAAAAACTTACAAGCACATTATTTAGCAACATTTTCTAGTACTTGTAATTTACCTTTTCAACCTAATCATATTTATACTATAGGTAAAACACAGGCCAATAATTCCAGACAACCTCAAATATTGGCAAATTTTCTCACAAGACCAACAAATTTATCATTTTTTGAATAATAAAGGTGAATTTCAAAATTGTAAAATAGACACTGATTGTACCATAGATCAAGATTTAGATGCTAAAATTGATTTAAATAATGTAGATGTAAATAAAGTAAAGTTTTCTAAACCAACTAGATTTAGTCAATCGGATATAATAAATTAGAGAGAGTAGAAATTGATGAGATAATTGATGAAGATCTGAAATATTAAATCTCAAAGAAAATTTCTTACCAAAAGGTTTAACTCCTTTAGAAGATCTATTTGACTCAAATGATGTTGCTAGAAAACCCAAAATGGAGCCAGTTGGATCTGACATTGAGGAATGCAATATTGGTACAGAATCAAAACTCAAAATGATCAAAATTTCCAAAGCCTTACCTCAACAAGAAAAGGAAAAATATATTGCTCTTTTTAAGGAATTCCAAGATTTTTTTTCTTGGAGTTATGAGGATCTTAAATCCTATGACACCAGCATAATTCAACACCAAATCCCTGTAAAAGAAGATAAAAATCCCTTTAAAAAAAGTTAAGAAGGATCAATCCTGTGTTGATGCCTTTTATAGAAAAGGAAGTGAAAAGAATGTATGATGCATAGATCATTGCAACAATCAGGCATTCTGATTGGGTTTCTAACCTAGTTCCAACAAGAAAGAAAAAATGAGAGATTAGATTATGTGTCGACTTTAGGAATCTAAAAAAAGTATCCTTAAAAGATAATTACCCTTTACCAAAAATGGATCACATCTTACAAAGGGTAGTTAGTTCTTCTACGATTTCACAGTTAGATGGTTTTTTCAGGATACAACCAGATCTTAGTCCAACCAGAGAATCAACCCAAAACAACTTTTACAACTCCTTGAGACATTTTATTTATGTAAAAATTCCCTTTGGTTTAATGAATGCAGGGTAAACCTTTCAAAGAGCTATGGATATAGCCTTTTCAAAGGAAATTCGTGAATTCTTAGTAATTTACTTAGATGACATAACTGTATTTTCTAAAACTGATTATGAACACTTGGATCATCTCAGACAAGTTTTTATAAAATGCAGAAAGTTTGGCATCTCATTAAATCCTAAGAAAACCTTATTTGGATTATAAGAAGGCAAGTTATTAGGACACATAATATCAAAAGAAGGAATCAGAATAGATCCTGTTAGGATAGAAGAAATTCTTAACATCAGTCCACCAAGAAACATAAAAGAGTTACAAGCCTTTTTAGGTAATATTAAGTTTTTAAGAAGATTTATATCCAACTTAGGTGAGATAATTAGAGAACTAAATAACATGCTTAAAAAAGATTCAGTTCTTGAATGGACTATTGAGGCCAAATAGTCATTTGAATCCATCAAACAGGCCTTAACCAAAACTCCAGTCTTTATAAGTCCCGACTTTAAAAAAGATTTCATCATTTTTTTCATTTACTTCAGAACATCCCATTGCTACAGTTTTACTAAAAAAAATGACCAGGGTTATGAACATCCCATAGCTTTCTTTAGCAGAACACTTAGAGATGCATCTTTGAAGTATAATATCATGGAGAAACAAGCCTTAGCTTTGGTAAAGGCTATCAAAGACTTCAGATTTTACATTATCTATTCTCACATCATTGCCTATGTCCCAAATTCTATAGTGAAAGACATTCTTATTCAGGATGGTCTTGATGGAAGAAGAGGTAAGTGGATTGTCTTAGAATATGACATAGAGATAAAACCCACCAAGTTAATAAAAGGTCAAGGTTTAGCCAGACTCATGGCTGAATCAGATTATAATGCCCTAGACATAAATTTTATTGCCCAAGTAGATGATCAGGAAGAGATGGCGACTCCAGAGATCAGTGCAGCCTTTTTAGACTCACCATGGTATGCATATATCATATTTGTATTACTAAACTTAGAAGCTCCTCCTGAACTATCAAGAACCAAAGCTAGATTTTTAAAGCTTAAGGCAATAAGATTTTTTATTCTGGATAATGTACTTTTTTGGAGAGATCATAGTGGGATTTTATTAAACTGTTTTTTAAAAGAAGAAGCTCACAAAATATTAGAATAATTTCATGTAGGTGATTGTGGAGGACATCTTTACTGGAAGACTACTGCAGACAAGATTCTGAGAGTTGGTTTTTACTGGCCTACTTTGTTTGTTGATGTAAAAAGATATGTGACCTCCTATCATAAGTGCCAAATCTTTGAGGGTAAGAAAAAGCTGTTACCCCTACCCTTAAAACCCATATCTACCGAAATTCCATTTCAACAATGGGGTCTTGACTTCATTAGATAAATTCACCTCCCATCATTAGCCCAACATAAGTGGATTCTAACAGCCACTGACTATTTTACTAAGTGGATTGAAGCCATACCCTCTAGGCAAGCCACATATACTATCATTATCTCTTTCCTAGAAAGTAACATGCTTTCATGATTTGGATGTCCCCAAAAGATAATTACTAACAATGAAACAACATTCAAATCCAAAAATATGATTGAATTTTTCCATAAATACCATATTACCCTAGGCCACTCTACTGCATATTACCCTCAGGGTAATTGCCTAGCTGAATCTTCAAATAAGAGCCTTGTAAAAATCATCAAAAAGTTACTTGAAGATAATAAAAAGACTTGGAATAAGAAGTTATTTAATGCCTTATGGGTAGATAGACTTACTACCAAAAAATCCATTGGTACCTCCCCTTACCAGCTTGTCTATGGAATGGATGTTGTTTTTCCATCCTCCCTAGGAGTACCACTGATGAAAATTATCCAAGAGTTACAAGTTGAAAAAAATGATATTCAAAGAAACATTAATCAAACTATTCACTTGCAACAAACAAGGGAAGAAGTTTATATCAAGTCTCAAGTCATCCAGGATGATATCAAGAATTTTTTTGATAAAAAGAGTAAAAAAGATTATTTATACATTGGAGATAAAGTGTTAAAATGGGATTCAAGAAGGGAAGACAAAGGTAAACATGGAAAATTTGATTTTATATGGAAATGACCTTATGTCATTTATGGTTACTGAGGTAACAATGCTTTCTAATTAAAATAAATAGATGGGTTAGATATGTCATAAGTAGTATTAAATGGTAGAATGTTGAAGCACTACTACTCTCCCGAGTTAACAAATAGTTAGTTTCATTTACTTTGATCATTGTACATATACATTGAAGATTTTAGATTGGATTGGATGTTTCCCTAACAAATTTGAAGCCTAGAGAGAAGGCCCTAAGCTTTGAAAGGTAAATATCATATGTATAAATAATTGTAGAGATTAGAATATACTTACACGATCATCATAGTCAAATTTCAGAGGCTACTAGTCTTAAATTCCTTGACATTTCACCAGGAAATTCCATCCCCAAGTGGAGCCATTGTAAGGGTCCTATAATAATAGGATTCATAATTTTTGAATTGACTATGATAGTCTTGTAGATATGTACATACCTTGCTTTCTACAAGTTGTTTTCCCATATTTTGAAAAATGAAAAATAATAAAAAATAAAAGAGGGCAAAAGTCCTAAAAGAAAGATCAAAGGACTTAGAAAGAGATAGACCCCAAAAGAAAAAGAGAAAAAATAAGACCTGAAAGTGAACAAGTCAAAATACCATTTCTATTTACTTTTACTGCAAGAATAATGATTATGTGCAGATTGCCAATAAATACCATAATCCATGACTAGTTAAACAATTTAATCTTAACTTTTCATGCTTTGAATTTCATGTTTTAGATAGAGAATAAATATATGTCAAACAATATAAACTTGACAAATCAGTAGTTAAGATAGAGAATAAATGAGGAGCTCAACGGTTTAATCTGAGCACTTAGATGAAATAAGGTTAGACTTAGATAGTTTTTTATGTTTTGAAAGAAAATGGATTTAGGTTGCAAGCTTAAATGCACCCATGAAAATGAAGTAAAATGTTAGAAATAAAGATGGGTAGGTAGAAAGAAGTTGTGCAAGCATGTAATAAAGCATCATCGGGAAAAAAATCACTAATTTCCCCTCCCCTACAGTTATTTAGTATTCTAAACTATCAGTAAAAAAGGCGTAGATCATTTCTCTGACTTCTGTTGGGATTGGACCTAAGGCTCGATGACTGATTAGTTAAAAATATTGAATTCCTACATAAAGCCCACACTCATCAGCATTTATCGTTTATTCATAATCATAATCCCTTTTTCCTAAGTAAAAACCCATTTTTACTTAGTAAAAGTGATACCCTAAATAAGTAGTTTTATTCCCTTTCAAAAATCATTCATAAACCCTCAAAATGTATCTATCCTAAGTTAAAGTGTGAAGTAATAAAACAAAGACAAGATGTGTTTATTTTCACTTTAAATTAGAGTTAAAACATGTATTTTCTCATTCTATACATTATCCCTTGATTTTAATATTAACTTCTAATTTATTTATTAAATCCCTAATTACCCCCACCCGTATAGTATTAAATCCCTTTTATTTTAAATAAACCCACAAACCCTCTATTTTACGTTTAAACCAATGTTTTAAATATCCCACGTGATAAATAAAAACCCCGCCCTTATCCCATTGGTTTAAACCTACCATTAAAACTATATCCTGCCGCCTATAGTTTTAAACAACTATCAAACGTTGAAAAAACTATATATTAGACCCTCGCCCATGCAATGGTTGAAACATTGGTAAATCTTTTAATTTAACATATAAAACTTATACACCACCGCATATTATATAAAGCCTAAGGTTTAAAACTTTGTTTAAACGCCTATTCATAAAGTTTAAACCTCCCTGTTTCATTAATAAACCCCAACCCCACTACCAAATCCCGATGCAAATTCCACAATCAATCTGGGTCATTTGCAATCGAACCCCAAGATTCGATGGCAGAAACACCATATCAAAAATAAAATTGCGGGAAATTTCTCATATCATTTCTATGCGAAATGGGCGGTATTACGACTTTCTCCCTCCTCCACGTGGTCCATTCTCATTGGATCGCATTGGTTTCATCTAAAACCACTTTCCACCGAAATGGCACATGATAAACCACTCATGGTTTTGATCCTTTAAGCCCGAAAACCACCATTCGCGACTTGACTACCATTAATTTTCGACGCTTGTTAAGCCCTAATACGGATAATAAACATTGGAAATTCATTCATTTCCTATCTCTTTCTGTGCATAAACCCTATATGAGCCACCCCGACTGTGAAACAAACGTTTTTCCGCCATTTTTATGCCAAAAGACTGCAAATTTCCAAAATTGTTGTTACACCATTTTTTGGTCATCTAACCCTGTATCATTAGATGGACCCAAGTACACCATGTAAGACCAATTTTACCCTAAGTAAAATTGCTTTCACTATGTAAAATAACTTAATAACACACATTTATTAGGTTGTTTATGGTCTAAACAGGAAACCCCAAAAGGAAATATTAAACAAACCTATATTTGTTTGATTTTCCTCAAGGAATAATTAATTAAACAATAATTTAATTATTATTCTTGGTCATGTTTAACTTAAAACAAAGAAATTAATTAGATAAATCTTTATTTATCTTATTATTTTCTAGGAATAATTATTTAAATCTTATTTAAATAATATTCCTTGTTAAATATGACTAAATCACCCATAAATAATTAAATAAATCATTATTCATTTGATTATCTTTCAACCACTTCCTTAAAATGATAAATAAATCATTTATTTATTTATTATTCACAAATAAAGGATTTGACCCAAGTCAAATACTTTTTCCCTCCAACAAATATAATAAAATATTCCATAAAAGGTGGATCTAGATTTGGTTAATGTTATTTTAGTCATGCACCAAGATCTAGAATGACCCAATATTTTGTTATAAATAGGAGGGTTTCTCCTACCATTCTTCACCTTTTGTTGCCTATTAGATCACTCTGGATCTATACTCTTGGTCTGACTTTGAGCCATTATCATTGTCATATTTTCCATTGTTTGTTGTGTGAGCTCCCTTTGAGTTCTATCTTTGTCTGGGTTTTCTACACCAACAGGAGAGAGAAATGCTAGATCTGAAGTGCTGAGGACTTCCAAGAACCCATCCCATTGAGGAGAATCGGAAACATCTTCTTTTTTTCCTCCCAAGTGCCCTTAATACAAAAAATTCTTTCAAAAATTGTTCTTGTCTTGTCTATTGGATATATGGAGCAAAACCTTCTTTTCACTGCTTAATGTCTTTGTATGCATAGATCTGGTTTTTGCAGCTCTTGTCTTGATCAACTAACTACAGATCTGAAGATATTGGCAGCCATATTTGATATTAGGGCTATTAGTTATGTGTAGCTAAAGTGGTCTTTTTTCGTACACTTCGACAAAGGATTCATACTAACAATTGTTACCATTAAATATTGCAGAGGAGCTTCACATTATTCCAGAGATCAAAAAAAATCCAT